>OZ035837.1:28347503-28566802 GCA_964034765.1 Knipowitschia caucasica | reverse complement strand
GGTCGCGACATTTTAGGCGGGAAACTCACCTGGAACTTGCAAAGTTCCATGGAAACTCGCCCTGTATTTGCCTTTCGTTTGTGACTGTGTTTGGGCATCGTATGGTCCGCCGGGTCTGTGCAGTGGATGAACTACCCCATGATGCGTGGTGTAATCGCGTGGTCTGGCTCTCGTGCACGCGCACAGAGGGCTTGGCCGCGCTCGGACCAATCAGAACTGTCATCAAGCGGGGAGTTAGAAAAGAGCCAGAATGGGCAGAGTTTGTGGCACTAAAGTGAAGATATTATAGAAACCGAAGATTTAAGAAGAAAAAAAGTTCAGGATGACAAGGGACACTAAAATCCCCACAAAATCCGATCTTTATGAAAGCTTTGAGTTACTCCGAGTGCTGAGGTCGAGCTGTTTTAGTTTACATTGAGTTCTATGGGGAAACTTTCTGTGTAGCCCCGTGAATTTAGTCTTGTTTAGTCTGCAGTACCGCCATGAATCCCCGAGCACATGAGGGTTCTTCCTTCAGCTAGTAATAACCCTATCCAGTATTATAATAAATCGGCACAAATTCACGTTAGGGCATAGATAAAAATGGAAAATCTGAAAAAATCATTGGCAGTGCTCATGAGCCACATTCATTTAACGAGTGCCTCAAAAATTCACAGCGAGCAAAATATGGCCACAAAAATTCATCCCATCAGCATTAACATGTGGAGAGCTTGGGTAAACCATTGACATGTAAAAGTTTCGGAGGTAAGAAACTTATGTTAGATTGGTATTTTTATCCGGTATCCCATCGGCGGGGTGGTGTTTGCGTGTCAGCCCGTAATTTGGCCACTTTTGAGCTGGGACCCACCACCATGGTCAAAACTAGTTAGCTTCCCTAACAAATAGCAATTAGCAAAACTCAATTGCCCGTTACAGAGCGCTGGCTGATTCGAGCTCTTCTTATACAAACAGCTTTTCCTCATCTGATTGTTTCTTCTTTGCCACAACAGGGCGAAGTGGCAAGGTGAAAGTTGCCCTTTGGGGGTTTTTGATTCAGCCATTCAAGGTGTTTTAGAAAATCCAACTCAATAACAACTCAGACAGGTTCGCGCACTGACCAAAAAGCAGGAGGGGGGGTGAAGGATCCATTGGTTTATTTCTCTCGGTTTGGGGAGCCCACGTATCAGTAAGAGAGTGAAGAAGCCCTATTTGGGGAGAAATTGGCCCGAAGAATTTTTCGAGGGCCGTATGAGGACCCGAGAGGAGGGGCCTGCCTGAAGGAGGAGTCTGAAGTGCGAGGGGTGAATATGGCAAGAGTTATGAGGGTGATTGAGGAGAGGATGAGACCTGAGTAGGTGGAAGAAGCCGGGCCGTATGTGGTGGTGAGTGATGACTCGAAGATCGAGGAGTTGTTGAGTAGAGGTTGACTTAGAGGAACAGCGATGGGAGAAGATTAAGTTATAGATTGAAGAGAGATGAGACGAAGTAGACCAATATAGGGAGAAATGGAATCAGGATAAGAAGGTAGGACACACGAAGAGGAGGGAGGATGAAATGGATGGATACGGACTGTGAGATGATATTAGTTAGTGTGGAGACCATCGAGATTTGAGGGACGAGTTCAGAAGAAATGACTGTGATTTATGTGAAATGAGAGGGTGAGACGTGGGGAGATGAGACAGGATATTTGAAGTTATGATGAGAACTAGCCATTGTATGTAAGTAGCATGGAGGAGGGAGGGAGCTAGGAGGAGGCGAAAAAGCTTTAGGACGGGGAAAATGAGGGAATGAGAGGAAGATTGATGTGATGGAAGAGAGAAGTGAGGAAGAGGAAGAAGAGAGAGGAACTGGTGAGGACCGGAGGCGGAATGAGGAATGTGATAGGGAGTGAAAGTGAATGAGACCATCGAAGAATAAAAGAGAAGAAGTGGAGACCAAGAGAGTGAGGAAGAGAAGAAGGCCCCCAATGGGAGAGGGGAAACAGGGGGGGGGGGAGATGGAAAAGAAAGGGTGAAAACCAGCTGGTTTTTTTGTTTTTGGAACTGATTTTGTACTCGCCCTTATATGATGTCACATCATGTTACTCGATACGATTTCTATTTCACTTTTTCGCTGTGATTTTGGAGAGAATAGTGTTTGTAAATGTGCTCCTGGTCAGAGCAGGGTCAGACTCCTGCAGTGCTCTGGTCTTATGCCCGGATCACAGCTCTGGTTGTTTTATCTTTTCTCATTTACACAGATCCACGGAAAAAGTACAAAACAATTCTTTTTCTGATCCACGCTGCTTTGAAAAGTCCCTGTGCCTCTGTAGCTTTGATTTAGTTTGAGAGTTAAAGTCCCAGCGACATGAGCAAGGAGAAGCTTGTGTGGACGGGGATTCATGACTCTAAATGTATTGTGTTGTGTATTAAAGCTGGGGTCCCTGACTTTACATCACAGTAAATGGAACTTTGTACTTTTCCGACAATAGTTCTCCAAACAGTTTAGTTCTATCACTGGTTTTCTCAAAAGAGAGCAAGACCAGAGAGAGAGACCAGAGAGAGAGACCAGAGAGAGAGACCAGAGAGAGAGACCAGAGAGAGAGACCAGAGAGAGAGACCAGAGAGAGAGACCAGAGAGAGAGACCAGAGAGAGAGACCAGAGAGAGAGACCAGAGAGACCAGAGAGAGTGAGACCAAAGCTCTCTCTCTCTCTCTCTCTCTGGTGTCTCTGCTCTCTCTCTCCCTGGTCTCTCTCTCTGGACTCCCGCTCTGGTCTCTCTTTCTGTCTCTCTCTGGTCTCTCTCTGGTCTCTCTCTGGTCTCTCTCTGGTCTCTCTCTGGTCCCTCTCTGGTCCCTCTCTGGTCCCTCTCTGGTCCCTCTCTGGTCTCACAGCTCTCAGTCCACTTGCAGAACCACAGTAAGAAAACTTAATAGAGTTTCTTTACTCTGACTCTAAAATGCATAAACAGGTTTTAGTTTAATTGGAGCCTAGACTTAAACCTGGAAATGAACATTTTTGACTTTTCTAAAATGCTGTTATTCCTGGAGGTGCGTTCCATTGTCCATCGCTGTCGTGGAAGACGCTGGGAGAAGGTGTAGTTTTGGGGTAGACGTGCATGAATGTCCAGTGGTCCATTATTTGGGTCACTCAGTGCGCGCGTCCTTAAAGGCAAGTCTGGCCTTTTCTCATTTCCACTATTCCCTTACCCCCTTTAAAAATGGGTGTTGTTTCCCCCCCCCACGGAACCCTCGCTTTCTCCTTCCCTCCTCCCTACTTCCTCACTTAAAAGTGGCCGTATATTGTAAGAGCTGAGGTTTGAGGTAGGTGAGTTCGTTTTATCCCTTGTTTATCACTTTGTTAAAAAATTGATTCCCCTATATGTGGGGTAGGGTAGTGCCCCCGCCGTTAACTGAGATATGATATATTATTATGCCCCCCCCCCCCCCCTCCACCTACTTGTCCCCCTCCTAGACATTCCTAATCTCTTAAAGTAGGGGTTCCCTGGTCTCTGCTAAGAAGTTGGAAATTTTTTTGTTAATTTGGTTCTTTGTGTGCGAGGCAGTATAGTTGATTGGAAATGTGAGTGAAGTGTTGTGGGGGGGGGGGTGGTTTTGACGTCGTAGTGGGGTTGTTGTGCTGTGGTTTTCTCCCCCCTTCTCCTCTTGGTTACGTTATCCTACGGTCGGTCTTAGTTGTGTTAGTTGGTGGTGGCTGAGGAGATTGGTGATGATGTTTATTAACCGATACTGCGTCACATCTCTAAGCTACTTTCTCCATTATTTCAAATTATTCGCACCCTCCCCTCTTTTGTCTAATATTTCCAATATCGGCTAGCACAAAACAGCCCCTACCTTAGTAGACCTGCTGAGGATCTTTTTCTGGCCTCTATCCCTGCCTTTGGTCCTCGCCCAGCGTTCTTCCACGACAGGCGGTTGACTTTTCGTTCTTTATGGGAAACAATGGAACGCACCTCCAGGAATAACAGCATTTTAGAAAAGTCAAAAATGTTCATTTCCAGGTTTAAGTCTAGGCTCCAATTAAACTAAAACCTGTTTATGCATTTTAGAGTCAGAGTAAAGAAACTCTATTAAGTTTTCTTACTGTGGTTCTGCAAGTGGACTGAGAGCTGTGAGACCAGAGAGGGACCAGAGAGGGACCAGAGAGGGACCAGAGAGAGACCAGAGAGAGACCAGAGAGAGACCAGAGAGGGACAGAAAGAGAGACCAGAGCGGGAGTCCAGAGAGAGAGACCAGGGAGAGAGAGAGCAGAGACACCAGAGAGAGAGAGAGAGCTTTGGTCTCACTCTCTCTCTCTGGTCTCTTCCTCTCTGGTCTCTCTCTCTGGTCTCTCTCTCTGGTCTTGCTCTCTGGTCTTGCTCTCTTTTGAGAAAACCAGTGATAGAACTAAACTGTTTGGAGAACTATTGTCGGAAAAGTACAAAGTTCCATTTACTGTGATGTAAAGTCAGGGACCCCAGCTTTAATACACAACACAATACATTTAGAGTCATGAATCCCCGTCCACACAAGCTTCTCCTTGCTCATGTCGCTGGGACTTTAACTCTCAAACCAAATCAAAGCTACAGAGGCACAGGGACTTTTCAAAGCAGCGTGGATCAGAAAAAGAATTGTTTTGTACTTTTTCCGTGGATCTGTGTAAATGAGAAAAGATAAAACCAGAGCTGTGATCCGGGCATAAGACCAGAGCACTGCAGGAGTCTGACCCTGCTCTGACCAGGAGCACATTTACAAACACTATTCTCTCCAAAATCACAGCGAAAAAGTGAAATAGAAATCGTATCGAGTAACATGATGTGACATCATATAAGGGCGAGTACAAAATCAGAAGGCTTTTGTGTAACGCAGTGATTAGTTCAGAAGACTTTCTCTGGTCTCTCTCCGGTCTCTCTCTGGTCTCTCTCTCTGATCTCTCTCTGGTCTCTCTCTGGTCTCTCTCTGGTCTCTCTCTCTGGTCTCTCTCTGTGGTTTCTCTCACTGGTTTCTCTCTCTGGTCTCTCTCGATGGTCTCTCTCGATGGTCTCTCTCTGGTCTCTCTCTCTGATCTCTCTCTGGTCTCTCTCTGGTCTCTCTCTGGTCTCTCTCTCTGGTCTCTCTCTGTGGTTTCTCTCACTGGTTTCTCTCTCTGGTCTCTCTCGATGGTCTCTCTCGATGGTCTCTCTCTCTGATCTCGCTCTCTGATCCCTCTGATCTCTCTCTGGTCCCTCTCTGGTCTCTCTCCGGACTCTCTCTGGTTCCTCTCTCTGGTCCCTCTCTCTAGTCTCTCTCTCTGGTCTCTCTCTCTGGTTTCTCTCACTTGTTTCTCTCTCTGGTCTCTCTCTGATCTCTCTCTGGTCTCTCTCTGGTCTCTCTCTGGTCCCTCTCTCTGGTTCCTCTCTCTGGTCCCTCTCTCTAGTCCCTCTCTCTGGTCTCTCTCTCTGGTTTCTCTCACTTGTTTCTCTCTCTGGTCTCTCTCTCTGATCTCTCTCTGGTCTCTCTCTGGTCTCTCTCTGGTCCCTCTCTGGTCCCTCTCTCTGGTCTCTCTCTCTGGTCTCTCTCTGTGGTCTCTCTCTCTGGTTTCTCTCACTGGTTTCTCTCGATGGTCTCTCTCGATGGTTTCTCTCTCTGGTCTCTCTCTATGGTCTCTCTCTCTGGTCTCTCTCTCCTGTTTCTCTCACTGGTTTCTCTCTCTGGTCTCTCTCTATGGTCTCTCTCTCTGGTCTCTCTCTCTGGTCTCTCTCTCTGGTCTCTCTCTCTGATCCCTCTGGTCTCTCTCTGATCCCTCTGATCCCTCTGGTCTCTCTCTGATCCCTCTGATCCCTCTGGTCTCTCTCTGATCCCTCCGATCCCTCTGGTCTCTCTCGGATCCCTCTCTCTCAGGGGGCGAAGTGGGAAGGAGATGGAGGTGGGAAGGAGGTGGGCAAGTACATGAGTAGCAAGGGTTCCTCAGAGCTGCATCTTTGGTCCTGTCATATTCTACAATGTCCCCATGAATTGCATTGTAGTATGATTTTATTTTACAGTTAGAATCTATCACTGGACTATAAATAATTATTTCAATATAGTGAAAAAAACAGTATTAGCATGTGTGGCTGGTTCATTATACAGTAGATAGCATTACCAGGATTAGCATAACCAGGAATGTTGTGTTTAAAAATTAAGCTGTTATCGGCGACTAAGTAATGATGTGCTGAAAAGACCTTCCATTACATATTAATAAGAACTCCATAGGATTCTGACATACAAGCTCAGATATGCATGGTCGAGCTAGGATCACGTCACGTACAGTAAACGTCCCAAATTACCAGACGAGAAAAAGTGATCAAAGTGAGATGTAAAGATACTGGTCAGTGGATATGAGTCAAACGTTCTAATTCATTGGATAAAGCAACATATACAACTGTCAAGTGTTTATCTTATGAGAGAATGCTAAAACTACAACAATGGAGAGGTTTGGGTTTGAGAGTGGTGAGAGGGAGGAGTTTAAACTTTAAACTGGATTCTGAGGTTTGATATGTTGTTGTGTGGATCCTAGACTTGTGAACACATTGCATGGATGAGGCTCTATGGACAATAACAACTTTTCCAGAATAATATGCTTTTCCCTAAGTTTGTGCAGATGCCCTCTCAGTTTTTTCTAAGCACAAAAAGAACAAAGTGGAGGTTGGGGTGAGGAGGCTTTGCAACACGAACCCTGATGTTTCTGAGTCAGGGTTAGTCTAAAAAATGTGACACAGGCCCAAAAGACATGCATGTGAAAACTAGTGATTGAACAAAAGACACATGAAAGCCATAAAGTTAAAAAAAACAATTTTCTATTTCATTGTGTGCTCACAGATTTATTGGCCTGATGTATCGCCAATATCCCAAAGTCTGTGTTTTACGACGGGACGGACGATTGACCGAGTGCTGATGTCACCATTGTGTTAGATTAAAGCGGAAGAAGCAGATTTGCCAATTTTCTTACATATGTGTTACAACTGGGTGACCTATGCACTGTAACAGGGCCAAATGCAATCTTTAGTGTTGCAAACATGGAAGCAGGAGTTTCCCTTGTGAAGGATATGATTGGTCATGTCTGGAATTACAAAGACCCTATCAAAATATAAACACCAGGATCACAGAGAGCACTAAACCAGGGATTATCCAAGCCCAAAATGGTGAGCGAAGGTGACGGGAAAGGTTAGAGTCAATAAGAGCCAGAGCATAACTACATCCACGAGCTCTTCCCTATTGGGTTTCATTGGATTTCAGTATCGCTCATCTGAATACAGCCGGTGTATAATCCCTGCAATTATCCCATTGCAAACTTCATAATGTTTTAAAGTCCTCTGCAAACGTCTGTTGATACTAATTGTGAAAGCTATGACTCAGAGAAAGTACTTTGAAGCCTGTAATAACACTAATAACACCTGGATCCATCAGACGTCACGTGCTGAGTGCATGTAAAGATTATTATGAGACTTGTCAACGCACTGTACAAATTAGTTCCACATCCATCTTCCATTACATGGCTATGAAGGAGCAGCTAGTGGCTAGGGAGGATATAGCTGTATAATTTATGGACTCGTGGACTTGGAGAGGCCATGTAATCGTTCTTATGAGAGAGCCGGGTCCATCCGTCACTCCTCGCCACTTTTTAAGTCGTTTTGGTGTTTGTGAGATGGATTTAGCTGCTGGAGGAACTAAACACTGCAGCCCACTGGAGTCCGGCCGTAGTCTGGTGATTATAGTGTACTGGACTCAGCAAGGCTCAATTATTGTTCAATTCAATTTATTTGTGTATAGTACAGTTCGAACATAACAAACACATAGTAGCCATTGGTCCACAGGAAGACCACTGTCTATAAATGTTAATAACAGTCCAGAGCTTCCTGCATCTGCAAGGAACAGCTCAAAGGAGAAACAGTGAACGTGAAAAACCTCCAGAAGGCAACCCCTTACAGACAGGCCATAGATCCAGGAATCAGACCTCACAACAAGGACTAAGGCTGAAGGACTGGAGACACTCCCAGGAGAGGAGAGGATACAGCGGTCGAAAGGTCAGATTCAGGGGTTCCATCATCACGCCATTAAACTGATCATGGGACAGCGGGTGAATAGCAATTAACAGACTACAGCTGAAGTCAGAGGAGAGGAGAGAATAGTGCTCAAGTTACCAAGATCAATACCGCCGCAAAAAATGTATTATACATATATTAGTTTTATACTATTTACCTTGAAAAAAGCATATTATTTGAATTTATATTTGTTCAGCTACTGGCCTTTTGTGCTTCCTTCTTCTAAACAAATCAACACGATCTCCCTATCTTTTATCCCAATACTTTCTTTCCTGCTTAAGTTTAGTTTTATTTGAATCCGTCCCTCTTCTATTGCTGCCAAATCTCACATTAACCCTTTCTGCTCCGATATTGACGAACCGCCAGCCTAAGTTTCAGTCTTAAATCTTCCTTCTTTCCCGTCTCTGTCCTCATTACAAAATCTTTAAAGTGGATTTCTGTAGCTCGACCTGTCAAATCACTTTCCTCAAATCAGACCCAGTTATAGCAGAATCAAAGTCCATTCCTAATATATCTCCGTCAACTATTTCCAGAGCACACTCTTCTCGGCTGCTTTCATGATTTGCTAATGTCTGTTTTTTCAGCCAGCGCTTGCTCAATCGATGAACATAAGTAGCGGAAGTACAGGTAAATAGGCTTCTATAAGTTTCTACGGACTCAGCCGCATTAGATGGTGGATTTGCAATCTCAGGCCATTTGTGGGACATTATGTAAAACTAATTGGAAAGATAAGGTCTGATTGCAGATTCTAATTGGGTTATCTCAGGGGGAAGAGGCTGTTAGATGTAAACACGCGGACAAATCGCTAACAGACTGACGTCCGTTTGCAATCGAGATGTTATCAGAAAGTACGGAGATGTTGATACAGCTGCACCCTTTTCCTATTCACCGACTACTTATCGTTGTCATTTTTCCTTTATTGTCCAGCAGCCTCTAATGCTTATGAATGCACACGTACAGACACACACATACTGTACATACAAACACATAGATGCAAACACACACATGTACATACAAAGCCACACATACAAACACAAACATACAACTTAATTGGTAACTTGTGATCAAATTGAGAACCTCCAGAACAGGCAGCTCACAGTCCTCTTTCAGAGAGGAGGGTCACTCTGGTATCCCTTGCTCTGGTCTCCCCTCTCTCTCTCTCTCTCTCTCTCTCTCTCTCACTCTCTCTCTCTCTCTCTCTCTCTCTCTCTCTCTCTCTCTCTCTCTCTCTCTCTCTCTCTCTCTCTCTCTCTCTCTCTCTCTCTCTCTCTCTCTCTCTCTCTCTCTCTCTCTCTCTCTCTCTCTCTCTCTCTCTCTCTCTCTCTCTCTCGTCTATCTTTGGTATTTATGTCCTGAGGCGATTTCATCTGAACACAGCCGTAAACTGGAAATGGCTCCAGTGTAAATCCCTGAATAAAACAGTGCGACGAGCTGCAGTGACTTTAAAATAATTGAACTGGAGGAGGGTCTCTGATCTCTCTCGCTGGTCTCTATTTCTGGGCTCTCTTTAGTTACTCACGCTGGTCTCTCTCTCTGGTCACTCTATCTCTCTCGCTGTGGTATCTTCATCTGGTCTCTCTCTTGCTGGTCTCTCCCTCCTGTCTCTCTTTGGTCTCTCTCTCTGGTCTCTCTTTGGTCACTCACGCTGGTGTCTCTCTCTGGTCTCTCTCGCTGTGGTCTCTCTCTCTGGTCTCTCTTTGGTCACTCACGCTGGTCTCTCTCTCTGGTCTCTTTCTATCTCTCTCGCTGTGGTATCTTCCTCTGGTCTCTCTCTCGCTGGTCTCTCTCTCTGGTCTCTCTCCTGTCTCTTTCTCTGGTCTCTCTCTGGTCTCTCTCGCTGTGGTATCTTCCTCTGGTCTCTCTCTCGCTGGTCTCTCTCTGGTCAGTGACTTTAACTGATTGAACTGGAGTGTGTTTACTATTAATTAAACATAGAGGAAAACCATGAGCCTGAGTCTTAATAATGTTTCTCTAATGGTTGTTTTTGTCAGAAGTGGATCCATAAATAGAGCGAGAGGACTGGGAGCTGTGCCAAATATGTTTTTTATAGTTTATCATTGGGCTTTGTTAAATAAAGGCATGCATTGTTAACCATAAGTGCTGCTCATTTGTATTTGAATGTCTTTCTCCAATGCTCCTGTGGTGGATTCTTCTCTCACCTCTTCACTTTCCTTTGAACCTTCTCTTACACTGTTTTTGATCACACGACACTGACGCCTGAGACTATTCTACACTCTGTGCTCTGGGAGAGTCCACTCACAGACTCGGAGGGACAGAGACACCTCTGCACCTCTGTCTTGTACTTTAGTTTAGCGTTCCCCTTTGGTGTTAGTGTGAGTTACTCCTGTATTTAAGCTACTTCTTGGTTCTTGGTTATGTTGCTTTTTGGGGTGGGTTTCTTTTGCCTTGACCATGTTCATCACAAAACAGACATGTCAACACGAACGTTTAACAGTTTTGTTATTTGGTACACCGTTGTATTATTAATGATATTTTGCGAATAACTGTTTAAGGTCAAGAAACAAGACTTTCTCCACCGACTCCCACTGATGTCTGCTGTCGTTGTGTCCTTGGCAAGACACTTAACCCCTGGGAACACCAGCCACAGTGGGGCGGCTGCGGCTGTAAAGTGCCAAACTGCCATTGTGTCCTTAGGCAAGACACTTTACCCCCATTGCCTAGAATGAGTCTGGTGTGTGTGTGAATGGTTGATGGTGGACAGAGGGTTCCGATGGCACATACTGGTTGCCTCGCTTCTGTCAGTGTGCCCCAGGGCAGCTGTGGCTACAGTAGTAGTGTATCACCACCACATTTGGAGTGAATGAATAATGACATGTGAAGCGTCTTTGAGTGTCCAAAAAAGCGATATCCAATACATTATTATTATTTATATGTTTGTTTTTGCGTTGCTTTTGGGTTGACATTTTAAATTCGTCCAAGGACAGCAGATGAAAAATTCTGGCTAATTCTGATGCATTTACAGTTATGTTCATTGACGTAATTAATCAAACCATCACACCAGCAACACAGGAAAAATCATTTAAAGGGGAGGTACTTCAAGATGAGTAGTTCTAACACCAAAAACACCAAAGCATCTTCATCTTGTACAAAATCTAAATCTGTTGTACCTGTAAGAAAGAACCCTGTGAGTCGCTATTGATTGCTTTGGGTTGATTTGGCTTGGTTTATTTTCCATCTCTTCTGTCATTTCTATTGTGACAGTGGTTACATCTACTCTGAGATTTAAGGTCGGCAGCTTTAAGGTCGTCTCTATAGTTCTATGGGAAGATTGTCTAAAATGATGGGATGGTTTACAAAGAAACTGTTATTGTTGACATCGCAAAAAGTTTCAGCTCCGCTCTAGGATTTAAAAACAATCTTAATCACTTTTGGCAACTTTTGGGACGTGATAAAACAGGGGCCGTGTCTTTAAATGCAAATCATCCGCTTTACGACACAGATACATGGTTTTAATGGGAAGAAGTCAGCGGCACAGTAAACATTTATGACACAAATAAATCAGACGCACTCCTTTGGCTCGCAGATGGGGAATCACTCAAATTGCTCTTTTTATTTTTGAATATAATTTAAAATCAAGCATCTGTTTGTCAACATCTGGTGTATACGACACAGAGAAACTGTCTAAGTTTTAGTTGTGGGACCTGCTTCTTCCTTCAAGGCTTTTAAGACAGCACTTTGTCATGAGCGTCAGATCTATTTATAAATGTCTCGCTTGTGTTCCTTAGATAACGCATAACCTGCATGGTGTGTGTTAATGTTGATCATGGAGGTATTACAGGGTTAGGGTGTCGTCACACGAACAAGCGGCCGCCTGTGGTACTGCAGCTTTAATTCACACAGGCTGTAAGAAGATTATCCCATAGACCTCCATGTGAACTTTCTGGTCTCTCTCTCTCGCTGGTCTAGCTCTCTCTCTCTCTCTCTCTCTGGTCTCTCTGGTCTCTCTCCCTCTGGTCTCTCTCTCTTTGGTCTCTCTCTCTCTGGTCTCTCTCTCCCTCTCTCTCTGGTCTCTCTCTGGTCTGTCTCTCTGGTCTCTCTCCCTCTGGTCTCTCTCTCTTTGGTCTCTCTCTCTCTGGTCTCTCTCTCCCTCTCTCTCTGGTCTCTCTCTCTGGTCTCTCTCTCTGGTCTCTCTCTCTCTGGTCCCTCACTCTCTGGTCTCTCTCTCTCTGGTCTATCTCTCTCTCTCTGGTCTCTCTCTCTCTCTCTGGTCTCTCTCTCTCTCTGGTCTCTCTCTCTCTGGTCTCTCTCTCTCTGGTCTTTCTCTCCGGTCTATCTCTGGTCTATCTCTGGTCTTTCTATCTCTTGTCTCTCTCTCTCTGGTCTCTCTCTCTGCTCTCTCTCTCTGCTCTCTCTCTCTCTGGTCTCTGTCTCTAGTCTCTCTCTCTCTCTGTCCAAATTATTTCATAGAACTTATAAAACATGTTATTCTGCTACATTTAAACCAATACACAACATGGCACTGTATTATAAGCACGCACTTGTAAAGAACACATCTTTTTTTTATTTTTTTTATCTAAGCTGTTTGAATAAAAGCTCCAAAAAGAACATTTCGCATGAATCCTCCGTGTGGGACTTCTGAGAGACAGTCTGCACAAACACTCCCAAAAGAACTCAGCCATTATTAAATCCTCTTTTTACACCATTAACACCACTGTTCCTTCTTCAAAAACAATCATTTAGTTTTAATATTTGGAACTTTTGCCACAAAGACATTGTTCAATTAAAGGTCTCATAAACATACACATATAGATGACACAAACAGAGACAAACAACATTCAAACATACAGTACAATAACAACATATAGCCACAGCTGCCCTGGGGAAGACTGATGAAAGCACGGCTACTGATCTATGCCATCGGCCGCTTCCACCCCAAACCGTTCACACTCACCTAACTCATTCTAATGTGGGGGAAGTGTCTTGCACTTTACAGCCGCAGGATCAATTTCATTTATTTGTGTATCGTCCTAAATCAAAGCAGTAGTTAGTAGGAGGACTTTACACAGTTGTCGATTCACCAACACAGATCAGAAAATCAAACAGTTCAAACACAGAAAATGCAGTGATAAACACACATAGACGCATTGATCCAAAGGAATAGAGACCAATGTCCATAAATGTTAATACATGTAAATAAATGTGGAGTGTCTGGGATCACCACCGCCTTCCTAGAGGTCTCCCATCACACATTTCCCAAGCCTGGTCGTACCACACCATAGTACAAATTACATTTCATACTAAGGTCTGGAGGCGCTCCATTTAGCTCCGTTTACAGGTGGGAGGGGTTAACTCCTTTTGCAGATTGAAACGATTGGATCTGAGTTTACCGTGACGAATGTAGTGCGCCCGAGTCTGTCGTTAGCATTTAGCATTTAGCCTAGCCATCTCCTTTGCCGCTAACGGAGCCTGTGGGGAGTAGCGCCACAATTTCTTCCAGCGATTACATTTGCTAAACATTTCTCTTGCTCCGGCTTCAATTTCTTGATAGAACCAGACCGGATTCCTTTACTATCGCATTTTTTGCCATTGCCACACTACAACCTGCCTGTTCGGCGCAAACTCTTGACATCACCCACAACTAACTACAACACCCACCTCCCACGCTCGCTGATTTGTAGGTCGAAATTCAACCGATTGTAGTCACTAACATGGGGACTAGACCAGACGTTACATGCAGGGAAATGATGATTGAGCGGAGTTTACGAATGGCTAAGGCCAGGCTAACATTTCCCTATCACCCGAAGCTATTGTCCTCAGACTGTTTTCAATCACCCAGGAAAAGCATGAGTGTAATTTTCCAGGGATTATCCGTGGCTTCAAGTGGATCAAAGTGGATCAAAGATAAAATTCCCCAAATAAGTTTAATAATTGATATGGATTTTCACACCATAATCTTTCATGTGCAGTCGGCAGCAATCCTGATCTAAGCGGACTTTAATAATCACATTCTCCTGTTCAAAGCTTTGAGCGTCTGCCCCGAGGCGGCTGCGGCAGGAGGGACCCCCGCTGTGGCTGGGTATTTCTCGTCATACTGTAAAACTGTATCCCCAAAAAAGCACTTTCAAAAGAAGCCAGTTTTAAATCGGAGAGAGACACCGTGGAACTTTACACACGCAACAAAACCAGACACCACCCAGACCCTGACCCTGACCTCGACTCTGACCCCAGAACAAGACCCAAACCCAGACCTAGACCCTGACCTAGACCCTGACCCTAGAACAAGACCCAAACCCAGACCTAGACCCAGACCTAGACCCTGACCCTAGAACAAGACCCAAACCCAGATCCCTGACCCAGACCTAGACCACTGATCCCTGGGTCTATCTTCTTATTCATAATGTTGTCCATCCAAGTAAGAGCAAATTCTAACTCACTTTATTACTATTGTTAGTCACTTTTAGAATAAGAATAACTAAGGTATAAGACCAAGTTAAAGCTGAAGTTGCTAACTCTGAATTCACAGATAATCAGATGGAAGACAATCCATGTAACCAGTTCCTTGCTCTCCAAACAGAGTGAGTTTTTTTCTGCACTTGTTCTTGTCTTTCCCTTGGACCCGCCATCTGCCTGTGGGCGGATCACACCTCCTACATTACACTCTCCGCACGATTCAGTTTAGTTTAACTCAGCTCGACTCAAAAGAACCACACACAAGCTGCGTCCATCTCCTGTGCAAGGTTTTTACTGATATGAGGTAGAATTATCATTCCCTAGAAGATATTTCCATTGATGAATGTTGGGGTCACACTCACACATACACAGACGCACACATAGACACACACGCACACACAGACAGACACACACACAGACGCACAGACAGACACTCACACACACAGAGGCACATACAGAGAAAGACAGACACAAGCATAGACACACACGCACACACATACAAAGACAGACGCAGACCCACAAACACACACATACACAGAAACAGAGACAGACGCACACACAGACAAGGACAGACGCACACACACAGACACAGACACGCACACACAGACACACGCACACACACTCTCAGACAGACGCACACACACACAGACGCTCAGACAGACGTAAAAAATAGACGCACACGCACACACAGACAGACACACACACAGACGCACAGACAGACACTCACACACACAGAGGCACATACAGACAAAGACAGACACAAGCATAGACACACACGCACACACACACACAAAGACCTGTTTGTACCTGTTTGTAAATGAGAGCGACCTCTGCTGAACATCGTTATGGGCTTTAGAGCAACAACGATAAGATACATTTCAATTCAGTTAAAGTGATTGTCTGGAGTTTGTCAGAAAGAGAGACACAGAGAGGTACTTGATTTGAAAAAAACAACGCAAGCTCCTCCCCCTTCCTTTCTGATTGGTCTACGCCTACGTTTCCGTAACACTTTGCAATGTTAATCAGAGAACACATTATACATATACATTATTAATACACATGCACGGAGGTTTTCAGAATTATATGTTTACGTTTTAATGAAAACATTTATGCTTTTATGCACAAAAAAATCGATCGTGGCAAACCCGGAACAAGCTATTATCATGAACTGCACATTATAGAACACATCTGCAGAAGATCTGATTATGGATATATGTTCAGTATATACATAAGTAACTCAGCGCAGATGTTCAGTTTTCATGTAGTTCCAGAGCCTAATAGAGGCTTGATTCGGAGGCTCCGCAAAAACAAACAACTGATGCGCGCAGCTACGAGCATCAGCGCCGATGATTGACATTCCTTGGCATGACTCGATTGGTTAACCTTGACGGCATCGTGGATTCTGAACTATAGCTAAGAGCAGGGAAGGCGGGACTTGCCCGTAATATTAGAATTAATAAAATGACTTATTTTTTATTAACATTTAAGGCCAGGAGGTCAATTTAACACATTTCCTAAAATTTGTAAATTCCATTGAAGTTATAGACTATCACTTTAAGTTAAAACACAAGAGCAAATACTTTCAGTCTGCCCCAAACACCAGTTTGTTCTAACCGCCATGATCAGGTTTCAGTTTGAGCCGCTGTTTTTTGCCTTTAGCTCTAAACCGTTTCTGAGAAAGCGCTGCCTCTGGTCGGATCATGGCCGGATTAAGCGATTTCAGACACTTCACAGTAACCCAAACTCTCTCTAATCAGTCCACTGTGACCGTCGGCCTCTGCCCCTTCCCCTGCCTCTGCCCCTTCCCCTGCCTCTAAGAAATGAATGACTGAAAATGTTTGAAATAAAAATCCTATCTTATAATATGATTTTTTCAGGAACCATCTACATCAAGTATATTATATTGTAAACTTCTTCTGTGTGAGATCAATGCCTGTATTGAAAGTGTTTTAGTCTAATCGTTTTTCACAGTGACAATTGTTTACTGTTTTATTTGTTTAATTCTGTACTTGTAATGTTGTGTTATGTCTGTATTTGTCTGTACACACTGATGACTTTTGCAAATGTATTCCAATGTGGTTTTTTTTACTGCAAATGGCAAATAAACTGAATCTGAATCAATAAAGTACCTTATCTTATCTTATCTTATAGATGGTGTTCAAAACGCATAGTTGAATTATGAATTGACATTTGCTGTGACAATTGATTTGGTCCTCTGAAAAACCCTTGTGTTTCGACCCAGTTGACACCATAAACTGTATATTAGAAGTGAACAGTGCTGACACCACCCAGTGATTGTCCAATTCAAGATAAATTCATTACTTCCCAAAATAAAAGTGACTCAGACTCACAGGCTGCTGTTTTGGAAAGTTCACATAAGACAAAGACCATCACTGCTCTGCTCCATGGTCTGCTTTCAGGAAGTTCACAGATTTCAGGAGGAGAACATTAGTATCTTTTCCTGGTCTGAGACAAAAAGGCGTCGTTGAGCTAGCGTGTTAGCGTCCGTCGTCCCTCTATATGTACAGTCTGTGCTTCACACCTGGACTAGAGCAGATACTTTGAGTTACCTCTCAGACATTGGCATCAAAAGAAGAAAGATAGGAAACAAATTGGCTCAGATGCAGGTCTGAAGTGAAGGCTCAGATGAAGTTAATGACGGTACTTCTTGTGTGAAATGTCAGACAGGATTGGCCACTTAAGTTTACCCTTTCCATCCGCTTCATCTAGAATCCATCTATAGAAGCCGCTGCACTAAAGACGCTAAAGACACAAAAGACACTTACTGCAGCTTGTCAGACGGACACAGACTCTTTCAGTTTCTCCTGGATGTTCAAGCTTCAAACCCTAGAAACATGATGCAATCCATGAGTTTCTGGAGCAATCTTCCTGAAAATGTGAGGCTTTTACTCTGACAATGTTCAAATCCAAGTTCAGACAGTTGTGTTCAGCTGTGAATACTGGACTGAAGGACTGTGTTGTTCGGCTTTTGAGTTGCCGTGTGTATGAACTGTGCTAGACAAACAAGCTCGCCCTCTCTAGACTTTTAACATGTAATTATGACTGATTTCAGATTGTAAAATGAGATGATGGAACATGGGGGACACTGCAAAAAATGATAAAATGTGAGGTAATATAATTTTGAATCCAGTGTCTGTATCTTAGTCTGACACATTCTGTCTTTGAACCTGATTGTCCAATGAGACATTTATTCTGAGTTCAAGAACTGTTGCTTTATTTTCTCATTCTAGAGGAGACATTTCTGCATATTTTTAAAGCAAGATCATTTTGCTTTGTTCCATTGAATTAGTCAAGATTTCCAATAATGAAAAATTTTATAGTTTTACTCTGATTGAACTCAAAGAAATATTTGTGATTCCCAATCAGTTTAAAGGACAAAATCTTATAGAAAAAATACACACTGCAAAGTTCCTTCCGCACCAAATTTAAAAATAAAATATGAATGTTCACCATTTACCATATAGCTTCTAAACCTGGAATAAGTCAAAATAGAGTCCATAAAATCTGCTCTGACAACTGCTCTGATCACATAATAACAAGTGCTGTGAATTTTCCCTGAATCTCCTCATGTTGTGCTGTTCACATAAACGTAAACAGGTGATAGAGCTGTGTCTCTACCACAGCCAAAACACATACATTGGCCACATCACTGGTCAGGCAGAGATATAGAGATAATTGGTCCGGACCAGGGCAAAACCATGAACACTGTTCTGCAGCAGCATCTCAGGCAGAAAAAAGGGAAAAATTAAAGCCACAAGCTGCGTCGAACGGCCCGCGTCGCACCGCGCAAAGGAGGGGGCGCCGCCGCGCTATGATCCCGTAGCCATAGAACAATATTCGTAAAATTGTAATGAATATGATGAGTTGGTTTGGCTCCCTATGTAAAGCTTTGGCTCAGTCTGTAGGGAGCGCTAAAGAGCCAATGTAATATTTCACAGCTTCAAGTGACCTAGGCCCAGGAGTAGAACAACCAAGTCAAGTGTAGCACAAATCAGACTTTGTATGTGTAAACAGGAGCACACGTATAATTTGTGAGTGTGTCTATATCAGGGGTCTCCAACCTGTAGCTCGGGAGCCACCAGTAGCTCGCCAGCCCCTTACAGGTAGCTCGCCAAAGAAATTAGACTTTACCAAATACACCCCGCTCCCATCTCTGTGTGGAGTGAGAGGACAAGTGCCCATAAAATAACAATTGTAAACCGCTTTGTGACTCTGGTCTGTGAAAGGCGGTATATAAATAAAGCTTACTTACTTACTTACTTACTTACTTAAACGAATACTTTTTGACCCATTACATATCTATTATAAGTATAAATATAGGGTAATATGGTGTATTTTATATGTGTTCTCCAAGTTTAGTTGTAATTATTAGATCCATTTTCATTATGACTGCAAAAATGAGTAGCTCTCTGCCTGTTTGTTTGTATAAAAGTAGCTCTCTGATTAAAAAAGGTTGGAGACCCCTGGTCTATATATATACAGTCTCCATTGGATGACCATGTGACTGATCAAAATTCTATGAACAACTATTGATGGTGCATGTATTGCAATGTATTCCAATGTGGTTTTTTTTTACTGCAAATGGCAAATAAACTGAATCTGAATGTGTTGCGATGATGTGGAGAGATTTTCGGCCAAATCAGTGAAACGGCGAGGCTGCTTTGATGTTTGTGTGAGGTGTACATTTGCCATTGACACAGAATTGGGAGTGTTTGTCGTGGCCAAGGCAACAGGGTAACATCAAGTTCTTGGGTCTCATTGACTTTTTGAATCAAGAGGGCAAAACAGAAATATGTGCAAAATTTCAAACATTTTGAGAAAACTAAATTTTCCCAATTATCCCAATGTATCCCAATGTAAAACGTTGACATTTTCTGTAGGGGGCGCTAATGGGCCAATTTAAATTATCTCACTTTCAAACTAACCTAGACCCTAGAGTTGAACAAAGGATTAAAATGTGGTGCAAAAGGGAGCAAATTTGCTATTGTCAAAAATTCACTGATCAAAATTCTGTAATTTTGATGGTACATGTGTTTAGACGATGTGGAACGATTTTGAGGCGAATCGGTAAAAGGAGTCGCTTTCCAACCGACATGTGTGAAAAAGATCATTTTCCATTTTTCGATTTTGCAATGAAATTTAAGGGCTTCCTGTTTGTCAGGGGGTGTGGCCTTAATAACTTATTTTTTTCACGTCTTGACTTGAGGAACATGTGTACCGAATTTTGTGGCTCTATGACAAACTTGACCTCAAACCCTCTCCCATAGGCGCAATGTAAACTGATTTAGTAGGGTGCCCTTTAATCCCATAAAAAAACACAAAAACACAAAAACTTTCGGGCAGAATTTGGCAAGGTTTCATGCATGTTCAGGGTCAAAGGGCAGAAGAAAAAAGAATGAAAGAAACCAAGGATTCTTTTTGTCATCTCTCGAGCAAAAACAATATAGGTTTCAATGGCACCTGATACAGTACATCATTTTAAAGCGTTTGAGTTTACGCACGCGACCGTCACGTTTTGGTGAGTGACGGGCACTGACGCGTCCGTCACTCACCGCCACCCCTTGCATTCACAAGTTGGAAAATACAAAACAACAACTGTTTCAGAGACACGTAGGACTTGATCAAAAGATAGAAAGAAAGAGATGAGATAGACAGACAGATAGAGAAAGATTGAGAGACGGACAAAGAGATAGATAGAGATAGACAGTGAAGCTATGGCTGAGGGGACAAACTCTGTTTCCACCTTAACTCGAGATTTTAAGGCAGCCCTTGGATTTGTTGCGTTGGCCCACAACAATTGACAGTTTAATGCAAAATCCTTAATTTATTACTTTTACTTTCAACGTTAGAGCAGTGGAATACGAATATAACTTTCTCCAAACACATTCAACTTTTGTGGGCTCAAAGCTCTTATCAGATTATTACAGGCCTTACCCTTTTTTACGCCACGTAGCATCACACGGGAAAATAAATCTCGGCGGATGATGTCTTAGATAACATATTGGATTTTTATCTACAGAAAACACTGGCTCCGCGGCTTCATCTTTACTCAAATGTAAATGTGTTTCCTGGAATAACCCCAGTGTAATAACGATACGACTATGAAACAATGGAAGCAAAGCTCAGAGACATTTAAAAGTCTGACTCTGAGGTCAGAAAATCTACGGCTAACTACTGTTAGTAAAAAGTGGCTTCTTTTCTAATTCATGTAAGATTAAGAAAAAGATGCATTGGTTTAGCACTTTTTCTCATTATTCAATTCACTCCAAACACAGTGTTGATAAACTACTACTGTAGCCACAGCTGCCCTGGGGCACACTGACAGAATTCACACATACCAGACTAATGTGGGGGAAGTGTCTTGCCAAAAGACTCACCAGAATGATTGACAGTTGGAAGGACAAATTATCTTGACGATCCACCCAGAAGTAGAACATCCTCCTATCTTCCTTTAAGCAGATGTCGCCTAAAAAGGGTTGAGTGCAAAGTAGACTATTTTTTTACTTTTAACACTAAACATTTTTAGATCATTAATTAAATTTTAAATGTGTGGAAATAAATGAAACATTATTCCATATAAACACAGGGGAAAGTATTTCTGTAAATCAACATAAAACAGGACTAAGGTTTAGACCCGTTCCAAGCAAAGGACACATGCAGAGTCCTCTTTGGTATGAAGTTGATGATTATTCGCTTTAGTCCATTTTCAAAATTCTGAGATGTTTAATTTGTAGTTTTAAGCAAAGATTTGAGTCAATCACCAACAACACGTAAAACAGACAAAGACTTGCTTTATCTCCGGTTAAGTAGTTTCACATTCTAGGTTGAATAACGAAGAAAGAAAATTGACTTTTAGAACAGTATTCTAATTATCGGAGTTTCTTCTTCATGGAGATAGGATCAGTCAGATTTATTTTCACTCCCTAAACTGGAGATTACTAAAAAACACTTTTTTTCATTTTTGTTGTTGGATAAAGTTTGATAATCCTTCTTGTCTCCACGTTTGTTTGTCTCCTCTTGATAACTGAGCGTCCTTAAAAAGAGGTTAAACAGTGATCCAGCTCTATGCAGACGGTGAAGGACCAACACAAATGTAACATAATGTGGTTTTTGAATCAAATGGAGTTCAGGAACAGACTGATTTTCACAGAATAAAAGGAATGTCTTCAAGGCACCAAATGTGTTTGCCGCAAAATGTTCAGTCTTTTTAAACTTGACTCTTTCTACAATCTTGTTTCTCTATTTGTGGTCTGCAATGTTTGCTAGTGAGGGAAAAATAAATTAACAATTTGACAGGGACCTGGGGAGGACCACGACTAGGAGAGAACCAAGACTTGGAGAGGACCAGGACCGGGCTGTGGTCTCTGAACCGGACTCCCTCTGGTCAACACCGGGAACAGGTCTTACTTACTGCTGATGCAAATGATAGAGAGGATAGAGCTGGTCCAGTGTTCCACAACCGGGACCAAAACCACTCATCTCCTGCATCCGAGTCTTGAACCATCGGCCAAAGTCTTCTTGACCGATGGTCAAACACAGGTAACACAATTAAAACAATCAAACAGGAGCCTTTGGTCCATTGGAAGCTGTCCATAAAGGTCCATAAATGCCCTGGATCATCTCTGTCCTTAGAGCCTCCTGCATATTATTGTTGTTCCAAACTCCTCATATTTGTCACTATGGGCTGTTTGGAATTGCTTGTTTCATCTCTAGTTCTCAGTCTGTTGTGTTTGGTTTCTTTCCTCTGGTCTGTAGCTCGCTGCCTGGGGATCTGCGTCCGACACATATGTGCGCTCTGTAAATGTCAGATGTATCAGACCAGGCAACAGCTCGGCCATTTCAGAAACTATTCAACGTTCCCAGCTCCGTTTCACTGCAGTGTGTATCCCAAAAGTCAAACCCAGAAGGGACTATAACACATGACAAAAGTCTTTTTAAAAGTCAACTTAAATTCAATGCTTTTGTAAAGCCCTAACAGCCACAACAGAAGATCAGAGAATGAGTTTGAACACAGGAATTACAATAATAACAAATACAGTACAGTATTGTGCCTGTGCCACCGCAGCCAATCAGCTGCCACCTTTAATCCCCTTCGGTTTGAATGGATAAATCTAATTCCAAACTTGGAGACATGCTCTTATGTCGGCCACTGATGGTTATTGATCAGTGACGCGAGGCTGATGAAAAACAATAATTATGAAGATTAAGGAGGCGTATCGAGGTGACCAGGAAAACACAGATCATAAATCAAGTCATGCTAATCCTTTTCAAACTCTAGACACTCGCTATTCACCTAAAGTCTCTCTTTCTCTCTCTAGTCACACACACATACCTATACCATATACACACACGCGCACACACATACCTATACCATATACACACACGCGCACACACATACCTATACCATATACACATGCAATAACACACGCACACACACACCTTTTATTGTATCACTCATCTCCAACTCGCAGCATATCCACATGTTTTCCTCCAAGTCTTGTTTTACCAAATATCTACAAATACATAATAGGTTTTAGGTTTTAGCCCAGAGTCTAACATGAATTCAAGTAATTAGACATTTTTTTATTACAACAGCTTACAATTCACACAAACTGTAAGGAGAGAGGCTTGTCAGATTCTCCTCCAGTGTCCAGGTCCTTTACAGCCGCACACAGAAAGCGGCTCCAGGGGAAAGGGCTGTATGCATCGCTCTACTCAAAGGAGGCAGTCAATGCTTTACAGCTCAACAGCAGCAATGAAACACACACATACACACACACACACACACACACACACACACACACACCGAGCATACACACAAAACCTTGAAGCCTTGCCCTGGCTGTTCTCCTCACCGCAGATACGACCTATAAGTGAGCATTTTAAATCCAGGCCTTAATTCAAATTCTGCTTCTTTATAGAATGTGTTTCTTTCTTCTGCTCTGGGGGTCTTCAGATAGGCAAGAGGAAAGGAAAGACAGACATTCACACAAGGATTGAAAAGTGACAGAAGTCGTCTCCGGTGACTTTACAAAGTTGTCGATTCGCCAACAACAGATCAGAGAATCAAACATTTTGCACGCAGGAAACACGAGAACAAACATTTATAGGAGCCATTGGTTGATAGGAAGACGACCAATGTCCATAGATGCAAACAAACACTGGTGATCACTTTACCTCCTGGGCAGAGGAGAACATGCCATCACACATTAGTTGTTTATGTATTCATTTTCTAACTTGAACTACAGTGTTAAATGTCTATATCCTCAGAGACCAAAACAGAAGCAAAAGACTGAAAAAAGTGCTGAAAATGCATCTTAATTTGAGCACAGTTGGCTCAAATTAAGATATAAGAATTAAGAGATTTGCCAAAAGGGAAAATGAGCAGAATGATCTTGTTTTAAAAAGATACAGACATGTCTCCTTTGGAATGAGGAAATAAAGCAACAAATTAAAATGAAAAACTACTCGATTCAACCAATTATTACATCATTTGTTATCATTTGTTGCAGCGTAAATACGTGAGCGAAGCCACAAACACACCATATCAAAATGTAATGCACACACAGATATTATTCCATTATCCTTCAATATTCCTCAAGGCTTCAGTCCTCATGGCTCAAAGCAAATATGATGTCACAGTAACTCATATTTGTGAGTCATTTGTGTGACTTGAATATAGTTATTTAATTTTTTTTTATTTTTTGATGTATTTGATAGGGACAAGTGTACACAATCCACATGTGAAACACTACAACATGTATAGCCAAGGCTAGTTTGCAACGTTTGTCTCTAAAGGCTTTTAACACAATTAAAAACACATTTTATATTATAGTATTTACATTAAACAAAAGCAGGTGTTCTCCATTCATTCATGATCACACAACTCCTTCACAGCTCGACAACACAAACTAAAACTGCAATCCTCCATTTGCATCAGTACTGTTCTGCAACCAGCACCGAGTTAGAGAAGTCTGAGCTCTTTGTGAAAGGTGATGAGAGCGTGGGTCCATACAAGGTTTTTCTTTTTGGCCCCTGGAGCTGTATACATTTGTCAGCAGAGACTTGA
Organism: Knipowitschia caucasica; assembly: GCA_964034765.1. Classification (NCBI taxonomy): domain Eukaryota; kingdom Metazoa; phylum Chordata; class Actinopteri; order Gobiiformes; family Gobiidae; genus Knipowitschia; species Knipowitschia caucasica. The sequence goes on along the minus strand of OZ035837.1, from coordinate 28,542,284 downwards.
GAGGCTGAGAAGTGATGCAGGACCCGCGGCCCCGAGCCTCACACCCACACATGCAATATACAAGCAGACGAACAGGTAGAAGCTTGAATCTACACCATAAATCCACAGCATAAATCCACTCCATGGTTCAAGTCAGAGCAAAACACAATTACTGCAGGTGAATAGCGACGAGGAGGTGCGTGAAATGAACTGCTGCATAGAGAGAAATGCAATATGGACAAATCCAGCACTACATGATTTTGTTTCAGGACTTATAGCCATACTTCAGCCATTCTGAAATAACTGCAAAGGATTTAGCAACTACAGGTATTGAGACATGCGTGCAAATCTACGCATAAAGTTATATTTGTGCAAAACTGGGACCAAGACTATATGTAAAGTACGCACGTTTATGTACACGTTTGAAGGCGCACTAGAATTACAATAAATGCAATTAACTCAGATATGCATCACTCACCTGCAAACACACACACACACACACACACCTATAAAATAAGCAAAATCAGCTTAGATAACATACACGAGATGCCTTCCAGGTTAATTACAGACGCACAAAGTTGTAATTCAATGCTTCGTGCTGTGCGTAAAACCGACACTATCCATACAGTTTGAGACAAGAGCCAAAGCAACACAAGATGCAAGACGTGATTGGAATGAAATCCTCTTGCCCCAATGCGCCAGTGTGCAGTACCACAATCCACTAGAAATGACAGAAGCTGAGCCCGCAGCAGCAGCAGCGACGCGCGTAAAGGGCTCTCCTGTGTTTACGACCATTACGCATGAATCCAGAAGCAGATTTACACGAAGGCACGTATGCAGTCACGCAGTCCACCCGTGCGCATCGACAAAAACAACTTTCCCACTGAAACTTTCGCGGTCTTACCTTGATGGTTTTGGTGGACTGGCATTTCACCTGGTGGGAAACACTGGCGGTCTGGTTCATGGCTCAGGAGCGATCGTCAAAGAATCAATAGTAACAAGAATAACAAGGAGAAGCCGTCTGCAGTATCCACAAACAGATCCAAGAGTAGAAGTGGAGACGAGCCGATAGAAGTGCGTGGGATGAGTGCACGGGTGGGTTCGCTCCTTCTGAGAATGGACAGATCTGCGCGCGCCCAGCTCTCTCCACGCGCGCGTTGGTAACCAGGGGCGACGGGAGGAATGCCTGACTTGCTGTGGAGATATACTCTGATAATGTGGTAATGATGGAATGGTCTGTGTCAGGCAGGTGTAAGGCTTAGCAGGGGCGGACAGCAGAGATACATGGTCCTGGTACATTCAACTCTATCGGGATTCTAGCGCCACTTATGTCTCTAGGATTTAATAGGGGGGGGGTCACACAAAAATGATTCCAACAGGGAACTGAGCCAGTGGCGGAGCCAGACTTTTAAACAGAGGGTGGCCAGGGGGTGGCAAGGGTTTTTTTAAGGGGTCCACATTTATACTATTCCGAAATTTTATTTCACACAAAAACTGGCTAAACGATACATTTTAATCTTAATCTTGTCATTATCTTTAATATAAAGTGAACTGAGAGCACACTTGGAAACTACAAAGCAAAAAAGTGTATTTAAATAGTAGTCTGAACAAAAAAGTGCAAAATAACATAATTCAAACATTGCATTACATTTTTCTTTTAACAAATTTAGCAAATTCCTGCGGTTCTGGTGTAAAGCAGCAAAGATGTTGATAAACTCATCCATATTTAGCCCTCCTTGACTCTACACTGAGGATACCAAGATGACTCAATCATCTGCCATAGTTCTGAGATGGTTTTTAATAAGTTTTAGGGCAGAGAAACTTATTTCACAAGACGCAGTACTGACAGGCATTAAAAAGATCTTTGTAAGCCTCAAAAGCTCATGAAACACTTTCCAAACGTTCCAAAAGGACAAGGAAGTCCAACAGGGACTCTCTAATCCAATTTTTTCCTCCCAAGAAGCCGCCTAGTTTGACGTACCTCATACCTCGTCCTCTATATCTGACTCAAAGGTTCTGCCAAATGAAAACAGGGGCTCTTCTTTCAAAAAGATTTTGGGGTTAAGCGACTGCACATCATCCATAATCTTAGCAATTTTTTTTCTTTTTTTGTGTGTGAAAAAACGCCTTCTGCCAATAGACAATCCTGGACCTGTCTGCGACACCCTCTCATTCTCTGAAACTTAATTATATAAGCTATATTTTAATACAACACAACAAATTCCTCAGCATCTCAAAACATACTGCCTCCGAGTCTGACCTTCAGGTGAGGTTTCATCATCCTGATCTACAGGCCTTTTCCTAACAAAAAAAGGCCTGTAGGCAATGTTTCCTCCTTTTCTTTTCATGTTTACACTAAAGGGAAGAGGGCGATGATACGATGGGCAATTAATAATGGAAAATACACACGCATGCACCCCGCACGCACACACACACAGGCACGCACACAGGCACGCACACACACGCAGACACACTGACACACGCACACAGGTGCGATTACAGGCACGCACACGCACACATACATACACACACTAAAAGTTCTACAAACTGAACAAGTAATGCGCTGCAGTACGTGTGTCTATACTTTGTGTCAAATGTAAACGGTTGGCTCTGCATCGCTAACTTACCTCTTTGTTTTCATCACGACTTGGGACTTGGGCACATGTGTGAGTCCAACAACCCAAAACATTAGCATACAGCACTGGCTCCACACCATGGATCTATTATATTAACTCTACATCCATGTATTAACTCCACACGGAGTCAGGGTGCGTTCACAGACGGGGGAAACCGTGGGAATTTTTGGCTTTTGGCGGAAAAAGTGCGGAAGATTCTCAAGATTAACATTAAGATTACATTGCCGTCTTCCGAGGGGGGCACTGGGGGTGGCAAGGATATTTTTAGAGGTGGCAGTGGCCACCCTGGCTACCCCTCTGGCTCCGCCACTGAACTGAGCACTATGAAACTGCCAGAACTTCCAAACCGTCATTTTGACTGCTCCCATACAAACCAATGGAGTTGTTGAGAAATAAGACAAGGCAGCAGCGATTGTTTATTTTCGAGTCGCTTCAGATCAAACATGTTTGTCTCAAAGTGCATGAGACCAGAGGATGTCGAGATATGTGTAAGATATAGATGCTGCAACAACAAAAACTTTCAGTTCTGCGGATAATAATGTGAGCATTAAAACAGATACAACAGGTTCAGAATAAAGTTAAAGCCATCAGTCAAACCAGCACCACAGGCTCAAGATACAACTGTGTAAATCCTGCTCTTCGGGACAGGGTGGAGAAAACAGTTCATATTGTAGAAATGTGTGTTTGAAACAACAACAAATAAAATACACAATTAACTAATAGCATCAATGTAACTATAAAGACATGAGCATGAAATGTCTTATTTGAGTCGTTAAAGTCAAAAAGATGATTCATTTGGCCTCATTTCTGTAAATCTGTATTCATCAAATTTCTTATAAAGAAGAACTGACCCTGGGACACACACACACACACACACACTCACGCACACACACAAGATCTCACCTCACTCTGATTTATTTCCAGATCTACTTCTTGCTGTAGATTTTCTCACATCCACCGATTGCAGCTTCTGCAAGTCTGAGCTGCACGTGTGCGACTTAAGGTTATTTCAATCTGGAGAGACACACAAAACATGGTATTATTAAATTGTAGTTGACACTACTGTGGTGGTTCTTTGGGGCCAATTCCGGTGGTGGGAGCTAGGAGAAGGATATAGGAGCTGGCCTGGAATGAGGCAGAGATGGGGAGGAGGAGGGTTGCAGCATGAATGAATGCTAATCAAAATAACTTGAATTAAATAAATATTTTACTTTTATGAACAAAAAGCTGCAGAAGTTGAAAACATAGACTACATGTGATGCAATCATTGATAAAAATGCTAATTAAACCGTTAATAGGTGTTAGCATTTTTGAATATTAAAATGTACATTGTGGTAAATAAATATTATAAACAGATATTGTAGTTATGTATTCTGGATAGCAGCATATTAAATTCTAGTACTACTTTAAAGGCACACCGTGTAACTCTTGGCCACTAGGGGCGCTAGACCTGCAACTTTCACGTTTAGCGCCCCTAGTGGCCACAAGCAACTCAGCACTGTCGCAAAAGTCAAACAGTCAGCCGGTGTCTTTTGAGTGTGTATTCAGACAGCATGCACTGGTGTGTGTGTTCAAACTGTAGAGACATGCCTACAGATATTGAGAGACTCTGCTGTGGTCAGCCTCCAGACCGCTGCATTAGTAATCTACCACACATGGACTTCTATATCCTGGATGAGGGAGTTCTGCGTCTAGCTCGTGCTGCGTGGAATGACATCGTTGCGGTCGATGACATCCAGGAACCAGGTGAACAGCAGCGCTCATACAGACATGCAGCTTACAGCACGATCCCTTTCGCGTTTCCTCTTTTTAGCCTCCTCCAAAGGTTTAAAATTTTTCCTTGCCTCAGCCATGACCAGGAGTCGAGCAGGTGAAAAATGAGTAGCAAAAGCCTTAGCTCCATGAGTATATCAGCGCCTGTAGCCGTAAAGCAAGTCTTTCTTCCAAGTCACGTGACCTGGTGGCAGACGGTCCGTCTGCTCGAAAGTTACATGGGCGGTATTTCAAGAGGGCAGCCCCGCTCGGAGCATTGCAAGTGTCAAGCGCTGTATATTGGCCCAAGTATTCATATAAAATAACTCATATGTGTCAACTCTTTAGGTCACAAAGTCCGCGGTGTGCCTTTAAGCTTTGACTTTATTACAGAGTAGAATTGAATGTGGTCTGAAGGTAAGATACCTCACACCGAGGCCCTCACGCTAAGGCCCCGTTTATATGGAGGCGCTGCGCAGAGGTTTCCAAGCTATTAAAAGATAACATGCTAATAAGAGAAATACAGCTGTTTTGGTCTAATTTGGACCAAAGAAATGACCAGATGTACAGGTTTATAAAGTGTGTGGTTTTACAGCCTTAAAACATCAGCATCACCAGGGCACATACACACACATGGTATTTCATTCTGTTGCTCATAATTGTATCAGTTTTAGGCCCTGTCCACACGAAGTCAAGCTCAGGCCTAAACGCAAAAATACTTTATCAATCCAGTGTATCGTCCATACGAGGCCGGCGTTTTGGGGGGGTGTAAACGAACATTTTTGAAACTAGGTCCCAGAGTGGAAAGATTTCAAAACTCCGTATATGCCGCTCCGTGGTTACTGCCTCTCCGCAATGTATCTGAGACGCTTGCGTCATCGCCCCGCCTCTTGTTAAAGCACGCATGCGCCGCACTCAGAAAATAATGACAACAACAATGTAGCTTGTTGGTTTTGTAATCCAGTGTGACCCGAAGCAACAGTTCAACCTCATCGTCCGTCCATACTAATGTAGTACCAGCTCGCCCACTCGCCATGTTGTTTGTTTACAAAATTCCGCGCATGCCCAGTTCCCGTCACGGAAGTTTGGGCTTGATCCCGTCATTGCGTCACAGCGCCACCAACAGGTCTGGCATAGTTTCACAGCGTTTTCAGGCGTATTGACTACATTCATATGGACGCACACATTTACTGAGCTAACTCCGTGTTTACAGAAAAAGTTTCTGAAATTATAAGCGTTTTGTATTCGTGTGGATATAGCCTTACCCTGAACCATATCAGCCAGCTCCACATGTATTACCAGCACCAATGGTACAGTATAATACAGTACAAACATATACATGTCACTTTACCCTGAGAGGATACTTTCCTTCTTAAAATCCAGTATATTCTCCTTTCATCCACTGCTCTGATCGTTAAATATCACCTTTGGTCCATTAACGCAAAACCAACAGTGTGTGGTTATTGGGGGCCTTTGCTTTATCACAGCCCTGGGGCCCCCTCGCTGCTTTACGAGCCTCTGTGCAAAAAACTGCTGCACTAATGGCATCGTGTCAATGTTCTCCAACCACCTCAGGTCTCGTCACTGTGGAAGGAGACACTAAACGCTCTGTGCAAAAACAGTCCAGTCCAGTCCAGGGCAGTCCAGTCCATTCCAGGGTAGTCCAGTCCAGTCCAGGGCTTTCCAGTCCATTCCAGGGCAGTCCAGTCCATTCTAGTCCAGTCCAGGGCTTTCCAGTCAAGGGCAGTCCAGTCCAGTCCAGTCCAGTCCAGGGCAGTCTGTCTGTGTCCTCATTGGTCGCACAACCAATGGAGCAAAAACGTATTTAGCCTCAACTTCAAATGAGAGGTCTGTAATTGTCATCAAAGGTAAAACTCGACTATAAAAATGACAAAATGATTAAAAAAAAGTACACAAAATTCAGAAAACTCGAGTTTTAAAGAATGTATTTTCAAATGATGGTCAGTATTTGGTCAATAACAAAAGTTCATCTCAATACTTTGTTATTTACCCTTTGACAGACCTTAACGTTTTCTATAAGTCTTCACAAGGTATTTTGGCCCATTCCTCCATGCATATATCCTCTAGAGCAGGGAATAAAGTGCAATTCACATGAATATAATGAATCAATGAAGTGTTTGAATCGTTTGAAAGCACTCATTATACACATTCAAAAAACTAAAAGCAGATCCAGGGACCGCTTATACTAAGTCCCAGTTGCACCAGAGTTTAGAGGTCTCTGTCTTCTCTCAGCTGGTTTCTAAACCTGAAACCCAGTAACGCAATACAACCGATCATTTTGCGTTGACGTTTCCTTTCTGCAGCATGACGCGTGGACAGAGGACACACGCAGAGAAAGGTTTTATAAATGCCATCAATAATGCAGTAGGCTCCACGCAGGTGATGAAACTGCGCAATTAAAATCTAATAACAGCGGTTTGGAAAGTGCTGAGGAGACGAGAAGAAGGATCCGTGCCTCGAGAAAATGGTTTATGTGACGATCAGCCATGGGTTCAGTCTCAGGGCAGGGACATGAAGACGTCAGTCACTGCCATCGTCTGTTGAAACAAAATAAGTGGATTTAGTTTTCAATCAATATTTTCAAAACCTATTTCCATCTGTTTGAGAGTTGTGTACCAAGCTGCAAAGACGATAACATGTCACCTATTCCCCTTTTTCTGCCAGGACCACAGCACAACAGTGGTGGTAGATGAGGTTTAGTGTGAGGCTTAGGTCCCATTTAGAGGGAGACGCTGCAGCAGCAAAACGCTTTAGTTTAGTAGATACGCTGCTCTGACCCCCACTTCCCTGCTGCTCCCCGCATGTTCATTTGGGCATGCGCAGTAGCCAAGAACAAACGTAAACACATTGGCGGAGGGTACACTAACTAGCTACATGTGCTTCGAGTGCTACATTGAGGAGAAATCTTCTCATTTGTGTTGTAAAGTTTCTCTGCCTACTACTGGTGGGGCGCTAGAACTACATCGTTTTTGATCCTCATATGAACGCTGTGACATTTGCATAAGGAGCCTGGTTGTTTCTGTTAAGTAAATAAGTAGGTAATCTTTGTTTATAAACCGCCTTTTACAAACCAGAGTCACAAAGCGGTTTACAATTGTGTGCATTTGTATCTCACTCCACCAATACAGGAGGCACATGCCAGACCTATTGTACATGTTTTTAGCGGTGGGGGAAACCGGAGTACCCGCAGGAAACCTATGCAAACACGGGGAGAATATGCAAACTCCACTCAGAAAGGCCCAATTTGGACCGGGATTCAAACCCAGGACCTTATTGCTGAGAAGCGTGAGTGCTATCCACTCAGCCACCGTGCCGCCCTTACTAGTGTACTAGTTTACATACTACTATCAAGATTCAATTTATTTGCCATTTGCAGTTAAACCACACACTTTATGAACCATTACCGCAGCCGGCTCAGGTCAAGAAGACACGGATATCCAACTTACTTTTGGTCCAAATCAGATCAAAACGGCTGTATTTCCTTAGTAGAAAACATGTTTTCTTGTACATAGTTCTATAGCTGATCGGCTGAGAGAAGGTGGTCCTCCATTTTGTGCTTATGTGTCTTACATTTTTTTCAGTGTGTAACGCTGGCTAGGGCTAGGGCGGAACGACTGCGAGGCAAGTATGGTAAGTATCAGACATAGGAACGACAAGGAGCCAAGGTGCGTGAATAAACACAACAGGTAAGTTCAGTTTAAGTAAGTTATTGTATTCAGGTATCTCAGTACTATAAAATAGTTCAGATATAGAATGATAAAAAATGATGAAAAAACATCAACAAAAAGTGTCCTTCAAAAGGTAAAACAAATAGTTCAAGAGTTCAAAAGAGGTAGACAAGTTCAACAAGGTATTGTTTGTATCTGTAATCCAGGTGAGGTAAGTATTGTAATCCACAGGGTATTGATGAAATGGAAAAGATTTTTCCTACCACGATGATGCGGGGGTAGGGTGGTTATAGGTTCAGGTGTCCAGTAGTTCGGGGGTTAGCTCGCCATCCAGTGGGGGATCAGAGTCAGTATATGTATGTATAAAAAAAAACCTGACCGTTGAGCGGGTTGTGATACTGATATTCGATGAGTGGATCCGGTGGGTCTGTGCTGGTGATGTGGTTTGATCAATATGTATCAGTGATCTATCACTCAAGACATGCAGTGAGACCGGCCGGAGGAGCAGGGGTGAAGCTGGCGCTGATGCATATTTTTAAAGGAAGTTTGGCAAAGTAAAACCGGAAGTGGGTGCATTTGTGACGTGGGTTACACTTTCCCCCCCTGACTCCATGTCCGTCCTCGGACATGGCCCAGGCTGGTGACGAACAATAGGCTGACTGGGGTACAAAGGTAACAAAGGGTCGTCATCTGCTTGAACGGCTAGGGTGAAGGCTGAGCTCAAGCCATGGAGCAGGGTCTGTATACTCTTCAGCAGAGGATTGCCCAGTTGTGAGTATTGTAATCGCTCTGGTGGTTTCCGAGTACGGCTTGAATGCCGGATGACCTCTTCAGTTTCAGAACTTGATGGCTCAGAGACAACGGGTGAGTCAATTTCTGGATGGACACCGACAGGCTCCGGACTTGCAGAAGAAGTGCTCTCTTCTACCGGTGAGTCGTCAGCATCATCACTTTCTTCGAAGTCGGATGGGGTGTCATCTTCAGTGCCTGCAGCCATCACGTCATCTACTGGTTCACCACTATCCTCCACAGACTCGTCTGCCTCGGGTCCATGAGGGATTTCAGGGACGCAGGTTTGGAATGGAGCAGGGATCGTAGATGAGACAGGCGACTTGGCAATGGGGACAGATGGCTGGGCAACGGGTATGTCATACACCGTAGTGAATATTTCAGGTTCAGGAGCAGAGGATAACAGTTCAGGCTCTGATTCATCATCGTCAGGCACTAGTGGAGTAGCAACAGGCGGAGGCAGCACAGGAGATCTACTCTTCACAGGAGAGTTTCCAACATGGGAAGGTAAGTACCCACATGGCAGGAGAAGATCTCTGTGGAGAGTTCGAAGTGGTTTGGCTTTACCCTCAGGTCTTACAGTATACACGGGAAGATTGCCGGCCCTTTTCACCACGATGTATACGTCGGGTTCCCACTTATCTGCAAGTTTGTGCTTTCCTCTCAGCCGTACATTCCGCACTAGAACTCTGTCTCCAATGTTCAACTCAGAAGTGGTCACATGTCTGTCAAATCGAATTTTATTTCGGTCCATCAGTTTTTTGGAGTTCTCACTGGCCAATCTGTAACTGTACTCAGGCTGAGACTTCAACCTTTGGACATATTGCAGATGAGAATTTGGCTTGTCTTCATCCAGCGGCAATCCAAACGCCAGGTCAACAGGGAGTCTTGGTTGGCGGCCAAACATAAGCTCATATGGTGAGAATCCGGTAGCGTCGTTTCTGGTGCAGTTGTACGCATGCACGAGAGGTTTGACGTGATCTTTCCAATGTTTCTTCTCTTGTTCACCCAGTGTGCCGAGCATATTCAACAGCGTCCTGTTGAACCGCTCCACTGGGTTCCCTCTTGGGTGATAGGGTGTCGTTCGTACTTTGTGGATGCCAGCCACAGTACTCAGTTCTTTAATAGTGCGCGATTCGAAATCTGTGCCCTGGTCACTGTGTAACTTCTCTGGTATGCCGTAATGCACAAGAAAATGGTCCCATAAACACTTGGCAACGGTCTTAGCTTTTTGGTTGGGGGTAGGAACAGCGACGGCATATTTCGTAAAGTGATCTGTCATTACAAGAATGTCTTTGATCCTCCCATCTGGTTCCACAGACAAGAAGTCCATGCAGACCAGCTCTAGGGGATGGGATGTCTGGATGTTGACGAGTGGTGCTGCATGTTCAGGGAGGGACTTGCGCCTGACGCACCTCTCGCAGGTCTTGATCTTGTTGACCACATCTACAGACATTTTAGGCCAGTAGAACCGGGACCTGACCAGATCCAATGTTCTCTCTATGCCCATATGGCCCATCTTGTCATGGAGTTGATGCAACACTTCAGTTCTATACCCCTCAGGCAACACCAATTGGAAAGTGTGATCACCTCCGACTTGTCTTCTTCTGAAGAGAAGGTTGTTATGGAGCTCCAACTTGTTTGCTTCTCTCAGGAGTAAGGGCAGGTCGGGCAGTTGCTCTCTCAGCATTGGTGGCGGCGACTCTCCACGCTCGAGCTGTGCAATCACATGCTGGATCGTGGGATCAGCCCGCTGCTTGGTGGCAAGGTGAGCGGCTGAGAGTCGAGGGAGTATGGGTGAGGCGAACTGTGTGTCGTCCATGAAACTGTCAGGGACACTATCTGAGTGTACAGACAGGGACAAGATGAGGGCATGCATGGGATCGTTGTCAGAGCAGTACATATCATGTTGGTCAGAAATGGCCCTAACTGTCTGCTGGTCAATGGAGACATACTCCGGATCGTCAAGATGTTGCTGAGCAAATCTCAACACTCGCTCGCGCTCTTTGCGAGACATCAAGTCGTCAGACAGCTCCCCATGTGGCCGACGAGACAGCCCATCAGCATCGGCGTTCTGCTTACCCGCTCGGTAGACTATTTTGAAGTCGAACGTCGACAAGGCTGATAGCCACCGGTAACTGGTAGCATCCAGTTTTGCTGATGTCAGGAGGTATGTCAGCGGGTTGCTGTCTGTGACTATGGTGAATGGGACACCATAGAGATAGTCGGTTAATTTTTCCGTGACAGCCCACTTGAGTGCAAGGAACTCGAGCTTGTGAGCTGGATACTTCGCCTCGCTCCGGGAAAGACCTCTACTGGCGTAAGCCACAACCCTCTTTCTACCATCATGATCCTGGTAGAGTATAGCACCAACGCCAGTTGCACTTGCGTCGGTGTGGAGAATGTACGGTTGTTGTGGATTGGCGAACGCAAGGACAGGAGCGGAGGTAAGTTTCTCAATGATTGTTTCAAATGCATTCTGGCATTCATCCGACCAGCGGTCACCAAAGAGTTCTTTGGGGTTGAGGTAAGTAGCTTGCTTAACCTTTCCAGCAAACCTCTTCTGGGCCGGAGGATAACCAGCGGTGAGATCATGCAGTGGTTTTGTGATGGCCGAGTATCCCTCAATGAAGCGACGGTAATACCCGGAAAACCCAAGGAAGGATCGCAATTCCTTCAAGTTGGTTGGGACTGGCCATGTGGTAAGTGTTTTTATTTTATCGGGGTCGGTCTGCACACCCTCTTGAGATACGACGTGGCCGAGATACTTTACAGAGGTCTGGAAGAACATACATTTCTCGACCGAGAGTTTCAGTCCGTATTCCTTCAGCCTGTTCAAGACTTTCATCAGCCGTTCTTCGTGCTCCTCAAGAGTGGGCGCAAAGACGATCAGATCATCGATAAAAACAAGGACCTCTTTCAAGTTCAGTTCTCCCATACATTTCTCCATGAGCCTTTGGAAGGTACTTGGTGCGTTGGTGACTCCCTGGGGCATTCTGTTGAATTCGTAGAATCCCAACGGGCACACAAAAGCGGTTTTCTCTTTATCGGCTTCGTTCATTTCAATTTGATAATAGCCAGACTTCAGATCGAGCACAGAGAACCATTTGGATCCAGATAACGCTGAGAACGTGTCTTCCAGCTTGGGCAGGGCGTATGCATCTTTGATTGTTTGCAGGTTTAGCTTGCGATAGTCAATGCATAGCCGCACACTCCCATTCTTTTTGCGAACCACCACAATTGGAGAAGCAAAGGGCGACTCGGACTCTCGGATCACTTCAGATTGAAGCAGCTCTCGCAGGTGTTGTCTTACTGCGTCGACATCCTGGGGGTGAATCGGTCTGGGCCGTTGTTTAAAAGGACTGGGATCAGACAGTTTGATTTGATGTTCTATTTTGTCTGTTCGACCGAAATCCAGTTCATGATGGGCAAACACTTCAGGAATGTCGTTTAACCGCTGTATGATTCGTTGTTTCCACTGAGCTGGGAGTGGTGAGTTACCAAAGTCGTACTGTAGCTGTGATGGGGGTTCTTTCGATGGTTCTCTGTGGTAGGTGCTTTGCTCTTTGCAATAGATGGTCTGGAAAGCACTTATTTCTGCAATGACTGCCTTTGCTGGGATGGTTATTGCATGGGATGACTCATTTGTGACCACAACTGGCAGATGGCATGGCCGTTGTGGAGGCAGGTCAGCCAAGCAGGATTTCACAATCAGGCCACCAGGAAGTGAACTGACTATAGGGTGATCAATGACAACAGCCCTCTCGCCTTGCAGTAACCGGTTGGCTATGAATCCCTCGAGGACAATGGTTTTGCCAGCGCCGATTGAATGTGGCTGTATAGACTGCAGGGGGACTGAGGCATTGTCTGAGTTTGAGTGCCGGGTCTGCAGAATCTTGAAGACTGCTTGGTATCCAAAGACACTCGGCTGGAAGGACTGATCAGAGTTCATTTCAGCATGCTTGTTGTAGGCAACATCAAGAGTGTTTGTGCCAACAAGGATCTGAGGATGGGAATGCTTTATATCAGGGACCACAAGAGCCAGAGTGTCAACGTCGATGATTGTACCGAGGAAATCAGGTGGAAATGTTATGGTCAGTTCAATGTATCCGAGATACGGTACTGATTGTCCATTTGCACCTTCGAGTTCGAGCAGGTCTTTCAATGGTTTTATCTTGTGATCTGAGAGGTAACTGTTGTAGAAGGAGTGGGGGATGGTTGTGACTTGAGAGCCGGTATCCAGGAGACAGCTGAACTGATTGTCTTTGATCTGGATTTGACCAGTGCTCTTCAACCCCACGAGACCTTTTGGCAGTGACATTGTTCTGTGAAAACATTCCTTGGGACTGGTTGATCTGGCAGTAGCTTCTGTGTGCCCCTCCACAGAAGCTGAGTCTAGTTTAAAGAGTTCTTTATTGTCCATGCTTGTTGTTTCTGCCTTAACAGCTTTTTCTTCTGTTCGACCAGACTGGTATTGGCAGCATTGGTGCAGGAAGATGAAATGTGATTGTCTTCGCCGCAGTTGAAGCAGTACCATGGCTTTGGTTTAACTGCTGACTGTGTGTGTGGACGGCTGGGTTGACGTGGTGCTGGCTGGGAAATGGATGGACTGTTTTTTCCAAGAAGGGCAGACATCTGGCGTTGGAGTTGCTGCATTTGTCTTTTGAGATCTTTTAAGTCATTCGGGTCAGAACCATTGCCACATGAACAGGTATTTTGAGAGTGAATGTGGGCCTTTTGTTTTGAAGAACTGGTTCCGCTGTATTTTTTCATTAGCAACTCTTTGGTTTGCTGTCTGTCTTCTTCGGTCCGTAACAGTAATAAAAGTTCTGGAAACGAAGGAGGATTGTCCTTTTTCTGTTCGAGTTGAAGTTTATTTATTACTGTATTGTCCCAGCATCCGCGTACAAACTGCTTGACAAGATGTTTGTTAATGTCCACAGCATTCACTCCTCTCCTCTTCACGACAGTGTTCAACATGAGCTGCAGCCGCTGAAGGTACAAAGATGGCCTTTCTCCTGGATCTTGCAGGATGTTTAGGTACTGCGCATACAGCTCTTCACCATCTTGCACTGTGGCAAAAGCGGAGTCCAGAACACGCAGCAGAACAATGGGCAGAGTCTCTGGACCAAAACCTTTGACAACGTCAGCAGCCGGGGCCAGCAGGCTCTCCACCATTCGTCTGGTAACATGCAAGGCTGATAGACTCGGGTCTGCAAGTAAAAGTTCAATCTGAGAACGCCACGACTCAAAGTCCGCCTCGTTGCTTGGCTTTGGAGTGCGTCCTGAGAATGAGCGAAGTCTCAGTGTTGAAGGTCCACTCAGATCTGTACTCTGGACCACATGTTCCACGACGACTCGCTGGACCGCAGGTGGATTGAGGTTGTTGCTGGACAGCGAGACTCTTGGCGTGGGTCCGGTGTCAGAGAACCTTGGGAGAGTATTCGACCTCTCCTTCGATCGTGCTCCCTGTTCAGTGGTGGACTGAGTAGGGAAGCTCAGAGGGACTGAAGGCAACCTTGGTCCAGACAGCGCCATGGGATTGCTGAGCATGTCCATAGCAGGTTCCTCCTCTTCTCCTCCATCATATTCAGAATTTTTATCCATTTTAATGTTCTTTACATCTGCTCCTTTTAGATGTTGATCAATTTGATTCATCAGAGTTTTGAGCATTTCGTCAAAACCAATTCCGCTGCTTTCTGCCATCTGTTTGAGTCCATGGAGATAGTCCGGGGTAACACTGGTACTGCCTCCACCTGTTGCTGAGTATTCAGTATCAGTGAGAGCAGTGACGCGGTACTCATGATTATCGGAGGAGGTGTACTTGTACGGTAGCAGTGTTTTAATAGAGGAATAAGCTGATGCTTCTTCGAATTCAACGACCAGGTTTTTATACATACTACTTTTTGACTCTTTTATTAGTTGTACTGTTTTCAATGTACCATATGCGCGCAAACTATCGAGAAGTTCATAGTCTGAACTAGAGTCGGTATCGCCGGAAATCAACAGTGATTGTGAAACGCATATACCTAGCTGCGCAATAAAGTTCATGATTAACCTTACAACCAGACAAGGATATATTCACACACAAAGGCTCCTGGCTAGCTCGCCACTTGTAACGCTGGCTAGGGCTAGGGCGGGACGACTGCGAGGCAAGTATGGTAAGTATCAGACATAGGAACGACAAGGAGCCAAGGTGCGTGAATAAACACAACAGGTAAGTTCAGTTTAAGTAAGTTATTGTATTCAGGTATCTCAGTACTATAAAATAGTTCAGATATAGAATGATAAATAAATAAGTTGGTATATAATATATATATGTATTTATGAATAAACAATTATACTAGACAATAACAAAAAACATCAACAAAAAGTGTCCTTCAAAAGGTAAAACAAATAGTTCAAGAGTTCAAAAGAGGTAGACAAGTTCAACAAGGTATTGTTTGTATCTGTAATCCAGGTGAGGTAAGTATTGTAATCCACAGGGTATTGATGAAATGGAAAAGATTTTTCCTACCACGATGATGCGGGGGTAGGGTGGTTATAGGTTCAGGTGTCCAGTAGTTCGGGGGTTAGCTCGCCATCCAGTGGGGGATCAGAGTCAGTATATGTATGTATAAAAAAAAAACCTGACCGTTGAGCGGGTTGTGATACTGATATTCGATGAGTGGATCCGGTGGGTCTGTGCTGGTGATGTGGTTTGATCAATATGTATCAGTGATCTATCACTCAAGACATGCAGTGAGACCGGCCGGAGGAGCAGGGGTGAAGCTGGCGCTGATGCATATTTTTAAAGGAAGTTTGGCAAAGTAAAACCGGAAGTGGGTGCATTTGTGACGTGGGTTACAAGTGCTACTTATATCTGTCATGGTTTAGATTTATTTCCTGTTTTATTTTGTAGTTTGTTATATCCCTGTGTCTGCTTTGGTTGCTCTTCCTGTCTTACCAGCCCTGCCCTCCAGCCCTGCCCTCATGTGTATCACCTGTGTCTCGTTAGTCTTGTATTTAGCCCTGTGTGTTCCTTCACTCCCTGTTCCGTCATTGTCATTTCTCGTCTGTTTTATTTCGGTCCTCGTTCCCTGTGTTTTTGGATTTGTTTCATCTTTTTATTAAATCCATTATTTTTTGCAGTTTTGCATTTTGGGTCTCATTTTAATTTCACCCTCGTGACAGAATGATGGAAACACACAAGGCCCAAGCAGACTGCTTCATTTTTAATTTTTCTGGCCTTTATCCCCAACTGGAGAGTTGCTGCAGGAGTTGGAAGCATCCCTCTCTTGTCTTTGTCCTGGACCACTGCAGGACACTTTGTTCCGTCCTGGGTGGTTGCAGGCTTTCGTCCCTGACCTGGCTCCGCTGGACATCGTTTCTCCATCCAGGGGGCCTTCCGGTTTTCGTACCTGCTTCGCTCTAGTCCCCGCTCCAGCTCCTGCTCCAACCCTGCTGGGTTCCAGCTCGGCGGCTCCACGTCCCGGCCCCGGTTTCACGTCCCGGCCCCGGTTTCACGTCCCGGCCCCGGTCCCGGCCCCGGGTTTCACGTCCCGGCCCCGGGTTTCACGTCCCGGCCCCGGCTCCACGTCCCGGCCCCGGCTCCACGTCTCGGCCCCGGCTCCACGTCCCGGCCCCGGCTCCACGTCCCGGCCCCGGCTCCACGTCCCGGCCCCGGCTCCACGTCCCGGCCCCGGCTCCACGTCCCGACCCCGGGTCCACGTCCCGACCCCGGCTCCACGCCCCAGCTCCTGCCTTTCCTACGGTCCCTCTCCCTCCCTGGTTGTTTTTTGGACGTCTGGGATCCGTCCCTTGAGGAGGGGGTACTGTCATGGTTTAGATTTATTTCCTGTTTTATTTTGTAGTTTGTTATATCCCTGTGTCTGCTTTGGTTGCTCTTCCTGTCTTACCAGCCCTGCCCTCCAGCCCTGCCCTCATGTGTATCACCTGTGTCTCGTTAGTCTTGTATTTAGCCCTGTGTGTTCCTTCACTCCCTGTTCCATCATTGTCATTTCTCGTCTGTTTTATTTTGGTCCTCGTTCCCTGTGTTTTTGGATTTGTTTCATCTTTTTATTAAATCCATTATTTTTTGCAAAAAAAAAGTCCAGATGAAACCAACTCAAAATCCAAAACCAAAACAGGACCAGGAACAGGACGGAAACAGACAGAGACATGAACAAGACAAGACAGGACGTTGACAAGACAATGGACCAGCACAAGGGGAGAGGAGCGCAGGGTACAAATAGACACAGACACAGGTGAAACACATCAGGGCAGGGCAAACAATCAAGACAGGGGAAACAGGACAGGAAGTCAAGCTAAAACTAATTCACAGATAAGATGTCAAAATAAAACAAAAATACAAAAATAAAATCCACACCATAACAATATCGTGAGTTGTCTGATTCTCTGATCTGTTGTTGGCGAATCGACAAGTCCTCTGAGACGACTGCAATTGTGATTAAGTGCGACACAAGAATAATTTGAATTGAAAAGAAATAATAATCTTAACTATAACTAATATTAAAAAATAAAAAAATTGCATTCTCTTGGAGGAAGAATCGAAGTTTCCAAAGTCCGACACTTTAAAATATACACATGCTCAGTTTTATTAGAGAAAACATTATTTGTAAATGAAGCCACATTAGAGCTCTGAGGTTAAAGCTTGACTTCAGTTGATTTCTATTAAAATAATGTCTGCATTTTGCCGCCTGGAGCCGTTCCAAATGCTTTTGCTTTATCAACCTCGCAGCAAAGTCCATTAAGGAAAAAATGACAGTTATTACATCTGTGAAGCTGGAGGAGTGAGGTATAGAAGTGTTTTTACATCCTTTTTACAGAGATGGAGATCTTGCATTAGGTGTAGATTAAATTCTGAGATTATGTAGATTAGGTTCTGAGATTGAGAGTTAGTCGTGAGCAACTTCAACAGAACAAAACACACAAACAAGAGCACAACATAAGTGAAGCAGTGAAGATTATGAAAAGATAAATCATTACAGTAAAAGACGTAGGCTGCATACCCAGGACTGAGGCTGTAGATCCAGGACTGAGGCTGTATATCCAGGACTGAGGCTGTAGACCAAGGACTGAGGCTGTAGACCAAGGACTGAGGCTGTATATCCAGGACTGAGGCTTTAGATCCAGGACTGAGGCTGTATATCCAGGACTGAGGCTGTAGACCCAGGACTGAGGCTGTAGATCCAGGACTGAGGCTGTAGATCCAGGACTGAGGCTGTAGATCCAGGACTGAGGCTGTAGACCCAGGACTGAGGCTGTAGACCCAGGACTGAGGCTGTAGACCTAGGACTTAAGCTGTAGATCCAGGACTGAGGCTTTCGATACAGGACTGAGGCTGTAGATCCAGGACTGAGGCTGTAGACCAAGGACTGAGGCTTTAGATCCAGGACTGAGGCTGTAGATCCAGGACTGAGGCTGTAGATCCAGGACTGAGGCTGTAGATCCAGGACTGAGGCTTTAGATCCGAGACTGAGGCTTTAGATCCAGGACTGAGGCTGTAGATCCAGGACTGAGGCTGTAGATCCAGGACTGAGGCTTTAGATCCGAGACTGAGGCTTTAGATCCAGGACTGAGGCTGTAGATCCAGGACTGAGGCTTTAGATCCGAGACTGAGGCTTTAGATCCAGGACTGAGGCTGTAGATCCAGGACTGAGGCTTTAGATCCAGGACTGAGGCTTTAGATCCAGGACTGAGGCTGTAGATCCAGGACTGAGGCTTTAGATCCAGGACTGAGGCTTTAGATCCAGGACTGAGGCTTTAGATCCAGGACTGAGGATGTAGATCCAGGACTGAGGCTGTAGATCCAGGACTGAGGCTGTAGATCCAGGACTGAGGCTTTAGATCCAGGACTGAGGCTTTAGATCCAGGACTGAGGCTGTAAATTTTAACCTGGAGGAAAAAGCTGTATATACAGTAAATAATTTCCCTGATAATCTGAAAATAAAAATTGCAGTCTCTGTGATCCAAAAGAATACTGGATGTTCATTCATTCATATGAATAATAATAACCTTGACTTTAAACTACCGCATCATTCTGAAATCTGTTTCATAAAGAGGTGCATTTTTCATCAAAAAGCAGAGACTCATTCAACTAATGCAGCATTGGACCATGGAGGACTATGAAGAGATAGAGGACTATGTAGAGATAGAGGACTATGAAGAGATAGAGGACTATGAAGAGATAGAGGACTATAAAGAGATAGAGGACTATGAAGAGATAGAGGACTATGAAGAGATAGAGTAAGTAAGTAAGTTTTAGTAAGTTTTTATTTATATACCGCCTTTTCACTGCAGATCTGAGTCTCAAAGCGGTTTACAATTGTTAATTTTGGGCATTTGTCTCTCACTCCACACAGAGATGGGAGCGGGGTCGCCAGTACAGGAGGCGCATGCTAGAACTATTGGACATATTTTTAGTGGTAGGGGAAACCGGAGTGCCCGGAGGAAACCTACGCAGACACGGGGAGAACATGCAAACTCCACTCAGAAAGGCCCTGGTCCGACCGGGATTCGAACCCAGGACCTTCTTGCTGAGAGGCGAGAGTGCTATCCACTCAGCCACCGTGCCGAGTGATAGAGGACTATGAAGAGATAGTGGACTATGAACAGATAGAGGACTATAAAGAGATAGAGGACTATGAACAGATGTGGCCATGTGGCCCTCTGCCATGATAACCCAAAGCAGTCTTTGCATCATAAACACAAGTTCACTGTGTCATCCATCCAACTTCAGCTCAGCCGATATAGACATGTTGTGAGTCGTTCAAAAGCCCAGAACGTCTTTACCTTTACTAAGATATTTGGACACCCCTAGTCTAAGGAGAGTGATGATCTGGGACATTTATTAACATGAATTAACATTTGTTATGATTGCATTTTCTGTGTTTGATCATTTAAGTCTAAACAAAATAAACAGATTGCATAGTTATTATTATGAGGTTCAATAGATGGATTCCTCAGCTTTACCTTGCTTTAGAATGTTTCCTTTTTTAGTCATTGAAGCTATAACCACAGATTATGTTGAATTTTTTTTGCTACCGTTACACAGTCATAAACAAATCTCACTGAGGAATGATAATGATGTAAAACACATGTCGCTGGTGGATAATGGCTCTAAATGACGCTTGTGCTAATGGCTCGGTGCTTTCCACAGCGTTTACATTAAATACCAACAATTATGAGTTTGTAGAAGTCCGCACTCGTGGATGATGCAGCGGTTCAGAAAGACAGGTTTCAAATGGACTCTTCCCCGGCCGCAGGTGCAATCATCTCCTGTTTGTAATTTAGGAAAGCACTTTGTGAGACAGCAGGAGGCGCTTCATTATGAACAAACTGGACTCAACTCATGTGCAGCAGCGAAGGGGATCCAGTTTTCACCAGCTCTGTACTCTAGGGCAATTTTATTTGTACAGCACAATTCAGACTCAAGGCAAGTGCCGAACAAGACAGAACCACACGGCTCTCCACTCCACAGATAAAGGTGAGTGAACATTATTTATGTAGCGCCTCTCACAGACTTAAACCACAAAGAGCTTTACAATTGTTGTTATATTTGTCTCTCACTCCACAGAGATGGGAGCAAGGTCGCCTAGGGGAAACCGGAGCACCCAGAGGAAACCAGAGCCTCCAGTTGAAGCGAGTAGAGTATAGATAATTAAAAGTAAGCTTATAGCAAGTGTATAAATAAATTAACTGTAAAATAGTGTATAGTTCACTTTTTTTTTGTATAGCACTGAATCACAACAGCAGTCGTCTCAAAGGACTTCACAAAGTTGTGGCTTTACCAACAACAGATGAGAGAATCAAACGGTTCAAACACAGAAAATACAATAATAACAAACACATTTTTTCATAGACAGCGGGACCACTGTCCGTAAATGTCCATAAACTGGCTCCAATAGAGAGACTTGACTCAGGCTGTACAACGAGGACTGAGGCCGTGTGGTTCAGGTGTCGTTAGGTTTATGAAGGGACTAACCCAGGCCGACACAGGGAGAACAAGCACTTTGAATACAGTGGACAGAGCAGACTTCCCATTCCCCTATTCACTTATATTGGATGGGAGCAGCTGTGATCCTGGACAACACAAAAGGACTCTTGTTATTATTGTACTATGGGGAAAACACTCACGAGGCCAGGTTCTGTTACGGCAATGAAGCATCCCGCGACTAGAGGAATGTGTTTCTTTACCGCGCAGAGTAAACATGTCGTGGTGGCCTTCGCTCGCTCTGACAAATCACCCCCTGGTGCTGCGTCTGTTCTTTACACCACAAACACGGCTGGTTGTGTCTACATTCACACCAGTATTTTAGCCAACAGACCTAACACAAAGTTGTTATTTTTTTACTCTCACACACCTTGGATTCTGTCCGGAAGAACACGGCCTGAAGGTCTGAAGCTTCCTGCCTCTGGTGGAAGGAAGACAGTGTCTAAAACCATGAGGAAGACTGAGCCAGCCGTCCAAAATATCAGGTACAAGAAGTCAACATCTATAGCTGTTGATAGTTAGTTTACCAAAGTACTGCAGAGAATGTGGACTGAACTAGACCCTTAGGGTCTTTCAGAAGTACCTAGAAGCTACAGAAGCTTCCATTGGCAAAAACGTCTCAACATAAACGGAGCAAGTCTGATCCGTTCTCCTTTAACCACACTGGAACCATATGGACCCATGTGGAGAGCCATGCACCCAATGCTGTAGGTGTGAAACTACCCTAAAAGTTCAGAGAAGTGGTCTTTTCCGACATTTCCTCCAAAATGCTTCTATGGTGTAAAAACTGTACGCTACAAAAGTTATACATTTTTGGCATTACTTCGTAGCCATGCATTTTGGCTGAAGATAAAGTATAACTATCTCACAATTAAAAGTCACTGCTCCATCTGGAAGCTCAAAAAGAGACTTTTATTCTAGATGTTTTGTTCTGGACTGTTTCCACATGTTTTTTTCTGGACTGTTTCCACATCCATAACAAAATGGCTGAACCGTTCTTTCTGTAACAGACTGTGGTGACACATGCCCTCTCTGGACTCTGCTGTTCTCTTTGACAAAGTTGGCCGTCATTGTCAACTCCAAGAAAACTCTAGTAATTTAAAGAGACAAAGTGGGGACCCTTCCAGGATACCTCAGGGACATGTGAGCTCAGGTTGTTACCAGATTTGATCTTCTTCACATTTATTTATTAACTTTTTTTAAATGTGCATGTATATTGTTCATTCCACCACTGTGTCTCACTGAAATGAGAAGATCAGTATTTTCTATGCAGGCCTAGAATAAGACGTGGAGATTCTGATCCGTGCTTTGTCTCCAATAGATTGGACTTCTGTAAAAGCTGCTCACTGGTCTCTCCAAATAAATTATAAAACATCTGCAGTATATTCAAAACTCTGCAACTCGACTAGAACCAGGACTGGACTAATGTGGTTGTACCACATTAGTCCAGTCCTCAGGTCTGTGCACTGACTTTAAAGCAGCCCTGTGTGTAACATGTCTCTGCAGGTCTCGAACCAAAGTAAATAGGACTTGTCATAGCATTAATTCCATACTTGCTTTTGATGAGGGAACAATGTTGTTAACACGGTTAAGAACTCAAATTCTGACTTTGCATAATGTGACCTTTACGGCCAACAAACACCTGGGAGGACATATTATAACGAGAGAAACACCTGAAAACAACCTATCCTTTTCACCCCCTCATTTTCCTCGTCCCTTCTGGTCTCGCTGGGTCTCAATTGGGAGATAACCGGATCGCAAACAAGCCGACGTACAAGGGACGTATCCGTATAAGAGGATTAATTGAACAATTGTCGTACATCTGTTCCCATCATGCATTGTAATCTGGGGAGGTCGTTAAAGGGATATCACACGCTCTTTATTGCATCTTCGATGCTGCATATTAAAAGGCTAGGTATAACACACAGAGGAAATACTTAGTACTTAGTATGCAGTGTGTGCTGATGGCTGAAACCAAGGCTATAGATGCAGATGTGAGAGTACTTAAAGCCACGCTGATAATAGCCACTTTCTATGCACCAGGAAAGCTTATTATACTACTTTATAATGAACAGGCAGGTATCAATTAAGTAGGCAGCAGCTGGAGCAAGCTTCATTCTCCTTAGTAATTATGTTTGCGCGGGGACATGTTTTGTAAAGAAGCCGGGCTCAGATCAGAGATTATAGTGAAAGGAGTGTGGTGACGGTCGGAGTAATGATATGGAGTTAAAAGAGTGTTATGATTATGGAGAAGGAGGTGGTGGGCAGTTGTGGTAAATATGGATCTGTGCATAATTATCTCTCTTCGTGACCCACAAAACGTTTGGAAAAGATCAAGTTTATTATCTTACTATTTTATCATCTATAATCTTCAATATAGATCATGTATGTGCACAGTGTATAAAGTAGTCATTTAAATATATTCAGGGGTAATTAGTGTAGATTTTGTATTTGTTTTTATAAATGTCTTATTCTATTTTCACTTGTACGACTTGTTTCCACCGAGAGCCAAATCTACTTCCTGTTACTCACAATGGCAGTAAAAAATAATTATGATTCTGATCTTGAGATTTCCTCACAGAGGGACGAATAAACGTGTCTCTTACCTTATCTTATGTTTACTTTTGAATGCGCTGGAAGCTCTGAAACAGAATTTATTATTTTTTTCTATCTGAGATGTTGCTGCAGTACAGTGTTGATGGTTTTACACTGGTCCAGAGCAGAGAGGATTCATGGTCCGAACCAAGTAGATCAGGTGAAAATCCCCTGCAGGAATGCTAACTTTTTGAAAAATGCTACTGAAGCATTTAGCATTTTACTTTGGACTAGAGCAGAGAAAATGGTCTGAACCAAGCGGCTACTCCACCTGGTGACCCGTCCTGCTCCACCCAGAGCCTACTCCACCTCTTCTGCTGTGACCTGAAGGGTTGTTGCTGCATTTTTTACTTTTAGAATGATCAATTTTATTTTCTACTTTTGCTGCAACTGGACACCTGAATTTCTCCTACAGGGATCAATAAAGTATCTATCTATCTATCTATCTAAAAAGCAAAAAAATCAGAGTTCCTAGTATGACATTAAAGTAATCTGGATAATACTATGAAGCATGGAGATGACTTCAGTCGGATTCAGCCAAAGACTCCCAAGACACTCCACATGTCATTATTCTTTCACTCCAAACTCCTACTGTAGCCCCAGGGCAGCTGTGGCCCCACAATAAACAAGGGACCACAGTATTGTAAATTTAATTTTCACTTCAAAGAGAAAATTGCCTTTGTGCACTTCATATGTATCCAGAAGAAGCTACAACCTTTTGTGCAGTTGGAGCAGCTGGTGTTGTTGCAAACCTGCTGAACAAATAAAGTTGACACTGACCTTGATCATAAAAGATAATGTTTATTTGAAGCAAAACCTGGTTGGGTCATATCCACTCGGCTGCAAACAAGTTATTCACACCTTTTCTGTTTCAAAATAGCTGTAACAGTTGAATGAGCTTTTGGAGCACACATTATTGATAAAAACTTGCAGCAGACTGTGGCATCTTCACCGCCGAGTAAAGACTGTACAAGTTTTGGGAACACAGTGTCGTTGTTATATTTGAGTCCTTGTTGACCCAGACGACTATACGGAGTCTATAGAAATGAACCTATTTCTCAGCGATGGATGCAGATGTTTGTGTGTTTTGAGTCCTCATGAGCTTTGTTGATTCTCCTGTGTGTGTGCAGTAGTAAAGCTATGA
The DNA here is from genome assembly GCA_964034765.1 of Knipowitschia caucasica. Classification (NCBI taxonomy): domain Eukaryota; kingdom Metazoa; phylum Chordata; class Actinopteri; order Gobiiformes; family Gobiidae; genus Knipowitschia; species Knipowitschia caucasica. Next base: position 28,517,705 of record OZ035837.1, on the reverse strand, counting down.
AGTGTTGTTTGTGTACACTGTGTACACACCCTCTCCTCCTTCATGTGTTCTATTCATACAACAGCCACAGTAACAGACTTCTGATACTTGGCTCAGAGCTTGAAAAAACCCCAAAATAAAATATCTCAGAAAATTATAGAATATTTAGAAAATGGACTGTTTTTTGGACTTGGTCTCTGCTCTGTATGGACCATATGGTGTTTTCTGTCTTTGCATTTCTTGTGTTTGAACTGTTTGATTCTCTGATCTGTGTTGGACAGTTGTGTAAAGTCCTCTGAGATAACTACCGTTGTGATTAAGAAGAAGAAAATAATACATTTAATTAAATTGACTGAAATCCATACTCATCAACATCATAACAAAATAGGCTTGGCATATGTCACTCTGCATGTACTGAGTGTGTATCATACTCACCCGGGCAGGTGGGGGGAGTTGGGAAGCAGGAGAGGGAGCCATTTAGTTGAGGTGTTACCTCTATGCAGTCGTGAGTGTTGTGTGATGTATCAATAAAATACACAATACACACAATAACATGTCAAATGTAAAACGGCTAAAAGCCAAGTGATAAATGTGTCTTGAGACTAGATTTAAAAAACCTTCAATCAAGGAGCTGTTCCACAGTTACAACACAGCCCAGCATGGCACAGTCCCAAACACTCTCTGACCCTACACCTCTCTCCCATCACTTGCTCCGTGCTGAGGAAACATTCACACATATTCATACTTTGGAAAATAATGTAGCGCATCCTCCTGCCCATGAATCTTCACAGATACTGATGCTTTCAGTAAACACACACAAAGGCCTCAGAACTCACCCTGTGTGACATCACAAGATGTTTGTGAAATCTCTCAAAAGCTGAGTGGGTGGTGGACCGCTCAGTGAACATGCATACATCTGTAATAGCCTTTTTCTTTATATTTCTCTAGTGAAAAGACTCTCTGCCTATAGCCCCTGGTGCGTAGCTCTGCTATGTGGTGCAGCTAATAGATCGGTATTAGCTACAGGCTAAAGTGAATTCAACTAAATGAGGCCAATATTTTACAGCAGTGCAGAACATACAGTAATCACATGGGAAGAAATATGAAACCAAGAAAACCATTGATGTAGAACGGAGTCTCTAATACAAGATGGTCCATTGAAGTGGTGAGTTATAAGAAACATGGAAGTCCAATAATATTCATTCAGTTGGCACACAGAAACTAATTTATTTCTATTAGTCTTTGTAAATCCAGATATGAGACATTGGCAAAGGAACGAGGCTGAGGACAGTGGTGAGATCCAGGACATTTATTAACATGTATGGACATCTGCTCCTTATGGACCAAAGGCCCCATGGGTTTTACCAATACATTTCCTTTTCATTGGTGAATCGACAACAGATTGAGAATTGATTGAGATCAACCTGGTACATCACCCCTATTAACTTGTGACTTTTTGGACAGTCGCATAGTTGTATCAGACAGAAGGGAGGTACCCTGCAGGTGCTCCGTGTGGGTCTCTCTGTACTTACTCTTGGGTGAATAGAAAAGGGGACATTTGTACACAGCTACAAGGGAGGGAGATTTTCTGCTTTGAAGTCCAAATAACGTAATTCTAAAGTCCATCACAGCCACAACAAAAGCCTGTCCCTGTTCCCTGTGTATTATGGAAGCAAAAAGCATCAATTTGCATTTTAAATCAGATTTGACAAAGTCAGATTGTTGTTGGTCTAACGAGTGGCTTCAATGGAAAAGGCTTTTATCAGTCGCTGGTGGAAGGACCCAAACAGCAGAGAGTCTGAACTGGACCAGATCAAAGACGGTATTTTCAGACTTCCTGGTCGAAAATGATTGAAATGCTTTAAAGTACCCATAGATTGTTTATAGATGGACAATGCTAACCTCTCGAGCGAAAGGAAGCCCAAAAAGAAAGTGGTCAGAGACGAGGTTTTTTTTGAAGGTCACACAAATTTCTTTAGGATTTTTTCGTACCAATATTTTTCCCATTCTCTCAGACTCACTGATGCAACAAACCGCCCTCTCATTACATTCATTATTGTACATGTTTTAGTGGTAGGGGAAACCGAAGCGTTGCCTTTACACAATTCCTGCCCTGAACATTATGTACATTATTCCAGAAACACCCTGAGGCTGAAGTTTCTCTTAATGGAAAACCGTGGAGGAGGATGTGAGGGTGGCTGTTTGGCCTTGACCTCCTCCTCTCTGCTCTTTCTAATAAGTCCTGCTCCAGACCGGGAATACTTCTCCTCTGTTACATTTCACGGGTCGACGTCTCCTAACCCCCGCTCATGCCCTGGGGTCCAAATGACTTTTTAAGCCCCTCGTCCAAAATAGGATATTGGAATTACCTGTATTTGTGGCCGCGACAAGAGGTCGCTTGGAGGAGAGACGTTGCTCCTCACATCAAGAGGTGCGAGCTGATGAGAGAGTATATTTTGTTTGGAGGCCACTCTGAGGAGTTATTTTAAACCAGTACCATTGGGAGGAGACAGCTGCAGTTTGAGTTCTGACTAGAACCTGGAAGTACCATAACATTAGTCCGGGTCTCTGCAATGGCTCCTGTGGCTAGAAAATAGACTTTGAATCAGCTCTGCTTGTGTTCTCCATGCAACATGAGGAGGCAGTGTTTTGTATTTATCCAGCTAAAATCTGGACCAGTCTTCCTGAAAATGTGAGACAGGCTTTTTCTCTGAAAACATTCAAACCAGGTTTAAAAGCAATTCTGTTATCTGTGCTACAACTGAAGGATAATATTTTCACTCTGACAAATGTACAATTATTATGTTTGATTTAAATCCTGGTGTAAACTTGGTTAAAGTTGGATAAAGTTTACCGAAAACGGACAAAAGATAATAAAGTTAAACAAAACTATATTAACTAAACTATATTAACTAAACTAACTATAATGTTTTTTAAAAGAATAAATAGATAAAATAAAAGATAAATGTCCGATGTATTCACATAATGTTAGTTTTACAAGACGTTTGGGACAAACATAATGTATTTATCTTGTTTCCCTAGATTAATTTATTTATTCTTTTAAAAAACATTATAAGATAATTTTGGAACATGAAAAAAGAGCAACATGTGAATCTCTCGGCTTTTCAGTCTGAAAAACTTATATGACAGAGGCCAACGACACAGGTTAAAAATAGAAATAGAACCATAGTTCATAAATATTGACAAAAATTATTAATAATATTGACAAAAATTATTAATAATATTGACGTAGTGACGCCTTTCTCCACTGTTGAAAGTAAGGGCCTTTATGCAGGCGCTAAGCCTTTTCAACTGATCCGTCTGATTTGGTTTCATCGACAGATAAAGCTGTGTGTCATCTGCGTAGCAGTGGAAGTTAATTCCATGCTTTTTAATGATGTTGCCTAATGGCAGCAGAGAGAGTGAGAAGAGAATCGGTCTGAGTACCGATCCCTGAGGCACACCAAATTCCACTCTATATTAGGGCGACGAGTTTTGATAAACGTTGACAAAGTGATACCGATCCGATAGATAGGATTTAAACCAGCCAAGGACTGTTCCTCTGAGACCTATGTCACATTCTAGCCTCCGCAAGAGAGTATTGTGGTTTATTGTGTCAAATGCAGCGCTGAGGTCCAGTAGGACCAACACTGACACTTGTCCATTATCAGCAGAGATGGCGGGGACTCGCTATTTTTAGAGACTTGCGACTCAACTCGGACTCATCCCCTAAAGCAGGGGTGTCAAACCGGTTCCAGAAAGGGCCGGTGTGGCTGCAGGTTTTAGTTCCAACTTGAGCAGGAGCACACCAGACTCCACCCATTTCCTCAAATCTTAAGGTGAAAAATGGTCTCACCTGAGGAAATGGGTGGAGTCTGGTGTTCTCCTGGTAAGGTTGGAACTAAAACCTGCAGCCACACCGGCCCTTTGAGGACCGGTTTGACACCCCTGCCCTAAAGACTCGGACTTGACTCGGACTCTTTGTTTTGTTTTTTTTTTTTTTTGTGAACATTGCGAGTCCTGACGCTCCAGATCCATTAATTTCAAAGGCTGCACGTCATAGAGCGTGCACAGCAATAGAGCTGCGCGCTCTATGTCAACGCAGCAGCGCGCAGCCGGTCATAATGTTCCCAGGACCATACACGTGCACATAGGACCATTCTCTGCTTGTTGTGTGCATGTCTATACACCGCTGGATGATAGAGCCGCCTGACGTCTCCCCGTGTCTCCTCCTAAACTCGCTAAATTAGAGCTGGGGTACGTACATTTTCTCACGCATTAACAGCCCATGTTGGTTGTGCCAACAGTAAAATGTTGTGAACACATCAAACAGGTTTAATGGCAGTCATTGTCTGACATTATGTGTTTCAGACTTTTTTTGAAATGTCCCATTCTCATTCCTGTAACAAACAATAGTTTTGGTCTGTGCCCTCACTGTCGTGACATGTTTGTTATTCTCTTGTATCGTAGACTATTGCACTTTATTTTAATTGTTGAAACTGCATACATCCTCTACATTGTGTGCCTCTGCATAACATATAAATAAACATTAAAACAAAAATGACAACAACCGGGCCGGGCCGTTGAGGAGGCAAAAATCCCGGGGTCGTTTTTTGGTCCCAGTCCAGCCCTGGTACAACCTGCAAGCTGAAAGGTTTCAGGCTGGGAAAATTTTCTTAAGAAAACAATACAATGAATTCATATATTTTAGTCCATTTTAAATTGTATTGGCCATAACTTTACATTTTCTACCGTTCTGTTTTAAAGTATGCAGCTGGATATTGTACCCAACGACGATGATCTAATCCTAATAGTTTTCTGTTTATTAGGAGCTGCTGCATTCAATGCAGATTTTAAAGACTCCATTGTGTTTTCCACAGTTCTGTCGGTTGTAGTTGGATTACGGATGGGCGATAATTATTGTAAGCAATAATATTGCGAAAAGCTTTTCCACAATATGGAGATACTAGCTCGGCTTCAGTTCAACCGGGAGTCAATTCAGTCCATTTCTAGAATGGTCAAAAGTAATGTTTGTTTATACAGCACTTCTTACAGACTAAGGTCTACCAACACATGTTGCAGTGTTCAGTGTCCAGTCTTCAACAGAGACTAGTACAAAAACAGACAGAACATGTAATTAACCTACAATAAGGACTGGTGCCATTCCTTAAACTAGTAAAAAGTATAAATGATTGTGTCTTTGATTTGTTTCTGACTCTTCTGCTCTGTGGGCTCTTGATTCTCTCACTGTTGAAGTAAATCTAACTACTCTGAACCAGGAGAAAGACAAGTTTAGCCCAAATCCTCCTCACTATTCGCTGAGGGAACAATTAAATTAGACACAAAATATAATTGTGTATTTTTATCCTGCCTCATATTGTTTGTGTGATTAATAATTGGTCATAACAGAGATCTAAAGTGGCCCATTACGATTCCCCTGTGATTCAACACTGGGAGACCATCTTTCACCGTGCTCATTGAAGACACAGCATCCTGGTTTGATGAGATTATGAAACTCGCTTTACTTTATGTCTACAAATGTAACTCTTGAAATTCTATTCCGGTGCATATGTTGGACATTGTGTATGACTAGTTCCAGGTTTCAGGCTTTTACACAACTGGACATGACTCTTGTGAGTCTAAAAAGTGTAATATACATCAACAGAGACGAGGGGCCTTCACCTTGTCTCACATATAGGACTCACTTCTCCCGAGACCACAGTGCGGTGGGGGGTGTCCAGTAACTAATAAGCTAATAAGAGTCTTTTCACAATTGGTTGCATCCATGTTTACTCTATAGGAAAGAAGCAATTTTAAATAAATATTGAGCTGGAAGGGAGCGGCCTTGCTCCTGATTGGCTGGTTGATTGTAATGAAGTCATTAAGAGAGACTTCATTACAAATCCTCACCCATGGAGCTCAAATCTGCATCCTCAGTTTTAAAGCCAAACGGGGCGGCGTCAGCCCTCACTATCTCCTCCTACAGACCCCATCCGTCTGAGCCGCTCTCATCTGAGCATGAAGACATCAGCAAACAAGAAGAATGCTTTATTTTGTTGTTTATTGTTTACAATACTGGTTACTGGCCCTGCTATTATTCTGCAGCATTTGCCCAGAGCACAGTCATCACTTTAGATTGAATTTGTTTCCCACAATAAACCGGAGCCTTGTGGCAGTTCTATGTGTGCAGCAATTCTGAGCGTAATGGAAAAAGAACAATCACATTTGGCAATTAGTCCGAAGCGGCGGGGCCCCTGTGTTTCCGCTACACCACATTATTACACACAATTAAGGAGAGTGCGAATCAGAAGAAAGTCAAGTGAGGAGAAAGATTTGGAAGGAAATGCAATGATAAGCAACCATTAAAATAGAGAATGATGTCTAGTTTCCAAGAAACCAAATGGAAGGGAGATCAGCCCAAAACATGCAAATGAATAAATGCAGAGAAACGAGTTTGTTTTGATGAACGAGTCGAGTGTGGTCTTGGTTATGAGAATTCATACGTGAATGAGTGTCTTTAGAAGAATGTTCAGAAGAAAGAGTATGTTCAAATGTTTTATGTTTAAGGCTTATGGTGCATTCAGACCGCAAACGCTCAAACGCTGAAGCCCCGCTCACCAGACGCGCATTCTCTAGTTTTCAGACGCAGAGGACTTTACACCAGAACGTCCTGACGCGAGTCGGAAGTACCAGAAGTAGCCGGCCGGCTCTGATGCTAACAGAGCTATGCTAGCCGCTTCTTGTGTACAGATCTTCTCCAATATGCAACTTTGCAGCGTGTCTTTGCTCAGAGACCTTCCACGGGCTTTATACAACAGTAGTATGTGTTCACGGAGGTGCGCCATACGTATTTTCGCCATACGGCGAACACACTCGAAGCCGTTGCATAAGGTCACGGGAGCATGACAACGCATATTTTCACAAGCACAGAGTCCCCCATTGTCAACCCTGGTTTGAGTTCGGGTGAAGTCTGGTGTGGGTCCTGTTTTGGCTGTTTATGAGTATTTTCTGTCTGCTCGCTCAGTCCGCTAATGTCCCCGTGACCACTTTGAGGCTCTCTGATTGGTTGTCGCAAGAACGTCCCAAGGAAAGGATGAGCAGAATCCATCTCCTGTGGGCGTCCATTTTTCGCTCCTGCTCCTCCCCTTTGACTTTCCCGCCAAGTCCGTGCGTGTCTACTGAACAGTCCGTCCGTGCGTGCCGAGAGGTCCGTGCTTTGTGACGCTGCAACGCGCGTCACCATAGACTTTGCATTGAAATCCGGCGCAACGCATGATCCGGTCTGAACGCGCCATTAGAAGGTAATATGAGAAAAGTGTAAAGAGGTTAATTACCACATGTTTTTTTGACGTTTTGTTGCGGCAGATGTGTTGTTGCAGCAGACGCGTTGCCATAGCGGACGTGTTGTTGCGGCACCCGTGTTGTCACAGCGGACTTGTTGTTTCAGCAGACGTGTTGTTACAGCAGACGCGTTGTTGCAGCAGACGTGTTGTTGCAGCAGACGCGTTGTTGCAGCAGACGCGTTGTTGCAGCAGACGTGTTGTTGCGGCAGACGCGTTGTTGCAGCAGACCTGTTATGCGGCAGACACAGAGACGCTCGGAGCTGCACTCGTGGAGCACTTTACACAAAAAGCTGCTACCTTCACCTCATTCATCAAAGCCCCTTAACTCGCCCTGTGTTTTTCCCCGCCTCAGATTGCCTAAACTCATGTGGGAACACAACTTTACAGATCTGCCCCCAGCCGCACTCTGGTCTCTGCAGGACTTGGTCCCAAGTGTGAATCCAGGAGAAAAACCCTTCGGAAATCAAGAACCAAGGCGTCAACTCAAAGTTACTTAAGATAGACCTCAAAGTTACTTAAGATAACTTTGATAACTTATTTTTAACACAGTCCATGTAGTGCAGCTTTCTTGCAAAGTGAAAAACTTCCTAAAAAAGAGAAATTACATATTATTTCAGCAGCTCACTGCCGTGTGAACAGGTTTTAGATTTCCAAAATGTTGTGTAATACTCAATGGAGAAAAATCCCCATCCATCCAATCTTTGCTTTAGAATTTTCCCTGAAAACAACATGGTATTTTTCATCGAAGCCTAATCCACAGCCTTTTTAAATGTTCCTGGATACAGCAAGGTTCAAAGCAAAAATCAAATCCTTTTTTCAATGCGCTTCTGTTTTTTGGCTGCTGGATATTTTCAATTGTCCTTTTTTTTTTTTGTTGCAAATCCGCTCTCTCTTGTCTCTGCACAACATTAGCATGATACGTCTCAAAATAAATGACCTGATTGTTGTTGCAAAGCTGAGACAGAATGCTCCAAAAAACTAGTAAATGTTTATTGTTTCCCTCAGAGGATCAGACACATGAAAAGAGGAGGTTTGGTTACGGCTAATGCAGGCGTTTGTGCGGGGCTCAAAATAACCGCTTATCTCCACAAACACATGAACGCCACCGCAGCCGCGTGGACCACACGGTACACAATTATTGTTAAGAAATAAAGTCTTTGCTGCGAGCTGAAGATTCCAGCTCCTTTCATTGTGCTGTCAATTGAAAATTAAGACAATATTTTGTGCAAATTTTAGTTTGGAGAATTTAACCACGTTCCAAAACCATTTTTCCGTCAAAAACAGAGCTAGAGTTGTCACGTCATTGTGTCATTTATTAGTCCATTTCTGGGTCAGGGGGTGGGGGAGGGCGGTGACCATAGCTACACCCAGTCCTCAAAGCACCAGTCCCTCGCTGATCCTCCTGCAGTGGGTCTGCGGGAAGATGTCTGTTGTCATTGAAGAAACAGCCTTGGTCTTTCAGCGGGGGCTTCAGGCAAAGTGGGGTTGAGTGTCTTTCCCAGGAACAGAACGAAAGTTGAGTTGTGAGGGGATCGAACCCACGACCTTCAGGAGCTAGAGCTGTTTTTGCATCCATTCATGCTATTGGATGACCATCCAATAGCATGATGACCACTACAGTAGCGCAGTAGTTAGCACTTGTGCTTCCCAGCAATAAGATCCTGGGTTTGATTTTACCTCCCTCCATGCTTGTATCTGAACTATGGCCCCTAATCAGAAGAGTAATGTCCCCCTTCCCCTACTGTCTAAATGCCCTAACTGAATTATGAATGACCATTAGACCAAAGTGTGGACAACTATATTCTCTGACCATGACTATGAACCCTGACCCTAACCCTACTAAGAAAAACCCTCTTAGTAGCAGTTGTAAAACCCTCTTTTCTAGCGACCTGCTGAAGAGGGAGAGACCAGAGAGAGATCAGAGAGAGACCTGAGAAAGACCATAGAGAGACCAGAGAAAGACCAGAAAGAGACCAGAGAGGGACCAGAGAGAGATCAGAAAGCGACCAGAACTAATCACTGTGGTGCACACAAGTCACAAATATTTTCTTCTGATTTTTAAAATAAGGTAACTTTCTTGTTATACTTGCGGTTATATAATGTTGTTGAAGTACAAACACACACATACACACACACTCTAAAAAAATCACAAACAAAAATCCACTCTGTCGCCACATTTGTTTTGAAGTGTTGTGGATTTATTGCAACACCACTAATTTCTCATGATGAACAGTGCGTCACAAATCCAATCTTGTGTGATATCGCTGCACATTGGAGAGCACAGATTATGCCCGATGCTGTCATTACAAAAAAGTCTCTGTCAAGTGTTTAGTGAAAATAACCAGTTTTCAGGAGGCTCCGAGACACAGAGCTACAGAGGCAATAACGTTGTTTTTAGTGCGATTCTGACTAACAAGATGAAAAACATCCTAATTCTCCCACTTGTGTTTATTAGAGGAAGAGGCTCTCAGCAGGGAGCAGTAACATGGGCTGCATTTGTTTTTAATGGCAAAAACAAATAATACTAGCATAGAAAGGTGTCAGGAGAAGTGAGAAAGGGCAGTATTTCCAACCATCCATCCATCCATTTTCTTCCGCTTCATCCGTTGCCGGGTCACGAGGGCAGAAGTCTAAGCAGAGACGCCCAGACTTCCCTATTCACACACACTTCCTCCAGCTCGTCCGGGGGGACCCCAAAGCGTTCCCAGGCCAGCTGAGAGACATAGGCCCCGTCCCATTTCTCTCACTTGCACTCGTTTTAGACCCTAGCAATCGGTTATGCGCGTTCACGTTTAAGGGTAGTGTGTCCCAATACTTTGAAGACCTAGGGAGAAGTGCACTTCAACCCTTGAAATGATCCCTTCAGACGGAGGGAGGTCCGGACCTGACTTGGGACGAAGTGGCTTCCCAGAATTCTTTGCAAACTCATACGGCGAAAAGAAAGATGGCGGCAGGCGGTGGCAAAGAATCGCACAAATGTAAGTATAGTTTTACAATTAAGCACACGTTTTCCAAAAAATATGTTGGGATATATTAGTTAGACGTAAATACAATTGAATTCTGTACCGCTGTGTTAAAACATGAATTTTGCAAAATCGCTAATTTTCACATTGCACAAATCTACCGAGACAGCTATTTTTATTTCTAGACACGTAAAGTAGGATGATTATGCATGACATCTTTTAACAAAATTATCCCCATTTCTATCTTAAGGAGTCATGCGTTTATATCCGCGGTCACTAGCATAGCTGGGATGCATAATTGTCATCGTGCTTGTTTACTGCACACTGTTTCGTCCTGTAATATTCACAATAGATTGTGGACAAGCCTATCAATTGAGGTGGAGGGAAGGTAGCATTCCGTGCTGACTATTGTCAAAAGGCATGATTTTTCAGCTTGTTTCATGAGCAATATTGTTATATAGTGAAAAGTCCAATGTCTTATGTCATGTGTCAGCACATATGAAATAAGCTATAATTATCTTCTCATAAATAAGTGGAGACAGTATTCAAAAGCATATGTGTGATGCTGGCCAACAGAAAGCTCTTACAGCCATTAGAATAATATGTGAGGTTTGTGCATCCATTCACTATCAAATAATTCACAAGTAATTTAAATTTGCAAATTTTCCTTTTGGAAATTTCCTTCAAAAACTGTCTGTCTCCCAATTGGCCCCTGCCCTCCACCTGAAAAAGAATTCTAGCACATGAATGCAACCTATTGGCGAGCAACTTGTGTCTAATGTGGTCATGTGGGCTAATGTTTCAGGGACTGTGGAGCAGACCAAAGCCCTAATTAAGTTCAGGGCTGACAATGAAGAGCAGTTCACAAAAAAGAAGTATACCACAAAGCAACTCTGGGAGTGAGTAGCCTAACCTGCTGTTTAACAGTTTCATTCTGATAATGCATTAACCCACCCTTATGTTCATCCCTATAGGACAGCAGTCATTGAGATCGGCCTGACGGGTAAAATCAATGGCCAACAAGCAGCAAAAAAGTGGGAAAACTTGAAAATGAAGTACAAGGTAATGTTATCCCATGTCCCATGTTATCATCTTCATCATCTAGGCTAAATAACCCATCCCGTCAGATGTCACATAATTAATTAATAACTGTTTTATGTGACTGTGTTTGTGTGTTTGGGGTGGTTGTTATTGCAGAGGCTGAAATTGCCCAAGACAGGATCAGGCACAGCAGATGGGGAGCAAACGGCATCCAACTGGAAGTTCTACGAGGACATGCATGCAGTTCTGGGGGGCAGGCCATCTATTGACCCACCAGTATTGGTAGCTTCATTTACCCAACCTGGTCCGACAGAATTACTAATGGTTAGTTTACAGGAGGAGGAATTGAATTGACCAATAACTTTCTTAAAATACACTAGTATATCACAGAGCATAAAGGTCTATACAAAGTTGTTGTTGTGCTGTGACTTCAGCATGCATTAATTTATTTTTGTTATTCAAATCTCTAGGCCATTGTTGAACCTCCCATGGAGGAGCCGGATCCATCTTCCACTACTGCAGACACAGCCCCGCCAACACCGATGCCAGCCACACGGGCAGGCCCGTCTACTTCTTCCCCACCAGGTCCTAAAGCACCCACCACCCCATCTCCCAGAAAAAGGGCTAGAAGAGTCAATAATGCTGTCCTTGAGTTCTTCAAACAAGAGTCTGTGAAGGAGCAAAAAAGGCACGAGGAAACTGAGTCCAAAACAGAGAGGTTCCTCAGTTTGTTCGAAAAGCTTGTGGAGAAAATGCCTGAGCAGTGAGAGCTGTGGTGGTTTTCCCTCGTTCATGTTCATGTGCAATACGTTTCTTTTAAGCTTATTTTGATGTTTTTTTATTTAATTCAAATATTGTTCTATATTTGTGATATTTTTCTATACATTGTTTTAGTTATGTCAAATGTGAGTTCATCTTTCTGAATACAAATATTTATATAAATCAAAGTGCTTGGTGGTTGTTTTTTGACCGGGCATCATACACATTCATACAGTATGTCACGTCATTATAAAACAAACTACCAAGGTATTGTACAAAATAAGTTTAATCAAATGTAGAAACATGAACCACAGCAACAATATACAACACTTACAGTAACTATATACACCCACATAACACACAGGTCAGATATGTGCTTGAACATAACTATTTACAAGTTTTGCAAGGATTTTTTTCAGTGAGGGCCTTGTTTATCAAATCAGGCCAGCGAGTCTGTCCCTTGTGGCATTCCCTGGTGTTACATTTGGGTCAGGGAGTTCTTGTAACGGCAGTTCTGGGTCCATGTTGTCCCCGGCCACATCCTGATCAGGCTCCAAGATGGCTCCGTTATCCAAGCAAACATTATGCAGAAAGGCACAGGACGCTATTACTTGGGGTGCAAATGTAGGCTTGACTTCCAGGGCCTTGAAAAGTGTGGATCTCCACCGAGTTTTCATTATGCCAAAGGCTCTTTCAATAATTGAACGCCCCTTTGACTGGTGGTAGTTGAACCTCTGTTGCGCTCTGCCATTCACCGGTTCCCTGTAGGGAGTAATGAAGCAGACTGGGGTTTCCAAACACGGGTATCCTCCATCACCCAGAATGAAGTACCCAGTTGGAGGATACCTTCTTGCAATGTAAAAAGAGCTGCTCTTTAAAATGCGTGTGTCATGAACAGACCCTGGATATCCCACAAAAATATCAAGGAACTTTCCCAAGGAGTCACAAATTGCCTGCATGTTTATTGAGTAGAACCCTTTGTAATTCAAATAGTCCAGTCTATGGAGTGATGGGGGCTTGATCCGAATGTGGCAACCATCAATGGCACCAACAGCTTTTTTGAGGATGGGTGTCCCAGAAAGTTGCTCAAATCCATGACCCACGGTGTCAAGATTTGCCGGGCTTGGAAATGATATTGCCCTGTTCAAATTGTCCCAAATAAACTGTGCAACCTTGTGGACTATTCTATGGATGGTGGACCTGGGAATATTAAAAACATGTGACACCACACGGTAGGACAGACCATGGGCAAGCCAGTAAACGTAGATTAGAACTTCTAGCTCATGGCCCCAGCCGTGGTCCTGTTCTCTCCTCAGCAGACACTGCAGGGCATGCATGGCCTTCCTCCTCAGTCTGAAGTCCCGGATGAGTTCCAACTCCACGTCAAACCACAAGCGCAGGATGGGTACATTCCTGTCCATCCTACAGTAGGTTAGTGCACGGCCACTCTGGAACACAATAGGTAAAAAACAAGCATTTAGACATAAACATAGTAAATAAAAGACAGCTTTTACTGTTTTTTTATGCATCCTGACAATTATACATCACAGTTGTCTTTTTCTTTTTTAAATATGATCATAACTGCGAGTTGGCATTCCTTCAAAAAAACAAAAAAATGGGGTTTTGGGGATACAGGGAACGTTTTGTAAGCTTCAGGTGTGAGGTGGAATTTTCTCCTGTTTGTTTGTTTACTTTCTCATCGCGTAACCGGTTAATGACCCAAAGGCTGTACCCATTTGTGAAAAAATTAACATAAATTATAAGTAAGTTGGCGTTTTATCGAAACCAATAACAGGTAGTACGCTAGCAGCATACGGATAGCGTCATAATAAATGAGTCCACGTACCGTAAACAGATTAATCAGGGCAAAATAGCGGCGAAGTCGTCTTCGGTTTTGCCCATTTCTTCTCTGTTTGTTGGCCACACGAAGAAAGGTCATCAACGCCCACGCAATGGGTAAAATAACTACTGGAGCCGGCATTTCCAAACCTGTACAAACCCTCGATGAAAATACACCGCTGCTTGTGACTCGTGTTTATGCATGACACAGGAGAACACGTGACGTTACTGAGGTGTACAGGCAATGTGTATTACCGCCATCTACTGGACTGGGGTGAAATTTTGAAACTAGTGATGTCCCAATTCTTAGGGGAAATTCTTCACTTGCACTTCCCTCATTGAGGGGACTCTACTGTGGAGGGAACTCATAGCGAGTGTTCTCAGAGCAAGTTAGAGAAATGGGACTGGGCCATAGTCCCTCCAGCGTGTCCTGGGTCTTCCCCGGGGTCTACTCCCGGTGGGACGTGCCCAGAACACCTCCCCAGGGAGTATTTCCAACTAGGAATGTAAAAAAGGTGAATGAATGTCTGAGAGCACAACATTCTTTCTTAATTTCTAACAAAAGAGATTAACTACTTGACACTTTGGGCTGAGTGAGAGGTATTGAATGTCCTGGACCCTCCTGCACCGGCAAGAAAAAAACTCTGAAAAACAAAACAGTGGGGAAAAGTGAGAAACCTTGGGGGGAACCACATTGAGAGAGGGATCCGCTCCCATGGACAGTCAGGCTGTAGATCCAGGACTCAGGTTGTAGAACGAGGACCGAGGCTGGATGTGGAATCAAACACAGGACCTTCTTCTAACCATTTATTAATTGTAGCTAACCATTGAGATCGAATTGCTCTAGCTCACTCCCACTTTTGTCCCGGAAAAGTATCTCTCCGGGGAAAACGTTGGAAACACCTGCTTTATATGTGCTTTTAAGAACTGTGTGATCATTGTTCAGTGGCACAGTTTAAAATCACAGGGACAGAAAGTAGTTCGTCTGACATGTCTGTACAAGTGGAAGAATACATGACGGATTCTAAATTTGGAGATGTATGAGAGGAGCAGGAGGCTTGGAGTAAGAGCTGTGATACTGTTCTGTGAGGATGGGACGTCCCGCCAGGCCTCGGAAACATCCTATTTATCTCCTGCTGTGAAGGAAGAACCAGAGAAAAGTGCGGAGAGTCATTTATCATTTAGTCGAGACACTCTGACTTCCAGGAGGAAATATGCCAATGCTGAAATGCAATCCCAAAACAGCATCACTGTATTGCTCGACTTACAAGCGCACCTCAGTTCAATTCAATGTAGTTTTGTACAGCCCTCAATCACAACAGCAGCCGTCTCACAAAGTTGTCCATTCACCAACAATCGGTCAGAGAATCACACAACATAACAGGAGCCATTGGTCCAAAGGGAGTGGGACGACCATGTTCCATAATGTCCTTAGACCCTCAAAAACAGTCAAAACAAGAGCTAAACCGGGACTAAACTAGGCCTGACAATGAGGGACACAACCTTGTCGACATTAACCTTCACCCCAAGTTTACCTTCCAGTTGGATTTTGGCTCAAAGTTTGAGTGAACCCTCCAGACGCAGTATTCTCAAGTAGCCATTGACTACACACAAGTACCATAGTGATGTTTCACAGAGACCTGAATTAAACAATCTACAAACAACACTATGATGAACTATTAGTCGTGATTCCACTGCAGGAGTTCCTGGTAATAGGAGCGGGGTGGAACTCTTACAGGAACTTTCCTCTTCCTCGGTACTCTCAGTGTCCGTGTCTCCACTGCAGTAGGACCACTCGACTGCGTCATATGAGTTTCGATTGCTGCATAAGCAAAACTCATTACGCCAAACGTTTATTTTACGTTCGTGACTGCTCTACTGCCGTGCTGTTGTTTGCTGTTTCCAGTGTGTTCTGCTAGCCTAACGCTGATAGGCTAACGCTGTTGGGCTAATGCCGGTTGTTTTGCTGCTCTCTGCTGGCGTCTGAGCGGTCTGAGCCTGTGCAAGCTTTAGCCAATCAGCGCCAGGTTAACCTCAAATCCCACCAGAGCCCAACGGAGTACCGGAGGAGGTACTCCATTGGGCCCCGTAAAAGTTCCTGTAAATGGCCCTGTGGGGAAAGTTCCTGCAGTGGAGACAAAGGTAAAGGTAAACGCAAAGGTGCACTTTACCTCTACGGGGATTATAAAAGTGCACCTTTACCTTTCTCAACTGTCCTGACTGACATGGTGATATCATATTCTGCAGTGTTTCCCAATGGGACATGACTCATTCAATAAAAACATCTCAACGGTCTTGTCTTTTTGGCCATTACCCAAAGCTCAGGACAAATATAGAAACGTAGATCGGCACAGAGGTTTTAACTGTTTTATTGTTGGATTGCAGGAATGTTTTAATGGATTTAATGTGATTTTATTAATAAGCACTTTGGTTTCCTGGAGTGTTGTAAACGACTATGAATAGAAAACGGTTGAATTCTCCATCACAGATCAGAAAATCAAACAGTTCAAACATTGGTCCATGCCGAGACCAATGTCCATAAACATTTTAGGGGATTTTATTCATGTATGTATTTAATTATTAATGTTTATTTGGGATCAACAAGCATAGTTCATAGTCCACAGAGCTAACAGCTAAATCACAGACCTGTCCCTAAGACATGGAAATATCACAGTCTTGTATTGTGCTCACAAGTTTGGTTTCTTTGGAGCCATTGCTTAACTTTAAAGTTAAACTCATTCATAAGTGATTTTATCA
Organism: Knipowitschia caucasica; assembly: GCA_964034765.1. Lineage (NCBI taxonomy): Eukaryota > Metazoa > Chordata > Actinopteri > Gobiiformes > Gobiidae > Knipowitschia > Knipowitschia caucasica. The sequence goes on along the minus strand of OZ035837.1, from coordinate 28,501,024 downwards.
TAAAGAACTTGAGTGTTTTTAAGGGCTCTCTTCATAAATACTGTTTGATTTCTCTAAAATAACAAGTGGACTCCCGTGATTACACTGGATTTCCACCAGGATTTACTTTATGAACAACCAAGTAAACTTTCAAAATGGCAAAAGTTTTAGAACAATTCAAAAGTTTTAGAACAATTCAATTCAAATTCAACGTCTCCAACATGTGCCCTGTTCAAAAAAACACTCCAGCATCAAAATAAAGAGCGTTTCTGTGATGGGATCCAATCTCAAATATTCCCATTAGGCAAAATTCTAATTTTGTGAATTCAAATTTGGAAAACACTTCAGCAAACCATGAAGAAGCCCTTGAAAAAGCCCCTGATTTTCCTTTTAAACATTGTCACACTCCTGTCACAGGATCAGAGGACCTGAATCATCGAAGGCATTTAGATCGCAGAGATTAGCATAATCTGACTCCTCCAAACACTCTTTTCCAGATGACTAAACTCACTTTCCAATCGCAGAGTGGTGTTTTTTTACACTTAATTAGAGCGGGGAATGTTAGAAGGCAAAGGTTGTTTAGTCTGGCATCTTTAATAAGAAAAGATGATTCATGGTTGAATGAAAAAAGAAACACATACAGACTCGTGCCAAGAGCTTCACAGACTCATATTTAGTAGATGCTAAAGGTTTCTTTTTGTGACACATCTGGCGTTGAAATAAACGCTTTGATCATTAGCTTTGGTTAAATGCTCCGGAGGTTCCACTAAATTATGTTCAAATATCTTAAAGCTGGGGTACCTGACTTTTAAATGACAACAGTGGAACTAGGCAACACAATCCATCTTAATCCGTTGCTTCTACTCTATTGTGTTCTACTCTGCTTGACCCTGTCTATTGTATGCCCATGGTATGGTCCCGCGTCCTTCACATGGAGCTAAACTGTTTTTCTGCATTCGTCAACTAAAAGTGTTAGCATCATGAGAACAAAGTGTTAGCATCATGTGATCAAAGAGTTAGCATCATGTGACCAAAGTGTTTCCATCATGTGACCAAAGTGTTAGCATCATGTGACTAAAGTGTTACCATCATGTGACCAAAGTGTTAGTATTATGTGATGTGGAGAAAATGTGTTTTTGGTGTAAATATGTTACGCACTCTTTGGCCCAACAAGACAGAATGACTGTTTCAAGACTACAGATACCATGAAACTGGACTTAATCAAAAAGATATTGTGTTATTCACAGGATAAAAGATAGGGGGGAGACAGGTGAGGGCGGGGGGATGTGAGCATAGACTGTATATATTAACGGACAGAGTCACGCCTATCTCCGCCATTCAAACAAATGGGCCAAAAAATGTGCTCTACTGGAGCTATCCAAAATGGCTGCGAGTGGTCCCGCCCACAAGAAAATTTTGAAAAAAGGCATCTGCGCATGCGTCAGCCGGCGCAACTCCATTCATTTGAACGAGAGACTTCAAAAATTCACAGCAAGTAAACTAGAGTGGTCCAAAAAAATTCACTCCCTTCAGCATTGACACACATGTGGAACGGAGCTTTGGGCCAAGAGCCAACTTTTGGTCCATCCTGTAAAGACGTTTTCGAGAGGCCTGCCAATGCTATATGTTAGCATTGGCTAATTCTACTTCTAGGTCCACCCCCATCGGCCCGGGGTGGTATTGCAAGCATATCAGCGCACGTCATTTTGGCCACTTTTGAGCCAGGACCCGCCCCCACTGGATGTGAGGGAGCGGGAGGCAGGCAGATGACACCGCTATAAAACCTCTGACGTGAACTTTCCATGCTGTGCTTCCATCTAAACAGATCTGGCAGCTCCACTGGGGTCTTCTCAGTCCTCCTCCCCCAGGACTAAAGCCCCCACTGTCCTGCTTCCCTTCATTTGACCAAAGCCTAGTTTAATTATTAATCAAGGTGTACACACGGGCGCCATATGGAGAGAGAAAAACCAGGATTATGACCGGGAACATGCTGGGAATATTCAAAGAGTCAGTTGAAAGTGGAGCATACATTTTACAGCAGTCTACGGAACTGCGGGTTATGTATTCTCTTCACACTCACTCCTCAGCCTTGTTTATCTCCAATAGATCCAGGCGTTTATTGATTTTGTTTGCCTTCTAAAGCATCACTCAGTAGCCTAGGCTTATGAAATGATGGGAAATGCAGATGTGCCTCAAAGTGTAAAACAAGAGAGAGAAACATTAAACATGACGTTCCTCCATGGTTGCGTCTCACCGTGTGTCACCGCAGCTGCTCAGTGTGCATATAGTCCCATCTGAAAGTTGTATCATACTAATGTGTTTACCTGTGTTTACCTTACCTGAGTCTGAGAAGGTGAGCGTAGCCAGGAACCATGGGGAGTCAGAAGTCCCGCCCTTTTTCTGCAGCGCTCATTCTGATTGGGCATATGGAATGTTTACCTAAAATGTTTTTGTTTTGTTTTGAGGTCAGCATATGGGGAAATTCAACAGATTCAAAGTTGCTGTGTAACATCTAACAGTATGAATATTGAATTAAATGTTTTGTAATTCTGTATATCTCAGTTCAGGGAGCACTGGTATAAGTGTCTTCCTGAAATGAGTAATTCGATTTTGTTCTTTTTTTTGTCTGTGTTTTGTGGTGTCTTTGTATTGTCTTTTATATGAACCTTGAGTCCGGAATAAATATTTATATAATTATCATTTTTACTATTACTATTAACATCATATAGTAGTTCAATTCAATATCACAAAAGTTGATTGACGGATCAGAAACGATGAAACAGTTCAAACACAGGAAATGCAATAATAACGCATACATAGTGAAGAAGATGACAAAGTCTGGGATCGTGTCTTTAATTCAGACAGAAGACATGTTTTATTGTCAATGGTAGAGACAGCACGAACAACACGAACAAAGGATGTTAAACTGTTAGTGATAATATAGCATGGGAGAATTAAGTCCTCCAATCAGCAGCTGCCACGGTGTGCCTGTAGCTTGGCCTTCAGATAGACAAAACAAGGGAAAAGTACTGGCTTCTGCACATTGAAAGAACGATGAGTTTAACTTTAACAAAAGTTGCTCCAAAGTGTTATGAAATCTCACATTCCCACCTCTGGTCATACATTCACGTGTGACCATCAAGATCGATAAACAGCAACATAACATCATGACTCAATACTTAAACTCGGTACTTCACTCGGTACTTCAAAAAACTCAGAACTCGGAATACTTCAAAAACTCATAAAACATGTTCAGATCTTTCAAAAAACTTGTCAACAATCTTCAGTAAAATACCAAACTTCATCAGTCGATGGTAGTTCCAGATATTGCTTTGAAAACAGTCTCTCCCATTTCTCCGTTTTGATTTCTTCAGGCTGCATTTGTTGTGTCAAGCCATGAATTCTTCTGTGACGTGTCTTTCAATCACACGTTTCAGCTTTAGTGTCCAGATTCAGCAATTCAATTCAGTCCAAATTATGTCCAAATTCAGATATCCACTTGTTCCAAATTATGTCCATGCAAAAGAGGACGCTGGTGTTATCCATGTCTCAGCAGCTTACAGCAGGCCTGATGGAATCAGGGGCTGTGCAGATTGTCCATGTGAAGACATGTTTTATTGTCAATGGTATTGTCAATTGTTTGTGTTGTTCGTGCACGAACAACACGAACAAAAGATGTAACAAACTGTTAGTGATAATATAGCATGGGAGAATGAAGTCCTCCAATCAGCAGCTGCCACAGTGTGCTTGTAGCTTGGCCTTCAGATAGACAAAACATCAAATGGAAAAGTACAGGCTTCTGCACATTGGTAGAATGATGAGTTTAACTTGAACAAAAGTTGCTTAAAAGTGTTATGAAATCTCACAATAGCAGCCATTGATTCATAAGGGGCAGATGACCAATACCATTAAGTTTAAAACTAACAGTTAGAAGCTGTTGTTATGAAAATGAGTTTTAAGAAGTGATTTAAAAGAGGATACTGATGGAGCCTTCTGTCAGTCAACAGGGACCTACCCGAGGATCTAAGGCTGCGGGGGAAGGGCTCTTAGGGGGTTTAAAGTTCATAATGTATCTTGGTGCCAGACCTAAACGAGCTTTAAAAGTAATCAGTAAAATCTTAAAATTAGTAGTCTAAGACACAAATAAGGCTTAAGCGCAAGTTGAGAATAGAAAGACCTCATGCTGCACCCCCATCCAGGGTCCAGCCTCTCCAGCCTCAGCCAATCACACAGCTCTAACAGCAGCCACTTCCTACTAACCAGCGCTTCCTGAAGCTCTTGATACCCACCGCCTCCCCAACACCAAACAATAAATCTTTCTAAATGCATTAATGTGTCTGTTTTGGTCTCTCCAGATTGAAAGGCAAGCTATGGAAGGTAATGATTCTTTAATTTTGATTCTCTGTGATCTTGGTTCTTATAAAAGCCAATGCCATCTGAACAAATGGCTAGGATGACAGTGGCTCAGTTGGTAGACCATTGGTCGTGGGTTCGATTGCCAAAACCACTTACCCCAATCCAGAAACGGACTGATAAAGGGGGAAAAAATGACATGAAATTACAAGACTCTGGCTATCTTACGTTCTGATTGGCTTCCCCCTCGCTAAGGCTAACATTATGGTGATGTCACACTCGGCCAGTCCACACCTGTGCATGGTCCCACAGTGGGGCAAAGAGAACAACTTTTTTAAGACAATTTGATTCATTCAATCAACTTAACAAACATTTATGTTGTTATTATTATTACATTTTTTATGTATTTTTTTTCAAACATAACACCATGAACAGAATACAATCATACACATATACACACACACACACACACACACCACACTTACTCACTGCCTTCTCTCCCTGAGCTCTGCTGCTGTAAATCCACCGCACTTCCCATGCTTCGCGATTATTCAAAATGATTTTACATTTTAATGGAGCTTCACTGATTCATGAGCCAATACTCTGTAATGAGTAAAGAATGAATGAGTCCATTAGTTATCTCAATAGTCTCTCCACTCTACGCTGGCACCTGAAGCCACTCTCACATGGTATTTGGACAGGTTTCATGAGCAAGAACCTGCCCCAGTATTGTATGAAATACAGAATAGTGTTTCTGCCTCAAAGCGCCGCAGTGGAGTCCTAAGAGAGAGATATCCTCTACACTACAGTGAAACATCACAGGTGAAGAGAAGTTAAGTCCAAGCAGTTTTCTGACAGCAGCGAATCCCCAGGAAAGAAAAGTCTGATACAGAGAAAGAAAAAAACCCGGGAAATGTGTGTGCACTCGCTGCAGTTAACATCCAAACACATAAAAGGGTATATTCTCTCATCATGTAAGAGAAGATAAGAACTTTTATTCATTCCACAGAGGGGACATGTCGGTGTTGGATTGCACGTACAGGACGGGACAGAGAGCACACAAGGAGCCCACAAGATACGCAATTCAAGAGAACACTTTAGTAGTTTAGGCCCCTGGTCCACAGGCCCAACCCCTTGTCTACAGGCCCGGACCCTGGTCTACAGGCCCGGCCCCTGGTCTACAGGCCTGGCCCTGGTCTACAGGCCTGGCCCTGGTCTATAGGCCTGGCCCTGGTCCACATGCCCAACCCCTGGCCTACAGGCCTGCCCCTGGCCTACAGACCAGACCCCTGGTCTATAGGCCTGCCCCTGGCCTACAGACCAGACCCCTGGCCTATAGGCCTGGCCCTGGTCTACAGGCCTGGCCCTGGTCTAGGCCTGGCCCTGGTCCACAGGCCCGACCCCTGGTCTACAGGCCTGGCCCTGGTCTACAGACCCGACCCCTGGTCTACAGGCCTGGCCCTGGCCTACAGGCCTGGCCCTGGTCTACGGCCGGACCCCTGGTCTTTAGGCCCGGCCCCTGGCCTACAGACCAGATCCCTGGTCTATAGGCCCAACCTCATAAATAAACAGTAAGAGGAAACTTGTGGATGTTTGTGTTTAGTCTTTGTTTTTGTGCTTCTATAATTAGGCTTCATTCTATCGTTGATCATATGTTGAGTTGTGTTTTAATCTAGAGTTCTCTAACCAAACTACTCATGAGGTTACTCTTTGGAAAAAGAGAGAAGGCCTTGAAACGAAGTTTCAAGGTAGTGTGTGTGTCTCTACATTGTTTGTCCTTTTCCCCACCTTATACCTTTTCAAATGTGAATTTGTGCAGACTTTTTAAATGAACAATGATATTCTCCTTGGAAAGTATTGGCCACTGTGTGTCCACTCACACAGCTTCTCATCTGCTCTGCCTGTCTCTCGCTCTCTGGTCTCTCTAGACTCTGTCTCTAGTCTCTCTATCTGGTCTCTCTCCCTGGTCTCTCTCGTCTCTCTTTCTGGTCTCTCTCCAGACTCTCTCCGGTTTCTCTCCAGACTCTTTTTGGTATACTCCAGTCTCCGAGGTCTTTCTCTCAGGTCTCTCTCTCTGTTCTCTCACTCTGGTCTTTGCACAGTATCTGCTCTGCCTCTGTCTGAGAATCGCTCGCAGCTAAACGCACACATTTTGCCTGTAACACAATCCCTACACTACACCCCGTGTGTGTGTTTTAAAGATGGTCGTCACACTCATCTGTCTGTCTTCCTCAGGTCAGTGGCCGCTCTGCCCCGGTCTCTCCCTCATGATTTATTTAGAGGTTTGGATGTATCCATCTCTCACACTGATAAACAGAACTGATCCAGGGCTTCATCTCAACAGGTGAAAGTGGAAACGTTTGAGTTGAAGAGCTGTCTGTCTTCACTGAGGCCGAGCAGGGAGCAAAACATCTGGTGATGTTTTTCTTTCATACTTTTTTCTCTGATTTACATTTTGCTCTGAACGGTCAGAAAATCATTTTTTTCAATCACCCAGCGTAGAATTTTAATGTCTGTTTTTCTTTGCTGCTGCCAAATTGCGTACCATCATATTTTGTTCCATCATAGTTTCTGAAAGTAACTTATTTCTGTTTTTCTGAGAACATTTCAAGGAAACGCAACACGACTGACGACAGCTTCAAAAATGTAGAAGATTCCAAACACTTTTAATTTGAAATATTTTGGTTTGGACACAGAGAGAGGAGACCAGGAGGAGACCCAGGACACAGAGGGAGGAGACCAGGAGGAGACCCAGGACACAGAGGGAGGAGACCAGGAGGAGTCCCAGGACACAGAGGGAGGAGACCAGGAGGAGACCAGGAGGAGTCCCAGGACACAGAGAGAGGAGACCAGATCTCTGGTTCCTCTCTGATCTCTCTCTGGTTAATTTGTCTTTTTTTGTGTTTATTTGCTGAACGCAGAGGGGATAATTTGAGAGTTTTTTGATTCTGCAGATGTTCAGGGCTGGATCTGTGTCAGCAGAAATCCTGAAGTCATGCATTTTCCAGTTACCAGCTGCAAGACAAGACAAAGAATGACAAATATTTCCACTCACTGGCAGGAGAGAGGGGCTCAAGACAGCGGCGGGAGAGACAGGCGGGAGAGAGTGGCGGGCGAGAGTGGGGGAGCCAGAGAGTCGGGAGAGAGAAGCGGCAGAGAGAGGCGGGAGAGAGAGGCGGGAGAGAGTGGCGGGAGAGAGTGGGAGAGCGAGAGTGGGGGAGCGAGAGTGGGGGAGCGAGAGAGTTGGGAGAGAGAGGCGGCAGAGAGAGGCGGGAGAGAGAGGCGGGAGAGAGAGGCGGGAGAGAGTGGCGGGAGAGAGTGGGGGAGCGAGAGAGTCGGGAGAGAGAGGCGGCAGAGAGAGGCGGGAGAGAGAGGCGGGAGAGAGAGGCGGGAGAGAGTGGCGGGAGAGAGTGGCGGGGGAGCGAGAGAGGCGGATGAGAGAGGCGCGGAGAAAGAGGCGCAAGAGAGAGGTGGGAGAAAGAGTCGGAGAAGAGGCGGGCGAGAGGCAGTTCAAACACAGGAGATGCAATAATAACAAACACATTAGTCCATAGGAAACAACAATAAAAACCAAAGCATCAGTGAATTATTATGGTTGTGTTATTTATAATTAATTAATTAATTAATATCTAATTCAATTGGAACTAATTTGGAACAGCATTTTTCCAAAACAACCAATCATTAATAAGCAGCTCAAAAAACTTATAATTTAAATGTGTCTGGTAGTTGTTACAATAAATATAGGTTATCGTGGTACTTTTAGTCTTTAAGTGACTTTTTCCCCTTACCTGGCTACATCACACACTTTTCTCTGGTTTTGAATGAACCCAAACTGAGTGAGCCTGTTTCCTGCAGAGACTGAGGCGCTAAAAACTACCTCCATTCTCTTTGTCATTTATCTCCAGCAAAAGTCTCTTATCGCATCAGGCCACATGCAGAGTGTATTTTAAAACTTCTCCGATTCATCTATAAAGACTGCGCCTCTGGGCCTTCTGCAACTGCAAACAACTTCATATTTACACATTATTATTTCACATTGCATCTAGAAATTGGGTTCTAAAAGTATCGTTTTAAAGCTCTATATTGGCTATAGTTCAACAGGAAACACCAGGACTGCGGCTGTAGACCCAGGACTGAGACCCAGGACTGAGACCCAGGACTGAGGCTGCTACATTACAACATATATGAATCGACCTGGATAATTGAAAACGAGATCGACAGAATGGGCAAAACACTCCTGTCTGGTGGTTAAAGTGGGTACATTCTACAAATACAAAACTCAATATTTAATACTCTTGTGTCTTTCTATATTTTACATAAAAATGGCTGTTTCTATTTATTGTCTTTTAATGTTTTATTCTGACTGTGCAGCACTTTGTAAACACAATTTCTACTATTATGATTTAGATAAAGCTGTTTCCCATGACTCTATATGATCAATGCAATTATCAAGTCAACAATCCGTGACCTTGGAGCGAATCTTGAGAGCCACAGTGAACAGAAGGGCTTCCTTTATCGCACGCTGTGAATTTAAATGGATGTTTAAGACACTGACTGTAGTCGTACAGAGTTCACTGGCGATGATAGCTGTGAAAGGAGAGGGAGGCAAGCCGAGGCAGGTTTATTTGTATAGCAGGGTTCATACACCATCCCTTGTGCTCGAACATGGTGTTTTTGATGGACAACCTGTGACTAGCACAAAAGTTCAACAAATAAACACAGCTTGGGTTCAGATCAGAGGGGCTGTTCTTCCCAATCACCCTCAATGCACTGCCCAGTGCCCCTACCAAGGACTCCAAGAAGGCTGAGTACTCTGTACTGCTGTCAGGCCCATAGGCACAACAACAGTGAGAGTCTTGTTCCTCACCCGGAGGCAGAAGGACGCAACCCTTTCATTCACTGAGGAGAACTCCAACACATGGAGCTGAGATCAGGGCACTGAGAATGGCTTCCCCTGCTCCCGGTCTCTTCCTGTGAGAAACACCAGAAAAGTGGAGCGTCCAACCCCTCTCAAGGAGTTGGGTTCCAGAGCCCAAGGTGTGTATGGAGGTGAGGCCGACTATCTCTAGTCTGTATCTCTTATGAGCTAAGGCTCATTCCCCCCCAGTGAGGTAACTTTCCACGTCCCAACGCCTTCGACTGCTGCCTAGTCCTCTCTGGCCTGGCTTCAGGGTGGAGCCCCGGCTGCGCCTACGGGCGACATCACAGTGGTCAATATTGTGTTGTCCCTAAAGGGACAGAGAGAGAGACCAGAGAGAGAGAGAGAGACTTGAGTTCTATCGCACAGTGAAATCTCACAAAACTGTTTGACAGTTACAGATTGAAATAATCTTGTCATCCACATTTACAACTGCCTTTAGAACCAGACTTAAGTGTGAAATGTCTGTAATGTCAAATGGACTGGTTTGGGAAGTAAAGGCAGATGACCAATGTCCATAACTGTCATTGAAATTCCCACTAGACTGAGAACACAAAACCTCATCTGGTAGAAAAAAAGATCAAACAAGATAAGATAAACTTTATTCATCCCTCAGTGGGGGAAATAAGACTGTTAAAAGCAGGACTGTTTTAAGCAGCCTGTCTCACATTTTCAGAAAGACTGCTTCAGATTTTAGCCGCATAAATCTGAAAGAGTGTCTCCTCGTGTGTAGCCAGAATAATATAAATCACAAAGCACTAAACCAAAGACTTTTTAAACCCAAAATTGTGATTGTGGCACAAACGGCAACTGAGCTAGAAGAGTTCACGAGTGAGTTGGAGCAAAACTTTGTCTATTAGCATTTCCTATTGGGCCTCATTGAGCTAGCAGGTTAGCATTGTCCATCTACATGGTTCAGTGTAAGGTATCTTCAGAAAAATGCACAGATTTTTCTCGGTAAGGCATCATTTCTATCAATATCAAAGTATTTTCCAGCAGAAATATGTGTAAGTTTCTGCCATGTGGGGACATAGTACAAGATGCAAGTTACTTCTATTGGAACAGAAAACTTTCTCTTGTCTGTGAAGCAGAGGCAGTGTCAGAGACGGGCTGACATTAAAATCTATGTTCAAGGTGAAAATATAAATGATTTGTTTTTGCCAAGTGTAAAAGTTTGCACGGAGGGATTTTTCTCGAGGAGTTCTTTGTGAAACACCGAAGCCACTCGAAAAGTCTGACAAAATCAATCGGATTCTCAAGGGCTCATGCAGCGACAGTGTGAACAGAACCAAAAAAACAACTTTTACTTGAGCACAAGAATAAACTTTATGTCTTTAAAGTAAACTAGACATCATTCAAAAATCTCAACCTATCTGTAAGTAACAAACTCTTCAGTCCTGGGTCTCAAGTACAGACTGTATATAAACGGACAATGCTAACCTGCTAGCTCAATGACGGCCTATAGGGAAGTGCTCATGTGCGAAGTTTTGCTCCAACTCGCTTTGGATCCTATTGACTTGCACTGTAAAAATATATTCCTCTAGCTCAGAAATCGTTTGTGTCACACTCTCATTTTTCTTTCTGTGATCCTGGTGTTTGAAATGTCACATTGTCTTTGTAAATCCAGATATAGCAGATTGTTTAATGTAAATTCTCTCAAAACATGTGTCTCATTGTAATGATAGCATCAACCTGTCCAGGGACTAGCATTTTTGCTAAAATCTGCATATGACATTTTTTTTTATGAGAGTAAAGAATAAGGGACTTTATGAAGTTGTCGATTCACAGATTAGAGAATCAAACCGTTGTATACAGACCATGATCTCAAGCCATCTCCACTGACTCCTCTCAAACCCGTTTAAACAATTCATACATTCATTTTTGTGTTTTGGGCCATTTCTCACTAAATGAGGCCAAGACCCGACAGCCATAATTAATCTCTATTCTCTTCCTTTGGCAAATTTTCCGATCATTTACTGATTTTAGGAAGCTTAAAACTTCAACACTGTAGATAGAGATAATGGTTAAAACTTATTGATGAATTTCCAATCAGCCAAATGCAGTGAAATGTCAAACAAGACATACTCTTAATAAAACCTTCATTAACTGTAGCTCCCATCGGACTAGCATAAATCATGGTGTCAGTGCCTCCACGGCAACTAAGCACAAACGTGAAGGCGTGCGTCTGGAGGGACCAGAGATTGAGACGCCATTGGTTATGGGAGAGAAATTATACAGCTCACATGTGCATAACGACAGAAGTGACAAAAACAAGTTCAATGGGTAATAATAAAGAAAGCAAAAACCAATGTTTGCTTGATTCTACACAGTGCACCTGTATTTGATTGGATTCTATTTATGAGTTGGAACGTTCAGCGGTGGAAGAAGCTCAACAATAAATGTCTTGGTTTAGGGAGAACATTTATTTTTATTCATATAAGAAAGTTAACTGCATATTTAATGAATATATGAGAAAGTATGTGATTTATATCTCCGTAAAGCCTAATACATGTATATAGTCTTATTGTGTTAGGGGATTTGATCATTTACCTTGCTAACTTAAAGTAGTCTTTAAGAATCCCAGTCATCCAGCCAACTTCAGCAACAGGAATGAAAGAGGTTCGCCCCGGATCTTGGTTGTCTTGGTCCGACTGGGGGGCACGGTGGTGCAGTGGTTAGCGCTTGTGCCTCACAGCAAGAATGGGTTTGATTCCACCTCCAGATTCCAGATTTTACTTCGATCACACCACCAGACCTTTCTGAGTGGAGTTTGCATGTTCTCCCTGTGTCTGCGTAGGTTTCCTCTGGGTGCTCCAATTTCTCCTACCACAAAAAACTTGTACAATAGGTCTGGCAGAACTTCCTGTAGGCGACCCCGCAAATCCAACGATTGTAAAGTGTGGTCTGTGAAAGGTGCGATATAAATAAAGATTACTTACTAAACTTAATTACTTGATGGAGCTGTGACCAAGTTCGTTACCTTGGGGGAGCTCCAACAAAATAAAAATACATACATCGGTCGCATCTCTAAACAGTCCAGAGTTAGAACTTGGAAAAAGTAGCAAGTGCAAGTACAGCAGTGTGTTTTGTATCCATATTAACACATGCTAAAAAAACAGAATAATCAAGCTAGAAACTTGATTAATTTGCTTCAGCTCTATATAAACAATTTCCAAGGCAATTCCTCAAATAACAAGGATTTATGACTGCGAAGTCAGCTAATGATGAGGGCGACATTAGTATACAACACTCCACACACAAATATTTTAAATTAAAATACAGACCATTTCCATCGGTGCTGCTCCATCTGCAGGAGGTATAATTAGAGAAAGTGAATGTGAGACCATTTGCAGAGAGCTGGTTATAACGTTCTCATTATCTCGGTACTTTCTGTTTTTGGGACTGACTCAAACACCTGCTATGATGAATCTATGCAACCAGTGCACAGGAGGAATGTTTCAGCTTGTTAAGGGTAAGGCTCATTAATTATAATTATGGGAAGTCAAAGAAAAACTAGTCCATAGCGATACCTTTCGAGGTCGAAATTTTAGGTCAGATCATTTAAAAAAAAATGTTTCCAACCTGAAGATGGTGGTACTAAAACATGCTGTACTAACACAAGAGCACTTTAGTGTTATTTTCCCAAGTAACAAGCAGACTATGCAACCGATGCCTCGTGTGTCACTGACGCTTGAGTCTGCTCTGGAAATACTTCTTGAAGCTGCACTCACCGCCTCATCTGAAATCCATCCACAATCCACCAATTTCTGCCAGTTCGTCAGTTCACCAACCGTGGTAACTTTTCTCTTGGCTCTTGTGCTTTTTCTTGCAACATGTTACAGCTAGCGTTGCTATTTAGGCATTTTTTTTACCTGTTTTTTACCTGTTCCAGTGTTCTCTGGAAACATACCTACCTGTGCCTCTAGACCCCACTGCCCCAACACCTACTTGTATCTCTGTACCTAGCCCCGATACTTACCAATACCTACCTTGACCAAGCCTCTGTGCCCCTGGACCCCACTGCCCGAACACCTACCTGGCATCAAACAGATTGACTCATGGATGCAAAATAACTTTCTTCAGTTAAATTCAAACAAAACTGAAGTTTTTGTGTTTGGCCCACAGAAACTCAGAGAAAGTGTGTGCAGCCTTCTCCAATCCTTTTCTCTGTCTCCAAATTACAAAAATCAGGTTAGAAATCTAGGAGTAATCATTGACTCGGACCTCAATTTCAATAGTCACATTAAATATGTAACTTCAGCGGCTTTCTACCATCTAAAGAACATTGCTAGAATTAGGGGTATAACGTTTAAGGCAGACTTAGAGATTGTCATTCATGCTTTTGTTTCTAGGTTAGACTACTGCAACGGCCTTCTCTCTGGTCTGTCCAAAGGAGCTGTAAAGCAGCTACAGTATATTCAAAATGTTGCAGCTCGAGTCCTGACAGGAACCAGGAAGTACGACCACATTAGTCCAGTCCTCAGGTCTCTGCACTGGCTTCCTGTGGCTCAGAGAATAGATTTTAAATCAGCTCTCCTTGTATATAAGTTTCTCCGTGGTCTCACACCAAAATACATATGCAACATGCTGGTACCGTACGAGCCCGCTCGAACTCTGAGGAGCGCGGGGACTGGCCTCCTGTTGGTGCCCAGAGTCGGGACTAGACATGGGGAGGCAGCGTTCCAGACCTATGCACCTAGAATCTGGAACAGTCTTCCCGAAGGTGTGAGACAGGCTTCTTCTTTAGCTATGTTCAAGTCCAGGCTGAAAACGGTTCTTTTCAGCCGTGCCTACGACTGATCATCAAGAAATCGGATCATAAATGTATTTTTGATGTATATATTTATTCATTTTCTTAAACTGTCTTTTGTATTTGTTTTTACAGTCTGTTTTTAAATTGTTTTAAAATTGTTTTTAAATGTTGCCGATGTGAAGCCCTTTGGGTTGCATTCTAAATGAACTGTGCTATAGAAATAAACATTGATAACTCTGGTCTTAGCGATACTAACCTGGATAAGTTCAAGTTTATCCATGTCACCTACACAATAAATGCAGTGAAATCCTTATGCCCCGACAAAAGATATGAAAATACTTTGAAATCAGCACCTCCAAACCTTCCTCTTTCTTCTTCTTTCCCTTCTCTCTTCTTCTTTCTCCTCTTTCTCTTTCTTCTTTCCCTTCTCACTTTCCTTCTTTCTCTTCTCTCTCGTGTTCTTTCTCCTCTCTCTCTCTCCTCACCCCCCTCCTCTTTCCTCCTCACTCCTCTAACAGTTTACACCCCCCCTGCAGAGACACCAGCCACATGTGAAACAGGGAAACTGCTGTAAAACCAAGAGACATTCCGAGCTCAGATCTAATGAAGCAGAAAGCCCTAAACTCAAACAGAAACTTATTATGGAAAAAGCATACGACAGATGAAGCGTGGATCTGTAATGTCGGTACAAATGATGTCACACAATTGGAAATTCTTCGTTGGGTATGTAATGAAAGAGAACGTTTCATCCATCCATAGGCTTCAGTCAAATTTACCCCATAAGTTCTTTGGGAATAGGATTGAACCTTGGGCACTCGGTCTTTGGAGAAATGCTGCAGAAAAAGGGTTGTTTTCAAAATTAAGGATTTGTATTTATTGTTACCTATGTTGATGTAGATTTGGCTTTTTTTAAGGCAAGATAAATATCAAAGATGTATTCCTTTTTTTCCAGATGATAAAAAAGACAGAGCACCCAAAGACATCAACTCACAGATGTCCAAACATTATTGACAGAGACCGAAGTTGCCGTGACCTTAAAGTTTCAGCCCCAGTCCAGGAACTACTTCATAAATTCAATCCATTACCAAAATAAGACAGCGCTCCCTGGTTTTCAAATTGTGAGTATCTTTTCCTGCATTGTTCAGTGCCTTTACTTTGTCTGCTTTTCTTGGTAAAATGTATAACTTCTATTCTATCACACTATTGACAACCTAACTAGGATCTGCTTTCTGTCTGTGGGCGATAAATCAGTTTGACTTCATGTTTTTGTTACACAGAAGAGTTTCCTGGTTCATCAGTTCATCTTCAATGTTCAATATTATGGATTTTTTTCCAGTTCCAGGCGGTTTGTTAAAACAGCCATTGGCGCCTCCTCTCCACAGTGCAATAGAAAGCACGACCTTATTATTTTTACCAAATTAATCTTTTGGACTGAATCTGTTTGAATGTATCAGACAGAGATTCTTTAACTCCTGGAGAGACGAAAGGCAGCGACTCGACGGAGGTTAAATTGGTTCCAATGCGTCGTGAGAGAGAATTGGAAATTTAGAATATGTCCTTTATCGATTTCTCCACAAACTCAGCAGTAATTTATTTGGTCTACATAAACCATAACCGGACCCAAAAACCCTGAACAACAATGGAAGAAGACAGCAAAAAATGTAAGAAGAAATGGCACAAGGCCGTGGGACAGGAAGTACTTTTCTACCTGCACGTAGACGGACGATGCCAGAAAACATAGTCGTAGTATGTTTGTGTAAGCCCTCAGTCGTACAGGGATTAGTCAAAGCAAAGGAAGGTTTCTCACCCATCATCTGTACTTCTTAGCAAGTTTTCCCGACGTTTCGTCCTCAAACTAGCGGACTTCTTCAGGGAATGAATTCTCGGACCGCGCGTTAGAGATTTATAACCTATGGGTGTGGTTAGCCACACCCTAATCCTGATACTAACTCATAAACAATCTAAGGTCTGCTTGATGTAGAAGGGAGCAGATCTAACGACCCTGCTGAGGCTAACGACCCTAACTCCTTAGCATGTCACAGACCTATTGTCTGCTGGGATGCTCAAGTCGTAGTATGTTGCGAAAGAATAATGAAGCGTCTTTGAGTGTCCTGAAAAGTGCTAAATGAAACCAATTCATTTTTAGCCTATTATACTCCCGGACATTTCCATTGCCTCAGCACATTACTCCCAAAATACAACTTTTTAATGATCTAATTACGTCCCTTCACCTCAGCATGTAGCTCGGGGACTGCAGGACCCTTCGAAACACACCCCAAGTGTGTTTCCGCAGCTCCCCATGGCCTCTGCGTGTGAGAATGTGTCTAAATCGACCTAATTTGACGACAGCACTTGTGGACTGAGCAGTAATTATGTATGAGCCGCCTGACGTTCTGGTGGGGACCTCCTCTATAGCTTCATAGCCATTGACCAGAGAGATCCCCCTCGGGTCTCGCTGCCACTGGAACTGATGGGGCCTTTTTGAAATGTGGAATGAATTTGCATAGATTTCAATATGTAGATAGATGGCTGCACATTTGAAAGGATGGGGGGGCCTGCACTTTGGAAAACCCGGTGGGAATAGAGAGACCTATAGCGAGTGCTTGAGGGGAAGTGAACCACTAGGGAAAGGCACGGATCATTTGTGTAGGTATAGTTGAATTGGAAGATGGATGTGTCGCATGGAAAGAAGAAAATTATGCTTAAGAGACTGATGGGGAATTTCTGCTATAGTGAGGAGAGGAAGGGTATTGGAAAACTAGCTTCAGTTTGATTTTCACATTTGAGCATTGGGGTCCAGAAAAGCTCACAGCAACCGGATGGAAAATGTAGTTTAAACATTGTAAAAGGGATTCAAAATAAGTCAATATTCGATCAATATTAGCAAAATGTATCTTAATCTGAACACATTCTGCTCCAAAATAAGATTCTCCAATGGGACACAGAAACATGGTCTTGTTTTTTAAAGATACAGACACGTCTCCCTCTTGGAAAATAAAGCAACAGTTCTTGAAATCAGACTAAATGTCTTTGTCAAGTTTTCATGTTGTAATGCAGCAGAGGTGACTTTTTCCACTGGACACAACATGAGGTGTTTAGAATAAAACCGTTAGCTTCCATGACTCATTCACCTTCATCTATTTTGACAATAAACAAGTGTCCTGTAGCTACTAAAATGTGATGGAGTCAAAATAATGAGTCCATAAACTCTGCTCTGACAACTACAATCCTCGGGTTTCATAAGACGTCGGGGCAGTGGCGCAAATGACAGACGTGGGACAGGATTGAACCGGACGAGACGTACCCTGGCGGTGCAGTCTGCCGGGTATATACACGGAGATATAGTAGTAGAAGAAGCACTGTCAAAAAATCATGGTAACACTTTACATTACGGGCCGGTAAGTCCATGGTACTTACAGTGGTACTTCTAGGTACTTATTGTGGTACTTACAGAGGTACTTACAGTGGTACTTCTAGGTACTTATTGTGGTACTTACAGAGGTACTTACAGTGGTACTTCTAGGTACTTACAGTGGTACTTCTAGGTACTTATTGTGATAATTCTAGATACAGCTGTAACTTAGTAATTCAAGGATACTACAGCATTATTCCTATGTAGTAAATGTGGTACTTCTACATACATACATACAGAGGTCATTTGTAGGATTGTTTGACTATAAAACATAAAACAACATTATGTAAAACAAACGTCTTTATTAATGTGGAATAAGTAGCACAGAAAGGACAGTATAAATACATTTAATGCATATTTCAAAACAAGTTTCAAGGACAAGGGAAACACTGCAAGAACTAGGTACCCAACCCAAGTAACAAGAAATGAAGCTCTTCGCGAAAGTTCACTGTGGTAGACCCGGCCACTGCTGCCAGATCTACAAGCCTGCTCATCCTCTACTCATTACACCAGCAAAACGCCCACATCTAATCCACCAATAACCACCAGGACAGCAAGTTAAAAGCCGGAGACGCCCACTTCCCGGCCTTCTGAAGTTTGCAAAGCCTCCGCCGCCCCACCTCCTCCTTCTCTCATCGAAGCGTGCTTGCCTACTGCCTCTGCCGTCACCAGTGCCTAGGCCCGGGGGGGGATTATGCGCGCGAGCAAGCGCCGCACTCATCAGCATCTCTCCCGGGCCTAGGGCGCCAAACATACTCAATCAACAAACTTCTAACTGCATTTTCCCTCTTGGGTCTCTCCAAAGTGAATTACACATTAACACACCAGTAAGACTTGGCAGCAAGTACCAGGTACTTGGCAGCAAGTACCAGGTACTTGGCAGCAAGTACCAGGTACTTGGCAGCAAGTACCAGGTACTTGGCAGCAAGTACCAGGTACTTGGCAGCAAGTACCAGGTACTTGGCAGCAAGTACTAGGTACTTGGCAGCAAGTACTAGGTACTTAGCAGCAAGTACCAGGTACTTAGCAGCAAGTACTAGGTACTTAGCAGCAAGTACCAGGTACTTACCATAGGAACTGGCCCATAATAAGACAAATTACTTTAACATACGTACCAGTGATAACACCAGTAATTATACAGTAAGTACTAGGTAATTACCATAGGGACTGGCCCATAATAAGACAAAGGACTTTAACATAAGTACCAGTGATCATACCAGTAATTATACAGTAAGTACCAGGTAGTACCTGGTACTAGCCACAGACAAAGGACTTGGCCACATACAAATGACTTAGTAATATGTCAAAGACTTAACCATAAGTACCAGTGATAACACCAGTAATTATACAGCAAGTACCAGGTACTTACCATAGGGACTGGCCCATAATAAGACAAAGGACTTTAACATAAGTACCAGTGATAACACCAGTAATTATACAGTAAGTACCAGGTAGTACCTGGTACTAGCCACAGACAAAGGACTTGGCCACATACAAATGACTTAGTAATATGTCAAAGACTTAACCATAAGTACCAGTGATAACACCAGTAATTATACAGCAAGTACCAGGTACTTACCATAGGAACTGGCCCATATTAAGACAAATAACTTCAATACAAGTACTTATGATAACACCAGTAATTATACAGCAAGTACCAGGTACTTACCATAGTACTGGCCCATATTAAGACAAAGGACTTTAACAAATTTGACCAGCATCTAGTGTGTGTATCCATTATTTTAAACCGACATGCAAACACAAACATGGTGTAAAAGGATAGTTGAATAGTTGTGAGCCCACAACGGTGTAGACTTTGGTTCAGTTTTAGTAAATTTGCCAAGTTCACATCTCTGATGAGCATAAATCACATCAAAAGCACACAATGACCACACGCCTCGCTGACCGCGATTGCTCATAAAAGCGAGCGCAGAGCACGCACGGGACATGAGCACCTACCTGGTCAGTTAAGCCTCCACCAAACGGTAAATTATAGCTATCCGTTACCTTTATAGGTTGGCTTGCACTCACATTTCATGCCGCTATTGTCCAATACTAATTATCATTGGAAAACCTACATTAGATTCGGTGCTCATGTCTCATGCACAGGTGCGCTGCGTCAATGCAACTTTGTAGCGTAGGCTGATGCATTAGCCCGCTGCCCATCACTACTTCATGAATCCAAGCGGCAATAAAGGTAAACATGCAATTTAGTGTATTGGCCTACTGTCCGTGGCTCAACCAGTGCAGTTTATGCCCTCCCCCCTCCTGTTTTTATATTGCAGATTTAGATGAGTCATGTGAATTATATTTTCCCACGTCAAAATGGTGAATTTCCATGAAAGGCGACAGATTTGCATGCATGTTTGATGCATGCTCTGTCTGATTCTTCTGCTTTTGATGACTGTTGTCAGCCAGGGGAAAAGAGCACTGGCTTGTGGACTTTAGAAAACCATTCAGTCATCATTCTTCACTCCACCGCCATGGCATTGTTCAAAGTTTGCCTCTGCAAGAAAAAGGTAAAATACATGTTGAAAAATTATTAGCCAGGACTGTAGCCAAGATTTTACAAATACTAAGGTTCAGTTCCTGTGCTCATTAAACATTTACCTTTACCTACAATAAATAAATCCATGGCTACAACCATGCATTTATTAACAGCATGTGGACATCATTATTACTTACTTTTTTTTGTGCTCATTGTTGTTGTTCTCTCGACCTGATAATTAAAAGCAGAACATGTGTTAACAACCTCGACTTTATTAGCATATTAATATTTAATATTGTTAATCTGATCAAGTTTTTTAGAAAGTTTGCATTAGCGACAATGACAGAACGCGCTGAGCATTCTGAGGCCTACTTTTGTAAAGTGTCCTGACTGGTTCATTGGCCCACATTCACACGCGGTCTTTCAAACACAGACTGAAGCCAGTTGGGTAACACTACTACTATAGTAATATTATGTGCGTTGCTACATAGACAATTCGTTTATGCTCTCATATCATTGTGCTTTTGGTACAATCATAGTTACTGTCTGGTGTGTAGAGACATGGTCTCCGTTGTTTGTGTTTTTTATGCCTTACTTGCTGTGGCAGGGTGCAGCTGACATGTCGGCTCCAGTGCTGTGAGCTCACAGTACTATTGCATGAAAGGTGGCACACGGTTGGTCCTCCCTCTGTCTCTATGTCCAAGTACATATGCCATCCTTTGGCCGCCGTCCTCCTCTACAATCTGCGCCACCTCCCATGATGCACATTGATGTCAAGAGAAGAACAATATAATATTAATATACACATATGTATGGATTATTCAATACAATTTGAAACGGCATACATTTGTAAATTACGGTCAAGAAACAAAGTAAGTCACGTAAAAGATCAAATCAAAACACTACTTTTATTCAATGGTATTTGTGTTGATATTATCTACATTTCTAATTATCAGAGTGGGGGTATTACATGGCAATACTTTTGGTCGTGGTCTTCAAACACCACTCATTTTCAACTCAACACAGAGTCACACACCATATCTCTTCATTTGTGTTCTCTTTAATCCGTGTTACTCCGACTATCTGTGAATAAATGACTAATTTGCGCACTTTCAACAACTCTTGTCTCCCCGTTTTGTTCCAAAAATACATTTCTGCACACTACATTTTAGATAATACCAGCACGATGGATAGATGCATTAACACACATGCGCGTTAGCCTCCCGCGTAAAATTTGAATTACTACACTACAAGCAGTATGCAACGATTACAATTGAACATAAATCTAACCCTTCCGTTATATTCGGACGCAAACATTTTCATTTATGACAGTCCTTCGGCATTTACAGTAGTAAACATACCACTAACGCTCCGCTTGCTGAACTCGTACCATATTATTGCACGCATGGCTAAACTGCCACCTACAAATCACTGTAACAACTTACAAATCACAACTTGACAAACTGCCTGCATCGTAGCAAGCATAAACATGTGGCTTTTACATTCATATCTATTCGACACCGGTGTATCCACCGGAGAATCAGCAGCATGATAATGGCGTCTGGTAGCTAAACGGCTAACGCTACATAGCCATGGGCCACTTAAAAGTTATCCCACACCTTTGACACAGGCGAAGGTCATTATAGTTTAGACTTACAAGTGAAATTACAACATCGCATGGCCTATGTCTGTTTTGCACCTTTACCTTTCTTTAAGCTCTCTCCATTCGCCAATACCTTCCCCAGATTAGAGTTTCGTTCGGGCCTGAAAAATCAAGCCCGACCCGGCCCGAGCCCGCTAATACTAAGCCCGAGCCCGTATAAGCCCGACCAATTAAGGTTGTATAATAGGCCCGAGCCCAACAGAAGCCCGACACATCTGATTTCCCTTGTTGTACGCACTCACCTTCCAATTGCAAGTTTAGCCACTTCTGAATGTGTTTTGTACGTCCACCTGATCCATTTCTGTTATGTTCCGTGTGTTCGCTGTTGACCGTAGCATTCAACAGGAAAAACAGGGATGATGCGTTCACGGCTTGCTGCGGCTGTAGGACACGCCGGTGTTCTGCCGAGTTGTGCCGCTCTGCCAAAAAGTGACGCTTATGTAATGCTCAGCTGTTAATGATGTAATGCAAACCTGCGCGCATGCGCGTCTCACGGCAGCCGAAACAAACCAAGATGGCCGGACAGAAAGTCCTACTAAGTTAAGCAGTTATCTAGAATTATTCACAATAAGTTACCTAGAGGTACCACTGTAAGTACCTCTGTAAGTACCACTATAAGTAGTACCTCAGTAAGTACCACAATAAGTACCTAAGAAGTACCACAGTAAGTGACACTAGTAAGTACCACTTGTAAGTACTCTGTAAGTACCACAATAAGTACCACTGGTAAGTACCTCTGTTTAATTACCACATAGAGTACCACTGATGTAAGTACCTCTGTAAGTACCACCAAAAGTACCTCGAAGTACCACTGTAAGACCACAATAAGTTCCACTGTAAGTACCTCTGTAAGTACCTACAATAAGAACACTGTACGTACCTCTGTAAGTACCACATTAAGTACCACTGGTAAGTACCTTCTGTAAGTACCACCATAAGTACTAGAAGAAGTACCACTGTAAGTACACAATAAGTACCACTGTAAGTACCTCTGTAAGTACCACAATAAAGTACTAGAAGTACCACTGTAAGTACTCTGCTAAGTACCAAATAAGTACCTAGAAGTACCACTTAAGTACCTAAAGTACCCACTGTAGTACACATGGACTTACGGGCCCGTTACTGTAAAGTAGTTACCTAAATGTTAATAAATCATTTATACTAAGTACATTGAAGTAAGTAAGTAAGTTTTTTTATTAATAATTAAGTAATTTATATACCGCCTTTTCACAACTGCAGATACTGAGTCTCAAAGCGGTTTACAATTGTTAATTTTTGGGCATTGTCTCTCACTCCACACAGAGATGGGAGCGCTGGGTCGCCAGTACAGGAGGCGCATGCCAGAACTATTGGACATATTTTTAGTGGTAGGGGAAACCGGAGTACCGGAGGAAACTACGCAGACCGGGGAGAACATGCAAACTCCACTCAGAAAGGCCCTGGTCCCGACCGGGATTCGAACCCAGGACCTTCTTGCTGAGAGAGGCGAGAGTGCTATCCACTCAGCCACCGTGCCGCAAATCATTTACAAAACTTTAGTTATACTTTCTCATAGTCACAGAGTGTTACGTTCTTGTTTACTATCATTAGTTACTCTTTTACAGTATTTAGGTCGGGGACTGTTCCTAATTAACTATTGTTTATCTAAGTATTATGTAAGCCAGCTTCACCATTAAAACAGATCATTCCAGCAGTATCATATTCATTTACAAATATTACAGCAAACAAGACTGAATGGCTTCAACTGAAACAGTGGCTAACCACTGAAAACAATGTTTATGTTGTGTTATCATTATACAGTATATGTGTCTCTAAGGTACGTATGTGGGTTTAAATGAAAGCAGTACATCATTATAAGTGAAATAAGTGGTTAAAATGAATTACCAGAAAAAAAAACACACTGGTTAGTGAGTGCTACCATAGTGTTTTCTATTTGTTTCACAAATACATGTAATTTGTCCCCAACAAAGATGTCACTAAATGTAACATTTTTGGACCATAGAAAGCATTACCTGATGGATGGATTATAAAATCATGCACAATTTGTGTATGATTTCATAATAATAAATCATACACACATACACAATTTGCCATAATGTCAAGTCAACTTTTTTGCATAGCACATTTACAACAACACAACAGTGCTTCACATGTGCAATCACAGCAGTAGATATCTCTGAGGAAAAATCTATTGATTCACCAACATAGATCAGATAATCAAACAGTTCAAACATAGGACCTGTAAGGATAACATTGTGAAGTTGGTCCATAAGGAGCAGAGAACAATGTTAAGCTTTATGTTCCATAAATGTTGTTGAATGTCAGGACGAGCACAAAAGAGAAAATAGTAAAAATGGGGCATAACTAGAAACATAATCAATCAATCAATCAATCAATCTTTATTTATAGGGCGCTTTTCCTGCACAGGGCAACACAAAGCGCCTCACAGTCCACACCACACAATGCACAAATCATCACCATTAAAATACAATTAAAAACACATATGTAATTAAAAAGCATTAAAATCACATAAGTAATTTAAAAACATAAGAATCACACAAGTAATTAAAAACAATAAAATAGTTAAAAACACAAAAAGTTACAACAATAAATAACAAGGTGTGTTAAAGAGATAAAATTCTCTAGTTGTATGCACAGGAAAAAAGAAAAGTCTTTAACATGGATTTGAACATTGACAGAGAGGCAGCCAGTCTCACATCCTCAGGAAGACTGTTCCAGACTTTAGCTGCATAAATCTGAAAAGCAGCCTCCCCCTGTCTAGTCCTGACTCTGGGCACTAACAGGAGTCCCGTCCCTGCGCTCCTCAGAGTCCGGGCTGGTTCATATGGGACTAGCATATCATGGATGTACTTTGGTGCAAGGCCATGGAGAGACTTGTACACCAGGAGAGCTGCTTTAAAGTCTATCCTCTGGGCCACGGGAAGCCAGTGCAGAGACCTGAGGACCGGACTAATGTGGTCGTACTTCCTGGTTCTAGTCAGGACTCGGGCTGCAGCATTTTGAATATACTGCAGCTGTTTTACTGCATGTTTGGAGATACCTGTGAGCAGGCCATTGCAGTAATCCAGCCTACTGGAAACAAAAGAATGGATAAGAATCTCCAAGTCTGCCCTGGACACAATATTTTTAATTTTGGCAATATTTTTCAGATGATAAAAAGCTGCTGATGTTACCGATCCAATGTGGCTATTGAAGTTTAAGTCAGAGTCCATTATTACTCCCAGATTTCTGACCTTATTTAAAGGCCTTAGGGAGAGAGACTGAAGGTGACAAATGACGGTCTCTCTTTGTTTCTCGGGACCAAAGACAATCATTTCGGTTTTGTCCGCATTTAGCTGGAGAAAATTGCATTGCATCCACTCACTGATCCGCTGGATACAGCGAAGGAGTGAGTCCACCGGTCCATGCTCTCCTGCATAAGCATGTTGTACATCCTGTAGAGTTCCAGGATACACATACATGAACAGCCAATCAGCTCTCAGCCCAAAGCATCAAATAGTGACTCACACGGATCTTACCCACAATGCAATAGTTCAAGTGATTTCCAATTCAATGAAGCTTGAGTCTAATTCTGGTTTCAAAATCAAAGTCAAAAACAATTAACACAAATACAGAGCTGTCAAAAACAGATGTCTCTGTGTTGAAGGTTTTGTACTAAGTATATATTTGCTTGGCCTCTGCTCAAAAACAGAAACGTTTTGTAAATATCTTTGAGCCACAAACATGTCTTTTCTGCGATGACAATGCAGACAAACAGCAGTAGAATAGTGATGTTTTCTCTGCTTTTCCCAATTCTCTTCATGAATTGTTTATCCAGGCACCAAACAAGAGGAAAGACACATTTATATTCAACACTTATTAATAAGCTTTGGAATTCTCATGCATTTCAACAGGAAAACAACGACTCATGTGTGTTTACGAGACGCTACGAATAGGAAGAATAATGCATTGGTTTTATACAGAGCTTTTCAGGATTCTCAAAGGCGCTTCACAACATTATTCTTTCACTCCAAACACAGTGGTGATAAACTGCTACTGTAGCCACAGCTGCCCTGGGGCAC
This sequence comes from Knipowitschia caucasica, assembly GCA_964034765.1. Classification (NCBI taxonomy): domain Eukaryota; kingdom Metazoa; phylum Chordata; class Actinopteri; order Gobiiformes; family Gobiidae; genus Knipowitschia; species Knipowitschia caucasica. Next base: position 28,475,376 of record OZ035837.1, on the reverse strand, counting down.
ACTGACAGAAGCGAGACAACCAGTCTATGCCATAGCCCCTAACATAGGTTTTCACAAACGAACTCGGCTGTGGCCCGGATCGCTGCCACAGTGAAGATGGGCTGTGGTCACAAGGGTTAGTATTTTCAACAGTGCCCAAAAGTGCTGTAGTACCACGCTCGGTCCAGCTGGTGGCGCTAATGCTATCTTCAACAACTACCTCTGGGTTCATGCTTGGTTTTCCGTTTCTCTTCCTGTTCACACTTGTTTTCTTTACATCAGAGTACGTGTGAACAAGAGTGCAGTAGGTTAATCCCACTTTTGACCGGGTTTAAGGAATGCACTGGATTATTCTCTTCCCGGGTTCGCCATCACCGGTGAGGAGTCAGATTACAAGATTTTCAGATTACAAGCATGTCAGATTACAGTCATGTCAGATTACTAGCATTTTAGATTACAAGCATGCCAGATTAAATGCATGTCAGATTACATGCATGTCAGATTACAAGCATGCCAGATTACATGCATTCCAGATTACATGCATGCCAGATTACATGCATGTCAGAGTGCAAGCATGTCAACGTACTCATTAATGGACCATGATATGATTCCAACCGTTATTATCATAATTGTTTTGTTTATTTGGGACAGTGCATGTTAATGAACACATCACTCCAGATTGTAACTTTGATCCGTCGTCCCACAGTCGCTCTCACAAACACTCCCTCATTCACCCTGAACTATTGTAAATGTTTAATGGTAGAGGAAAACGGAGCACTCTGAGGAAACCTACGCAGACACAGGAAGAACAAGCAGAACCACATGGGTCTGGTATCGAGCCCATAGCGAACGCCTTCCCCAGATTATATTTTAATCGACCAAACAGGATTGCCGGTGTTACGTGGGGTTTGCACTGCCTTCTCGAGCTTCTCTCATGCAGCAGCAAGAGGAATCCAAGATGGCGGACGTAAAGTCCGCGAATCTTTTTAAAAGAGTAAATAGATTGAATTAAGACACGGATGTCACTTTTAATGCAATTTGAGGCGAGATGTTGATGGTTCTATGTTGATATATGTGTGTTTTAAGAGTCAAATGTTCCTGTAAAGTTTGGTTGAAGCACTGGTTCAGTGTTCCTGTTTACACACTATGCAGCAGGGTTGCCAGGTTTGGTGGTTCCCGCATATTTTTTTCCAAGAGACTTGTAGGTATTAAATAAACAGAAAGACAATAAACAGAATCATGATAGTCCAAGTTGATTATATTACGTTTTTAGCCAAAAAATCATTCTGAGTGTTTTTTTTTGGGGGGTATTCTCGCGGATTTTGGGTTGGAAAATATTGCTGGGATTTGGCAACCTATGGGAGCCGTGTGCTTCGATGTGAGTGGTTGAAAGCAGACTTCATTCAAGATAACGGACAAGTGGTCTATCCAATCACATACAATGATTTTTTTTACAAGGCCCTGCCTTCTGAAATCCAACCACTATGGCTCAGTACCAGACTCATGTGTGAAGTGCAGCAAACTACATGGGTCTGGCGAGAGTCAGGCTACCGGTTTCCCCTGCCACCAAAAAATTGCTGAATATTCATTCAGCTCTGGTAGTCGTGACCAAGTCGAGCATCAACATCTGGAGATGGGTTCCCGGGCGCTGTTACTATGGTGACCACTGCTGCTGACGTAAGCCTTATCATCAGAATGGGTCAAATGCAGAGGACATATTTCCCTACGGGGACAATAAAGTGCACATTTACTTTTAAATTTGTAGTCTTCTTGAATGTGTTTTTCTTTGTATTTCCTTGAATTTACAGTCCTGAAAACACAATAACAAACGTATGGGTCTGCTGGTCCTCAGGAGAGGAATGACCAATTTCTATAAATGTTATGATAAATGTCCTGGACCATCACTGTCCTGGACCATCACTGTCCTGGACCATCACTGTCCTGGACCATCACCGCCCTTAGACCCTCCTGCATTGACACTATGAGCGAGGGATCCGCTCCCACAAGTTCGGGCCAAGTGGAGACAGGTCTGGGACAAAAGGAGACCGGTCCGGGCCGAGGAGAGACCAGTCACAGGTGCAGATAAAAGAGGCCAGTTTCAGAAAATGAAAAAGACAGTGACAGGGTGAAAATGTGAAAACTAAACACTGAGACATTTCCTCAGCTCTACGTGCAGGTGAAATCTTAACGAAGGAGTCACAGGTTTGTGTGAAGCTGAAACTCCAATTAACACTTCTGTTCTCAGCTGCAAACGACGGGAACACACACGACAAATACACACTCCACATGTGACAGCAGACAGAAACACACACGACAAACACACACTGGGAAGTTCTTTTGATTCTGCATTTTGAGATTTGAATGCATTTAACAAAGAGATATTCTGTAACATCTAGTTTGTATTACTATCATTACATTATTCCTCATCAATAAAAGAACTGAAGTAGTTTTTAGCTCCATCCATGCTAATACCAGGGACACATAACTCCGCCCCTTCTAACAAACGGAGCAGTGGGTCAAATATAACATGGGTCAAATATTATATAACATGAAAATCTACCATATTACTTTTTTGTTTTTACAATGTCCCAAACTCTTAAACATTAGACATACTGTGCAAATGTTTATTGAAACTCTTCTCAGTCGCTTCAACATCGACACATGTGTATTCTAGGATCAATTACAAGTTGTGTGTCTTTTAGTTTGTGTTTGAGCAGAAGTCTCCCACACACTCCTGGGAGACTCCGACTTCTGCTGAGGAGACGCGAGCAAAGACACTGCTGCATTGTGGGAAAGCGGCTCAAAGGAAAGAGTGAGGTCTGGTTTGCAGGGGCGTGTTTGGACAAAGAGAATTTAAAATCGTTATGTGCTGAACTGAAACATATTACACAAAGCCTTTGTGTTGCACCAAAACATCCTCCAAACAGGCTTTCCTAGATCTACTCTGAGCCACTTGGTTTAAAGAAGAAATTTGTTACAGTTTTAATTCCTTGCATTTCGTTTGGGTTTAATAATAATAATAATAAAAATAATGAGGACTAAACCAGGACAAAATTAATAATAACATTGCATTGGTTTTATACAGTTCTCTTCTAAGCGCTCAAGTAAGTAAGTAATGATTATTTATATAGCGCATTTTACAGACCAAGGTCACCCAAAACACTTTACAATGTTCAGAGTTCAGATATTGTTCCAATCATTCCACACACGATGATGACAGAAGCGAGTCTCAGAACACACTGGACCATCAGCTCCAACACCATCCATTCACTCTCTCATTTACATTCATACCTATTGTGCATGTTTTTAGTGGTAGGGGAAACCGGAGCACCTGGAGGAAACCTGCACAGACACGGGGAGAACATGCAAACTCCACTCAGAAAGGCCCTGTTTTGCTCAAAGTCTCTTCACATTATCATTCTTTCACTGCATAGTCGGTGGTGATACACTACTACTGTAACTAGCCACTGCTGCCCTGGGGCACACTGACAGATGTGTGGCAACCAGTCTGTACCATCGGCCTCTCCCACCACCACCAACCATTCACACACACACACCAGACTCATTCTAATGTGGGGGAAGTGTCTTGCCTAAGGACACGGCCACAGTTTGGCCCAATATAGGAAAGTTTAAGAATTATTACATTTTAGTAATATTCTGTGACCCTAGTGGTTCATAATGACACAGTGGAACATGGGGTATGACTCAAACTTAAACTTTACTGAATAATCCTGTGACTTCTACAAACACAGAATTATCTACAAACACAGACTCTTCTACAAACACAGAATCTTCTACAAACACAGAATCGTCTACAAACACAGAATCGTCTGCAAACACAGACTCTTCTACAAACACAGACTCTTCTACAAACACAGAATCGTCTACAAACACAGAATCGTCTGCAAACACAGACTCTTCTACAAACACAGACTCTTCTACAAACACAGAATCTTCTACAAACACAGAATCTTCTACAAACACAGAATCTTCTACAAACACAGAATCTTCTACAAACACAGAATCTTCTACAAACACAGAATCTTCTACAAACACAGAATCTTCTACAAACACAGACTCTTCTACAAACACAGAATCTTCTACAAACACAGAATCGTCTACAAACACAGAATCTTCTGCAAACACAGACTCTTCTACAAACACAGACTCTTCTACAAACACAGAATCTTCTACAAACACAAAATCTTCTACAAACACAGAATCTTTTACAAACACAGAATCTTCTACAAACAGACTCTTCTACAAACACAGAATCTTCTACAAACACAGAATCTTCTACAAACACACTCTTCTACAAACACAGACTCTTCTACAAACACAGACTCTTCTACAAACACAGATCTTCTACAAACACAGATCTTCTACAAACACAGAATCTTCTACAAACACAGAATCTTCTACAAACACATACTCTTCTACAAACACAGAATCTTCTACAAACACATACTCTTCTACAAACACAGAATCTTCTACAAACACATACTCTTCTACAAACACAGAATCTTCTACAAACACAGATCTTCTACAAACACAGATCTTCTACAAACACAGAATCTTCTACAAACACAGAATCTTCTACAAACACATACTCTTCTACAAACACAGAATCTTCTACAAACACAGACTCTTCTACAAACACAGAATCTTCTACAAACACATACTCTTCTACAAACACAGAATCTTCTACAAACACATACTCTTCTACAAACACAGAATCTTCTACAAACACATACTCTTCTACAAACACAGAATCTTCTACAAACACAGATCTTCTACAAACACAGATCTTCTACAAACACAGAATCTTCTACAAACACAGAATCTTCTACAAACACATACTCTTCTACAAACACATAATCTTCTACAAACACAGAATCGTCTACAAACACATAATCTTCTACAAACACAGAATCGTCTACAAACACAGACTCTTCTACAAACACAGACTCTTCTACAGACACAGATCATTAATGTGAGGTCAGAAGCTCTATCTGACAGAACGCCTCCGAAACCTTGCTGGGACCAGATGTGTTAAAACAATTTGAGTTTTGCGTTTTATATTTGAAACATTGCCTCATGCTCCTCACTTTCCCATGATGCAACAGCAGCTCCGATCTAAGGCTTTATTTCAGCAGCGAAAAGATCAATTACACACAAACTGTCTAAACAAGTTACACTAAAACATTTGTTTCACTCTTGATCAAAGCCTGTATACAGAAGGGCGATGCTAACATGCTAAAATGTTCTGTGGATTGTGTTTATTTTTATAGATGCCTCGTTCTATTTTTACTTTTAAGACCTGTTTGCATCGAGAGCCAAAGCACTTTCCTGCTTTGTGACTTCCTGTTACTCACAATAAAAACATTTCTGATAAAGGTTTCTCTGGCTTCTATTGACTTGTAAAAATAAACTCCTAATTCAGTAATTGTTTGTGTCACACTCACCATTTTAGGCTTAAATCCTGGTGTTTAAATTAGATTTTGTCTTTGGAAATCCAGATGTGTAAAAATTATTGGATAGGATTAGGTCCACAGAGCTGCCAAGTCTCTACTATACAAGCCAACCTCAGGCATATGTTTTTTGAATATTGTCACCACTTATAAACTTAACACTTATAATAATCCTTTTTACTGGCAAAAATGTGAAACTAGTTTTTATTGCATGTGGATTGTGCACCTCTGTCAGCCTTGGGGGTCAGAATTCAAAACAAACCTCAGAGAATAAACTCAAAACATAAAAGTGAAACAGATCATTTAATTTTGATCATAACATTTGGATTTCGATTTAATTGCATTCACAAAACATTGCGATACTGAACAGAATGGGTGTTTCCATCGCCACCACCACAATACATCATTCAACATGGATGACTTATAAGCCAAAATAAAATCATTTCTGAGGCAACAGGCTCTATATGAAGTCTGTCTGAGTTTTCATCTGTGCTGTGTCCTCACTGTGTCCCCTGACATTTGAGCTCCAGACAGAGGCAGATACACACACATACCACAAAATATACAAAACAAACTCTAAGTGAAATGTCACCGTCACCTCTGGGCTGAACAGGGACCTCATTTTGGTTCATTTGTGTAGAGTCAGAAACAGAAATCTGACTTCAACTTAGTCAGGTAAACTTAATGCATCAGCTGAGCCCTCACGAAACTATTATTTTGAAGAGAGAGAGAGAGACCAGAGGGAGATAGAGAGAGAACAGATGGAGAGAGACAAGAGGGAGACAGACCAGAGAGAGACAAGGGGAGAGACCAGAGAGAGAGAGTGATAGACCAGAGTGAGAGACCAGAGAGAGAGACAGAGAAAGACCAGAGAGAGAGAGAGAGAGACCAAGGAGACAAGAGGGAGACCAGAGAGAGAGAGCGACCAAAGAGACAAGATGGAGACCAGAGTGAGACCAGAGAGAGAGACAGAGAGAGATAAATACCAGAGAGAGAGAGACCAGGGAGACCAGAGGGAGACCAGAGAGAGAGAAAGACCAGAGTGAGAGACCAGAGAGAGAGAGAGAGAGACCAGGGAGACCAGAGAGAGACTAGAGAGCGAGAGACCTAGGAGACAAGAGGGAGACCAGAGAGCGAGAGACCAAGGAGACAAGAGTGAGACCAGAGAGAGACAGAGAGAGATAAATACCAGAGAGAGAGAGACCAGGGAGACCAGAGGGAGACCAGAGAGAGCGAAAGACCAGAGTGAGAGACCAGAGAGAGACAAGAGGGAGAGAGACCAGAGAGAGAGAGAGACTAGAGTAAGAGACCAGAGAGAGAGAGTGATAGACCAGAGTGAGAGACAGAAAGACCAGAGAGAGAGAGACCAGGGAGACCAGAGAGAGAGCAGAGGAAGACCAGAGAGAGAGAGACAAAGAAAGACAAGAGAGAAAGAGAGAGACCAGGGAGACCAGAGAAAGAGCAGAGAAAGACCAGAGGGAAACCAGAGAGAGAGAGAGAGAGAGAGAGAAGAGAGAGACCAGAAACAGAGACACCCGAGAGAGAGAGAATATAATCTCCATTGTAAGAATTTGTCCACTTTAAACTTTAAAGGACCAAATACGATTTCTGCATTTGACCTGTTGTCTAGGGACACATAAAAACGACGTAAATATATTGTTTTAAATCAAAACATTTCTTACTTTTCCGTAAGTGTAAGGGATTCACGAGTTCTGATGATTGAGAGTACATTTGAGAGATCCAAAATAGGAAGCTTAAATAAAAATACAATTAAAAAAAACATTTAAAATAAACGTGTCTACATGTTTGAGTATTCAAAAATATCTATGGTGGAATAAGACCCTGTGTTCATGCTGCAAATATTTTAATCAGAGGGGAATAGTCTGAAGATGTCTGGAGGTTGACAACTTAATCCAAACATTCCAAACGACCAAGAAAATCCTGAGAACCTCCTCCACATCGAGCTTCCACAGACGTCGTCATCGCTCGCTGCAGTGGAATAGACAGAGTTCTGAGAAAGATGTAGATTTGGATAATTCCCTCGCACTTAAAGGGAAGTTTAAGGATCCAGTGTCTGCTGTATTCATGCTCTGACCAGAGAAAGACCAGAGAAAGACCAGAAAGAGACCAGAAAGAGACCGGAGAAAGACCAGAAAGAGACCAGAAAGAGACCAGAGGGCAGAGAGAGATACCAGGGAGAGAGACCAGAGTGAGAGACCAGAGAGAGAGACCAGAGAGAGAGAGGAGAGAGAGACCAGAGAGAAGAGAGAGAACTCAGAGAGAGACCAGAGAGAGACCAGAGAGAGACGCTTATGTAATGCTCAGCTGTTAATGCAAACCTGCGCGCATGCGCGTCTCACGGCAGCCGAAACAAACCAAGATGGCGGACAGAAAGTCCGAGAATTGCTTTAAAAGTTATAATACGAACGAAATAAGACACGAATGTCACTTTTAATGCAATTTGAGGCGAGATGTTGATGGTTCCGTGTAGCAACTCTACAGCTTTGTTTTCTCTTCACCGAAGCTGAAAACTCACGTGAGTATGGCTCTCCGTTACAAAGGGCATATATTTGTATTAGTATAACGTATTATAAAGTTTGCAACCGAGCGCGTTGACTTCACTGACCTCACTGACTGACCAAATCCTATACAGAATATTATATTACTTTTTCAACTTTGTACCATACTCCTGGGTTCGAAATTACATTATGGGGATACATTTTACGTACACGCGTAACGTATGAATGAATACGCGGTCATAATCCCTCCCGAAATGTATTGATTTTCTAATATTTGCTCGTGGAGAGATGGTAACATTATGTACTCGTGAAGAAGATGATAAAGTCTGGGATCGCGTCTTTCATTCAGACAGAAGACATGCTTTATTGTCAATGGTAGAGACAGCAGAGATAGTCAAAACAAGTAGTGGAAAAGTACAGGCTTCTGCACATTGATAGAATGATGAGTTGAACTTTAACAACAGTTACTTAAAAGTGTTATGAAATCTCACACTAGTAAAAAAGATAAATTACGTTTCATTTATGTGTGTTGTTTCACATGGATGTAGCCTCATCACTAATCCTCTTCCATAGTATCTTATCTCTTGATATCTAATGGTGAAAGGAAGTCAATATTAATACAAAGTCAAAGATTTCCATCTTTTTTAAATTAGATATTTTTGTGTGGATGTTTGATCAGCTTTTAATTATTATCCACTTCCCCGTTTTCACATCTGCTTTTGATTGATACTGTTTTTTGACTCCTGCATTTCCACCTGACCACAATCTCTGTCTCCTCCCCTCTGATTTGTATGCCACACTGATTGATACACCGTTTTTTGACCCTTGCCTGTCCACCTGACCAAGATTTTGTCTTTCATAATCATAATGGAGGATAAATGGGATGAAATGTTTTTTCTCCTCACAGAGAAGATTTATCCTGAGGGAATGAATACATTTCAGACAGACAGAACTTGAGGAAGTACTCCCATAAATTTACTGCAAAGGGTAATAATGCATTTGCTATTATGGTTATACATGTCTTATTGTTCTTCTGTTGTTTTATTATAATTCAGTTGTTATAGATGGTGAGCTGTTCCATGACAAAAGAAGAGCCATTAAAACAAGACACGAGGCACAGAAACTATTTAAAAAAGTGTTATGCTACACCCACGGGAGGCCACACTGGCGTGAAAAAAACCTGCCATTTGTTCCAGGTTTTACTGGCGTGGCAGGACTGATGATTGACAATATGGTATGTTTTTTCCTTTTATTTGTCTGTACAATTCCCTTCCCTGTCTGTTCTTTTTAAGATTTATGAGTGTGACCAATGTCAACGTGAGGGAAAGTCTCTGGGTTCAGTTGCACCACTCCAAACAATAAAAGTAATTGTATTTATTGTTCCTATCCAACCAGCAGTGTACATTAATGCATTCAAATCCTGTTTGCTTGTTAGGTGTCTGCTGTTTGGGAGCTGTTGGGGCCCTTCCCCAAAACTACTGATGGCTATCAGTACATATTTACAGCCACGGATTATTTTTCAAAGTAGGTAGAGGCTTTCCCATTTAAAAACTAAGACGGCTGTGGAGGTTGGCCAAAGACTTTGCTTTATAATATACAGGGGTGCCCAAAATGTATCCTGTCTGATCAAGGGCGGGAATTTGTAAATGAAGTAAATATTGTTTGTGTACTTCTTGTTCATACTCTTATTCATTTTATTTTCATTGTTTCAGCTCAATGTTACTCTGTGTTCTCTGCTGGGCATTGAGAGAAGCGTCACTGCTGCGTACCACCCACAGACTGATGGATTGGACAAAAAGACCAACCACAACATAAAGAGGCAAGAAAGTGTCCAACAAGGCTCAGTGATTCAGTTCGCTCCTCCACCACAAAACAAGGCCAGTAGAAAGACACACACATATTATCATTTAAAAAGTACATTTTTAAATTGTCAGATGTTCATGTCTTTACTAAATCTTAACACTCAGTTCCCATAAATGTTTTTCTGCATAAAACAGTTTGTTTAAATAATCATCCTCCAGCAGTCACATGACGCATGTGTAAAAAAAGCCAGCATTGAGGAGCAAGGTTGTAATTGTACAAAGTTCTGACCTGATGGTATTATTATGTTTTTCTCTAATGCAGGTCATTGATTCCGATCTACGTGTGCTGGTGAACAAAGTAGAGGTGACATGTGTCCTTTACATTGGCTTGTTTCAGCAGAAACCTGTTCCCCAGCTCTCTGCTGTTGTGGGCACAAGCCTCTGTGCGTGGACAAATGAAACCACTTACAAAGGAAGTTCCAATTTCCGTGGGCCAAATATTCCTTGCATACCCATATGGTTACAAAGACAATAACACTTTTTGGTTCCACTTTTTTATAGATGAAATTTCCAGAAGAGGCTCACTGGATCTGCCCCATAAAGACTGGAGGCCACTGGGTGTTAGTGGTCGTCCTCATGGAGAATAAATCAGTATTGCTCATTGACCCCATGGGAAACGAGGCCCTTTACAAAACAAACATCCTCAAAAACTGGAGGTTCGTCCTATCTGAAAAGTTATCATGAGACTTGTTTTGTAACTGTTCATCTCACTTTAGGAAGTTTCTGAGGCAGGCGAATAGAGGCAGTGGTCAATGGACTGGGAGTGTGCTCAAGCACCAGCTACAAATTGACACCTCTAGTTGTGGCATTTTTATTTTAAAGGTGATTCTGTAATTATTTATTCTTCTTTGAAGGCATAGTGACATGTCCTATTAGCTGTATATATAGTTTGCCGAGGCATGGTTCCTCCAGGGCCATTTGGATGCTGTGTGCACAAACTACAAATTTATTGCTGCAGCGTGTCTGGAAGTGGCATGTACGCTGCTTCAGCGAGGAGGTTATTATCGTCCTTACTTTTGAAATGTTATACCTGGATTAATCAACAAAACTGAGACTGAAACATTGTGTTTATTTGTAGGTGAAGATGACTGCTGTGGTGTGTGTTGTTTCCACTTAAGTGGAGATGAAAAGGTATTTTCCTCTTATAACACTACAGCATGTGTTTCTGGAATGACTAAAGTTTACTTATTTTGGATAGGTGCAGTGTTGTATGTGCGGCGACTTCACACATTTTGATTGCACCAACAAAAAAGCGCCTTTGGTAGCATGTAATAAATGTAATCAATAGAAAAAAGTGTTGGCCACACATGTCAGAGTAATTGTATTTTTATAAAATGTACCATGTTGCAACAGTGGTTTCTGGTCTTTGTTTTACCTTGTGCTTTTCAGAATCATAATTTTTGTTTTGCTCTACATCTGAGGCTATGGTGCAAAGTCCCTGGTTATCTATGCATTTATTTTTAATTACTATTCAAACAAGGGTTCTAAAATCAAAATATTGGAAAGTCAGAGGTAACAACATTTCAGAACACAACAGTGTGACAGCAAGATATACCTCTATCAATCTTGTGACATGTGGTTGTATACTACACAAATTATTGGGATTAGTAGTGTTGGAAATGTGTATTTATAATTAAACTGTCCTCTGTTCATATGTAATGTGATGGTGTTTCTGTAGCTACATAAAAAATATAAAATTAATCGAATGTAACATGTGTAATCTTGTTATTCGGTATGGATACATTACAATACAATCGTTAATAATCCCATATCAACATGTTCAGACCAGTTATAAGCTGTAGAGTTGCCACAGGACGCGTCATCAGTCTGCGTTCGCAGCCGAGGACTGCTATGAAAACATTAGCTTTGTGGTTTCACAGGCAGAGTTGACTGCTTAAACTAAACTTTACACGAAACTTTGACTCTTAAAACCCACATGTGACAACGCGGAACCATCAACATCTCGCCTCAAATTGCATTAAAAGTGACATTCGTGTCTTATTTCGTTCGTATTATAACTTTTAAAGCAATTCTCGGACTTTCTGTCCGCCATCTTGGTTTGTTTCGGCTGCCGTGAGACGCGCATGCGCGCAGGTTTGCATTACATCATTAACAGCTGAGCATTACATAAGCGTCACTTTTTGGCAGAGCGGCACAACTCGGCAGAACACCTGTTACGGTGATAAATATATCAACTTTTTTAATAACTTGTTGTCAATCAACGGACATTATTATTAATAAATACATATATGCATATCATTATGTATGAAAATCATAAATATTAAAAAATATTGATTAAAAAAAATAAAAAAAGGAAAAATAAAAAGGAGCCCGAGCCCGGAACGGCCCGACTGCTGAGCGCTGAAGTGAGGCCCAAGCCCGACCCGTACTCGGGTCGGGCTCGGGCCTGCTCGGGCTCGGGCTAAAAAGCGAAACTCTACCACATTTACTACATAGGAATAATGCTGTAGTATCCTTGAATTACTAAGTTACAGCTGTATCTAGAATTATCACAATAAGTACCTAGAAGTACCACTGTAAGTACCTCTGTAAGTACCACAATAAGTACCTAGAAGTACCACTGTAAGTACCACTGTAAGTACCTCTAAGTACCACTGTAAGTACCTAGAAGTACCACTGTAAGTACCTCTGTAAGTACCACAATAAGTATCTAGAAGTACCACTGTAAGTACCACAATAAGTACCTCTAAGTACCACTGTAAGTACCACAATAAGTACCTAGAAGTACCACTGTAAGTACCACAATAAGTACCACTGTAAGTACCTCTAAGTACCACAATAAGTACCTAGAAGTACCACTGTAAGTACCTCTGTAAGTACCACAATAAGTACCTAGAAGTACCACTGTAAGTACCATGGACTTACCGGCCCGTAATGTAAAGTGTTACCAAAATCATCTTTTTGTGCGGTGTACAGCAACCGTGCGAATAGAGAGAAAGATAAGAGTGTCTTCCGTGTTCCAACTGTGGTCTCATATAAAGGAGATTTTTTTTTTTAAATCACTCGAATGAGGCGGGCGAGGTGGATCAAGGCTTTCCCAGATAAGATCACTATGTAAGCCGCAGGGCTAGAAGTACTAGAAAATCGAATCATAGTCTGAAACAAACTGTGCTAGTTTTCAGGTGCATTCTTGGTCACAGCGAGTGCCAGCCAATCAGCTGGAAATCAGAAAAAGTTTCTCCAGCATTAAGCTTAATGAAGCTTGTTTGCATGGAGCTATAGGAGTAAGAGCAGTTGGCGTCTTGCCACGTCTGCAGAGCGTGAGTTAAAGTCTTTTTAAGTGAATCTATGGCACCAGAGGGTGATTGCCCTTTGTTAAAACAAAGGAGATCCAGGCCATTATCTGGCCCCAGCGACACACAAATGGATTTAAATGAAGCTCAAGCCAAAGGACACAGCACTTTTGGACTTTCAACTTCACCACAGAGACACCTCACTCATCCAGGGATGAATGTTCAACTATGTATCTTTGCACTGGTGGAGAGAGAGAGAAAGAAAGAGAGAGATACTTTATTGATTCCTCATAGGATCATTCCAGCAGCAAAAAGACATTTATTCATTCAAACAAGAAATTACAGTTTCAACTTGAAAAATCTGACTGAAAATGTATTTTGCGTTCTCCTGTGTCCTGAGTCCTGGATCCACAGCCTCAGTCCTCGTCCTACAGCCGTAGGACGAGGACGGCCGTAGGACGAGGACGAGGACTGTTTGCCATCTGTTTGCTCACTGGGTTTTATTGAGTTGTTCCTTGCTGATACAGGAAGGTCTGAGGACAGTGGTGATCCAGGAAATGTAACAACATTTATGAACATTTATGGACCATGGTCATCTGCCCCATATGGGCCAATAGCTCTTTTTAACATATTTTCGGTGCATTTCTTGTGTTTGAACTGTTTGATTTTCTGATCTGTGTCATCTAAGATCAGGTCTGTTGCGATTTCGGGCAACAAAAAATTTATTGAATTTATTTTAATTGAATCTAAAGACGACTCCCTGTTTTAGGTGATCATTTTTTTCTACTTTAGATTATATGTTTAAAAGTATTTTACAATTTCATAGTGGTTTGATTATGGGCAAAGACTTACAATCCTTAGTGATTTAACAAATGTTGTCTTGTCCATTTTACTAGAATTCGATCTCTATGAAAAGTCCTTTCAACAAACAGAAGACGTTTTTCCACAGTGAGAGCACATTTAATTAGATAAGTCTCTTTTATACAGGCTTGGCGTTGACTTCCATTCAGTGTAATGTTCTGCAGCCGAGCGAGAAAATGAGACTTTTAGACTCTGTGTCTGTGATTGTGTGACAGGCCGGGGACTGGAGAGAGCGAGAGAGAGAAAGACCATTCCTCCAGTGGATGCTGCTTGATCTGCTTGATTTGGGGCCATCCATCCTCTCTGGCCTGGTCTGGATCAGTGTAAGAAGTAAAAGAAAAATATGAAAAACAATACAATATAATATATCATTATTATCATGAATAATTCAGTTTAATACAAAGATGTTTAAGGTCACTCTAAGCTGCGCAGAACTAAATATTCGACAAAAGATTAGTACTGGTTTATCTATTTTCCAACAAATTATTCTTGCATCACACGCGGTTAATCATCAAAACGTGTTACCATGTTTTTAAGCAAAACAGTGGAGTTTGATCTTCCATGTCGTCCTTCCACTTCCCAGAATGAATGGAAAAAGGTCTTGTGTTTTTCTGTGGGGCCTAAACCTGCAGTAACTCTTTCTCTCCGCGCCACACTCGTTTTTGGATATATTGATTCGCGCATCTTTCCGAGACCTTTGTGAATTTTCGAGGTTTTATGCTCGGCTGGAGTTAATAGAATTGAAGAGGAAGAAGCCTGCACTCGGAGCCATTTAAAAACAATTAGCATGTATCATTAGCCACGACGCCGGCCGACAGGGGAAGCACCTGGAGAAGGAATGAAGCAAAGAGGAGCAGGATAATCAGATCATCTCCAAAACGCTGTAAAGTCTCTTATGCAAATCAGTTTGGATAATGTCAGGGAAGTCGTAAAAATACAATGTCATTTAATGCCAACTTGAGCTATGGCAGTAAAGGAGTAAGTCACTGCAGAAAAAAAATAGTAAAACTTAGCAAACTTTCCCTGCTATATCATAGAAGAGATAGTAAAAGTATCCACCAGTGAAAGCAGATATCTAATTTAAAGCTGGGTCACCTAACAGTATTAACATTACTTTTTTTTCATAAATACTACATTTCTCTAACATGTAATAAAAGAAAAATGTGGTGAACAGATCCCACCACAACATGCTGTCTTCGTGCTTCTGTGAGAATTCCAATGCTAACTGCTGCGCGTTATATTTGTATACACACATGTAGTCCGGTAATTTTAAAATCATGCTCTATGTCACTCCGCCACAGTTGTTGCCATAGAACGCGGAGTCCAGAACACCACAAAGTGCAGCGGTGTGTTGTTGCCCTTCGTTGTTTAATCCTTACGTATGTCTTTTGTATTATGCTTGTTAGAAAAGCCCTGTGCGTCACTGTTCTTGGGTTTAATTAAACTGGTCTGTAGGGGGCAAATGAGCAGAGATGGGACAACTAAATCTTGCTTTCATTCGGGTGGCCTACAGGGGGCGCTTGTCTGGGAAAGCCTTGATCCACCTCGCCTGCCTTTTTTCAAAGTGTACGCCTTTAACTCATGTCTTTCTCTCTATTCGCACGGTTGCAACAACCGTAAACCGCACAGAAAGGTGGTATTTTGACAGCGCTTCTTCTACTACATCTCCGTGTATAAACCCGGCAGACTGCACCGCCAGGGTACGTCACGTCCTGTCCGGTCCTGTCCCACGTGTGTCATTCGCACACTGCTCCAACGTCATATGAAACCCAAGAATTTGATGCTTTGGGATGAGAGCTAATTGGCTGAGTGAGCGTGGTTCTCTATTTTTCACTTTCTCCTCCGAGGTTCACCTGTGAGTGTGGCTCCGCCCTCAGGATACAAAATGGCAGACGAAGGCGCACTCTCTTTTTAGGTATGTAAGATAAACATGAATATTTAAGACATTATAAAGAGACAAAGCAACCCACTTTGTTAAATGTTATCTAAAGATGTGACAGAAGCAAAAAAATATTTAGTTTTGAATGATGCATTATGTGTCAATTTATAATCTGGGCTGTGTTTTTTAAATCCATACAGTCATCCATTACTGTGTGTGTTTGTGTGCGCGTGCGTGTGCATGTGTGGGTGTGTGTGTGTGTGTGTGTGTGTGTGGTGTGTGTGTGTGTTAGTTACATGCTCATGGCTTCTCTTGTGTTCTACCTGTGACCTATAAAATTATAAAGTCTCATTACATTTTTAACTTGTGACATTTGGGAAATGAAAGTAAAACAGATGGTCAAACTCAGCTCAGCTTTATCCTGATAAATGTAGTGTGTATTCTGGTCTTCTGTGGATACTCCAGAATAAAGACCAAACCGTTAAACACCCTAACCCATACAATTTATGCCATGAATCAATGCCAGAGCAAAGGTACCTTACAGTGGCTGAAATGGCTGATAGATTCATGTGCTTGGGTTTCAGATGCTATTTTATCTAGCTTTTTGGTACTTTTCTGGCACATTTAATAATAGTTCATATGTTTTGTCAATAGTCACACAATTGAAGTACCTCACATTAGCTTGATGGAGGCTTCTCTCCTCTTTCTCTGTGGCGTCTGTGATTATTAATGTACAATGGGAGCAGTCTTGAAACCACACATTATTCATCGCATCATTCATCGCAGCAGGAGAGACTTGACCTGTGAGCTGCAGCATTAGCACCTGTGCCTCCGCGGGCTCCTGGCTGCGGGACAAGCGCTCCCTCGACATGGCTGCCAACCACAAAAGATCCACAAACGCAGCTTTATTTGAGGATTCCGGATCACAGCGTTTATTGGGATCTGGACGGTGGTTAAATGAGAGAGCCAAATATAATGTAGATAGATATATAGATAGATGCATAGATAGATACTGGGCAGCATCCTTTCCGCTGGTTAATTTGTGCAGAGTCTACTCAGTTTGGACCATTTTCTCTGCTCTGGTTCAGAGTGAAATTCTGAATGCTTTGTTTGCATATTTCCCAGTGGATTTATCCAGGAGTTAAACTGTGAGTGGTTCGATTTTTTCTCTACGTGTGCATAGATCTGTTTGCTCTGATGTGCATATTTTGCGCACACACAAAAACGCAAAAATCATAACCCTTGAAGTGGCCCAGATTCACCCAGACTCGAGCTCATAAATGAAGTTTCAGACCCAAGCTTTACATGAATGTTCTGCTGTTTCCCACTGACCATGAAGTCGGGTCAAATACATACATGGTCTTTCTCGGGTCAAATACACACATGGTCTTTCAAGGCTTTGGCTCCGAAACTGAATTAAAATCAATCCTCTTTAAGATTTGGTGCATGGTGAATAAATCCCACATGTTTGGCTGTGATTAATTATGATTTTCTAATGAGAAGTTGAGCAGGACACACACCAGTGAAGTGTCAAATTGAACCAGTAATGAGCAGCTATTTCTCCTGGAATTATGAATTTCTCAGCCTTGATAAGGTCAGCTTGGACACACTGCAGAAAATTGGCTTTTGCAGCTTCGCCTCTGACACAACAGCTCAAGAGTCGGTGATGGATATAAGACACTGTTAGTAATAATAATAATGCATTTTATTTCTTAGGCGCCTTTCTTTACACTTGCCTTATATACAAGTGAAAAAGTGCATTTTAAAAACAGTTAAAATACAAAGTTAAAAGTATCATGGACAGAGGATTTGAACAGTGTGAGTGAGTCGGTGTTACGGAGGTCAGGGGGGAGAGGATAACTTTGCTTGTGGAGGTTGTGGATACATTTTAATGTGAGGAGCAGGATTTTGTGGATGCAGTGAGAAATGGGGAGCCAGTGGAGTTGTTGGAGGACAGGGGTGATGTGGTTGATGGAGTTATTATTGCCACATATATAAAATTACAATTACAAATCATTGACTCAAGGAGACGGTATGTTTTTTTTTTCTTTTTTCTTTTTCAATTGCATGGTCATACCTGCCTGGGAAATACCTCAAGGATCTGAGGGAGTGAGGAGGTTTGGATCTGTGGGTCTAAGGGAGTGAGGTCTGAGTCCGAGGGAGTGAGGAGGTCTGAGTCTGTGGATCTGAGGGAGTGAGGAGGTCTGAGTCTGTGGATCTGAGGGAGTGAGGAGGTCTGAGTCTGTGGATCTGAGGGAGTGAGGAGGTCCGAGTCTGTGGATCTGAGGGAGTGAGGAGGTCTGAGTCTGTGGATCTGAGGGAGTGAGGAAGTCTGAGTCTCTGGATCTGAGGGAGTGAGGAAGTCTGAGTCTCTGGATCTGAGGGAGTGAGGAAGTCTGAGTCTCTGGATCTGAGGGAGTGAGGAAGTCTGAGTCTCTGGATCTGAGGGAGTGAGGAAGTCTGAGTCTCTGGATCTGAGGGAGTGAGGAAGTCTGAGTCTCTGGATCTGAGGGAGTGAGGAGGTCTGAGTCTGTGGATCTGAGGGAGTGAGGAGGTCTGAGTCTGTGGATCTGAGGGAGTGAGGAGGTCGAAGGCTGCGGGAGGGACAGTGATGATGGAGGAGATCAGTGAGGTAAGAAGGAGCAGGTTATGGAGGGACCTGTAGGTGAGGAGGAGGACCTTGTTTTGGATGTGGTGTGGAACAGGGGCCAGTGGAGTTGTTTGAGGACGGGGGCGATGTTGTCTCTGCAGCGGGTACGACAGAGTTCCGGATGTATTGTCGTTTTTATTTCAGCAAGAGAAATGCAAATATAAAATGCATTCATATTGTAGTAAATAAATAATAAATAGTATAAAATAACTCAAGCTTACTGAACATGTCTCATTGGCATCAGCGCTTTAAACCCTAACCCTAACCCTGACCCTAACCTGAATGCTACATGGAGGTATTGTGTGGGGGCTGAAGCTCAGAACACAGAGCTGGACATTCTGAAAGAAACGGAGGATGTAATTATTGTGCCGTCAGTCACGGAGAACGGTATTGAACCCAGAGACAGTTCAAGTAAACACCGCACTGACCTGTCTGTGTTCCCGGCGCTGCAGCAGACAAAGGAACCAGCAGGTTTTCTTTGATACAAAACATTAAATATGCAACCCACAAATCAAGTTTAATTCATTCTCAGAGAAAGCAGTGATTATGCTTTGACAGTGTAGGAACAGCTGCACATTATGGGAATAAAGAAATATGGAATAAAGAAACCTCTGGTGGCTCCTGAGTGGAAAACTATTAGTGACTTTCGGTAGCATTCAGAATACCAAAACAATGGGAATACATTTTATTGTTTTACATACAATATATGTCTCGTTCTTTGGAGGAGTTGCGACAGAGTGAGAGACAAGAGAGATGGTGAGAGAAAGAGAGAGACACAGAGAGAGAGATACAGAGAGAGACATTCCTCAATGAGGTTTATGATTATGAGCACAAACCACATTCTGAGAAGTATTTGTTGTGAACAGTGGGGACCAATAGAATGCGATCAGAGAAAAACACTTTCTCTGCTCTCAGCACAGCATGGATCTATACCACAAAACATGTGACATCATCATTAAGGGAGAATAAAGAAAGGTTAAAGACAGAGGGCGTCAGACTGGTCCTCGAAAGGCCAAGCACACAGCACAAGATAAATGAACAATAATTACATAATTACATCAAATAAAATCTCTAACTTTATCATAGTAAATAATCTAGTGTACAATCTATAACATTAGCATTAGCGTTTAGCTTTAATAAGTATAACATCTCTAACATTAGCATCATAAAGAAGCAAGTATGAAATCTGAAACTTCAACAAAATAAAGAAGCTAGTATAAAATCTCCGTTAGAATAATAAAGAAGCCCTTTTTGAAATATTATATGTTCTATTTCAAGACACACTTCAATCAATATACAAACGTACATTAAAAATACATGACAGAAAACCCAAACAATACCACCACTGCCCAACAAAATACAAAATTCTTAACCTTGAAAATCAATTATTTTATAATAATGTGGTTCTACTTTTTAAAATTATAAATAGTCTTATAGCCCCACCCCTCAGGAAATATGTGTCCTTGCGCTCTGAAAAAATGACCCGTTCCATTCGATCTACAGCGCGAGGAGAGTGCAGCGTCCCAAAATGTAGGACTTCTTTCAGAAAGTCTGAAAGCCTTCTCCGTCACTGCAGCGACTCAGTGGAACTCACTCCCAACTCACATCATCACCTGCACTGAACTCAGGGTGTTCACACGCCTGACAAGAGCATGGCTCCTGGAGAGGCACGTCTGTTCCCATGTGTGATGAGTGTCTGCGTTAGTGTGTGTGTGTGTGTGTGTGTGTGTGTGTGTGTGTGTGTGTGTGTGTGTGTGTGTGTGTGTGTGTGTGTGTGTGTGTGTGTGTGTGTGTGTGTGTGTGTGTGTGTGTGCGTGTGTGTGTGTGTGTGCGTGTGTGCGTGCGTGCGTGCGTGCGTGCGTGCGTGCGTGCGTGCGTGCGTGCGTGCGTGCGTGCGTGCGTGTGTGTGTGTGAGAGAGAGTTCAGTGTAGGATTGTATGAAAGTTAAGAATGGGGGCTGGGTGTTTTTATTTAATTTTATTATAATCTAATCTGTGATCAATTACATTGTAATATATGTCTGATAATGTATGGTAATGTATCCATTTACTTTTATTTGACTGTTTTACAACAACCTGCTCAGGGACTACAGGTGTAGTATTAGCACTGCTGCTAAAACCTGGTACAATGCATCTCTCCTTCTGGCTAATGTTTATTGTACACTGTCCCTGTAATAATAAAAACCATACCATACCATACCATACCATACAACTTGTCTGTATACTTCTGTACATGATAGCAGCAGGTGGTCGCAGCGTCCTCAAGTCTCCAGGTTCACACTGGACTCTCTTGAGGCAATGGGTGGAGTCTGCTGTGCTCCTGCTTGGTTGGAATGAGAACCAGTTTCACATCCCTGGTCCGAGATATGGAGATGGTTTTCTGTTTGCAAAGATCTCACAGGTTGCCAGATTGGTATAATGTTTGGGTCAAATGTACAGATACAAATTATACCTTCAGTTGCAATACTGTGGATAGTTTCTTGTACAGTGTTGTGGATATTTATTGCACTGTGCAGGCATAAAAACTCCATGAATAAAGTATAATCACCTGTTTTTTATCCGTAGTCTCATGTAGAGACAGTTAGATCAATCATGAAGTGTTTTCGTATAAATCAAAAGGTATTTTTGTATTAACCAATGTGTAATGGAGCAGACACTTTGTTGTTGATTTGTCCTTCACGGAACAATGAAGCCCAGTGTTTTTTAGAGAGGAAGGACCTCTCCTCTCACCGGAGAGGAGGCCGAAGCCAGGACCAGGGCCTGGTCCAAGCCCAGGACCAGGACCGTCCTGAGACTTCTTCCAAATTTGGGGCCAAAGATGACACCCCCAGATTCTCCTCCCCTTTGCACATTTTGATATAATTATTTAACTACATTGTGAGTCAGTCTGAACAGGGACAGTTAGGGATATAGAAGCTCAAAAAGTTTTGAGTTAGTATTTAACTGTACAAAGAATTTAATGTTTTTATTTGAACTCTTGGTTGTCTTGGTCTTTCTTTCTGGTCAAATTTTGAATCATTCACATCACAAAAACAACAATCCTGTACGAGATTTTTTTCTGCAACTTAAGCCTTGGGTTTGTCCTCTGGGGCATGATTTTCCAAAAATACAGTGTGCTGATTCATTCCTCCGCTCTTGTTTGAATAGTTTTCTGGTAGAGTCTAATGGTAAGCTCCAAAAAGTAACACGTTCATTACGTCTTTGTTTATGTTTACCACAGCGGACTCTGCCCATTTCAGATTCAGATGATCAGATTCAGTTTGTCTCAAGACCCCCTCAAAAAAGAAATGGTTCTTTTCAAGGGGCTATTCTTAATTATTGTCTGCCATTGACGTGTTAAAACGTCAAATGCGCTTTTTACTATTTTAATTTCCCACAGGTTTTTTATATCTAATATGTATGGGGATTAGCTTTAGAGCATATTGTATCAAGCCAGCAGGTGGCACCAGCGCTGCCTCTGTATGTTTTGAAAATAGAATGCACTTGTTTGCGCCTCTTTTTCTCAGCTTTTTGTCTGAGACTGGAGACTGGTGATTTCAATAAAACTTCCCTCTACTCGACTGGGGATTACAGGGGAATGAAACAAGCTAACAACAAAACTATTTCTTCTGATGAAAGTAGACAGTCCATTCTGTCAGAATCTGGTATCTCAGATAGTACACAATATTCTGTGGGTCTTGAAAAATCATCAGAAATTGCTGGCAATATGGGAGTACCTGTTCTGAAATGGAATGGCAGGCAATGAGTTAAGAATGCTATATAAATACATATTCAATTTGCAGTAAAACTGCATTGGAATAACTGTGCAAAAGTACTAGAGTGTGCAGTCGACAGAGCAGATACACACCAGTGCTCAAGCCTTCAGCTTAAGACTGAACTCTCAAACAGACTCCTACAGCTCCACTGCCACAGTGAGCGGTACAAGAACACGTTCATGCCACACTCCATACTGCACAACAACAAGTCACCACTCTGTGACAGAAAACACAGACTCCAACTTTATCTGCTTTGTTCTTGTATATATTGTATAGTAACAGATGTGTACTATCCTATTATCTCTGTATTTAATACTCTATATGTGTACATAATATATATATTCCTGAGTATCTATATCCAGATTATTCTATTCTCACAATATTGTCTTATTATTATTATTATTATTATTGTCAGAGTGTTACTTTGACTTTACTGTATCAACACAATTTCCCATGTGGCTCAAAGTCTAAGTCTAAACCTGCAGTGACCCTGTCAGGGCCGTGGTGAACACCCCAATCTAGATCCTGACAAATCTCTCAATACCAGACACACTTATTATCACCATTACCATTCATTATTTAAACTTGTAGAATGATGTATTTCTTTATGACCTATCTATAAATGCAGACACAGAGACACAAGAATGATTAAAAGAGGCCGTGAAGAAAGAGTTGATGCAGTGTTTTTACTTGAAGCAAATGGAGCAGGAAAAATGTTCATGACTTGATCTTGAAGGTTGAGTGAGTCGTCCTCAAAAAAAGAAACTGCCTCTTATATTGTTTGTTACGTTATTGTTTTTATCTAATCTCAGCAGTGGAAAGAGAGGGGAACGACTTTCTTCAATAAATAAACACACAAGTACATGTATACGCACACATACAGTACATACAGGCACACACACACATATACACACACACAAAGATACACACTCCGCACACACTCACAGACACACACACATACACACTCAGGCATACACACACACACACACACACAATAATGTCTATTTTTGATGAGTGAAAAATCTCAGAAAAGCCTTAAAGATGCTATACCCGATTTTTTCATAAAATGCTTATTAGTACATACAAATTGTATTACAATCCGTAATTTCATTGAAAACTTGAGCTCATTGATTCAGCTTGTGTATGAATTCAGGCCGTAAAAAGTGCTGAGTAGAGACTTTAGCGTGACGCTCGTTCTCCACTCACAGAACAAGCCTGCGTCCTCTAGCCTCTACAGCGCTGCTAAACAGAGTAGCATGTTAGCAGAATTGGCTATAACTCCTCTGGCTGTAACTGCATACATTGCAAAACAGCCCAAACGACACAACAGTGAGGAAGAGAAGAGGGAACTAAAGCGAAAAAATGATCAAAGAAGAAATCAAGGTGAACATGGCTAGCTTACATCATATCCTTTGGAGAGACTTGTCTTTGGGAGAGACCTGCGGGACCGCCTCGGACTATCTATGCTCGGACTACATTTGGAGGCAAAACTAGCAGTAATCTTTCCGTTATATATTTTGTTACTGTGGCAGTGCGTTGCTTTTGTACCATTCCATCAGTGATTGTTGTACAGCTTAAGTTGCGCTCATGCTAATGTTTGCAGATAGATCGCAAATAAAACTAGATGGCTCCGTGGGATGAGAGCGTAGGGGAAATGAGAAGCCTGTGAGCGAGTAAAGGGGGGGGTGCTAAACATTCAAACCTTGCAGAAACGGGAATTGCACATTTAATTTTGGCCAGATTATACAGACATCTATAAAGGAGCAACCATCCACTGTGATAAATGTGTATTTTCCACAGTCTGCAGGATGCACCACATTTGCTCTTAAGAATAGACCCCTGGAGCCGAAGTGAGTCCAGTCCTGTGTGCTCCTGCTTGGTTGGAATGAAAACCCACAGCCACACCGATCCCAAATGGAACCAGCTTTACCCCGTTGCTGTAGACCCTTTGTAGTCTGTGTGATGTCATTAGTATTTTTCAATGTATATAGCAAAAAAAGCATCTGTGAGATAATCAAATCTGCAAAAGTAATCTCAAATTCACCAAGGTATCCAGTCAAACAAGCCCTAACCCTAACCCAATAATAAAGGTACGTGCTGAAGTGAGCTGCAGCCGCACTCCTTCTTGTTAATCAGCTCTAAATGAGAGATCAGTTAATCAAATCAGGATTATATTAAGGTTAATGGCGGCGGTCTCTGTGGTAATCAAACATTGAGCCGAGGAGGTGAGCAGAGAGAGAGGGAGGCATGCTATTCAAACACAAAAGTCAAAGAGAATCAACAACAACAAACACGTTCTGAATGAACAATGACTTTAAAGGTCCCCTTCTTACATCTGGCCCCTGCAGAATGATTATCTAAGAGTATATGAAATGTTTACGACAAGGAACAAGTCACACAGATCCACCTTCTGTCCTCCTGTGTTACATAGCCCCGCCCCTTATACATCATAGGTTCGCTCTTTCTGGTCTCTCTCTCTCTCTGGTCCCTCTCTGATCTCTGGTAACAAATTCAGAGCAAAGGTTCTCATGTTTTATACACTGGGTAATTTTTTTGTAAATAATTTGAAAACCAAGAAACTGCTCTGACAATCCAATAGCCTGTGTTTTAAAATAGCATAATCCAAGGAGTCAAAAGCTTTTTTCAAGTGCTACAATAATGTTGTTGACCACCTTCATTGTGGCAGTGATAGTGCTGTGCCATTTTCTGAAGCCTGATTGATATTCAGAAATAATTTGGTTTGAATAGAGGAACTTTTTCATCTGATCAGACTAAAAAGTTATGATTTGGCATTTTTTATAAACTAGGTGCATTTATTTTGAAGCTGACTAAAAATGGTCCAATCAGTGGCGGAGTTAGTCTGTCCCGGTCCCACGCTGTATTACGCTCATGAATGCTGTCTGCCAGGTCTGGAGAGAACAAGTCCAAGCAAGCTCTTCATCCAGCATTCAGTAGGCCCTAAATGTCCTGGATCAACACCACTGTCCTCCTTCATCAGAGGAACAACTCAGAAAAACTCCAGCGGGAAAAAATGAGAGGTACCCCAGGAGGCCCACACTCAGAGAGGGATTCAGATGCAGACCCAGAACTCAAAAAAATGTATTCAAAAGAGAGAGACCTGGACCATGTGGAAACCATGTGTCGTCTGGACTTAGCTTTTGAGAAATCACTTATTTTGTTTCCGCCCTGCATGGTGTGTATATTTCCTTTTGAAACGCGAAAGTTTTAGTCCATTTCGTTCATAGTAAAACTTCTTTCTTTTACACAAAGCACTAAATGATCTCAAACTTGTTTTCTTTACAAACAAATGATCCTAAACGACAATAAAACACGTCTGCACCTCTCCTCCCGTCGTCCTGGGTCTCAAACGACTTTTTTATTGCCATCAGTTTTGTCTAATGCACCCATTTGATTTAGCCGCGGGTTTTCAAACACGGCAGATAAATGATGAAAACCACCAATAACCCTTTCAATAATGCAAGAAACTCTGTGGCTAGGCTCTGCACGTGCACTTTTATTGACTCCTGTCGCAATAAACGTATCATATTTCATTTCCAACTCCGTAATAAGCAGCAATAAGCACATTAAAGGGATTGCACGCTCTTAAGCAATCCCCAGATCTACTTTTTATTGTGTTGTGTTCATTGCGTGAACCGTGTCGTGTGCAAATCGGACTGAAAGCCTCAACGCTATAATTTTTCTCCGCTGAGATGAAATATGCCAATTTAGGAGAGTCTGCAATCTTCATTTTCAGATATTTATTTGTTTTTGTGCGTGCTACAGCTCCAGACAGCGTCGCAGTTTCTCCGTATGGAAGCCCTGCGGGGACAAGCTTTGGGAATAATCAAATAATAATGTTTTTATGTGGGGATTTGCTTCTGTTGTGTTAGCATTAGAATGTGGGTTCATAACTCATTCATCAGTATTATATGGAGTTTTAGCAAAGAGATGGAGAAAGTATAAACAGAGAAGAAGAGTGGGATTGGAACCATCATGTTATCCATAGTAATAATAATAATAATAATACATCAAACTTATATAGTGCTGTATTGAACGCTCAAAGACGCTTTACGAAACACAGTGTCTATGCATGAAGATGGGAAGTAAATACAATCTGAGTCCTGCGCCACGTGGCTTTGGTCCTCGTTCTACAGTCTGAGTCCTGTGCCGCATGGCCTTGGTCCTCGTTCTACAGTCTGAGTCCTGTGCCGCATGGCCTTGGTCCTTCAGCGTTTAGAGTCCTTCTACAGTCTGAGTCCTGTATCTTAGTCCTCCTTCTACAGTCTGAGTCCTGTATCTTAGTCCTCCTTCTACAGTCTGAGTCCTGGATCTTGGTCCTCCTTCTACAGTCTGAGTCCTGTGCCTTGGTCCTCCTTCTACAGTCTGAGTCCTGGATCTTGGTCCTCTTTCTACAGTCTGAGTCCTGGATCTTGGTCCTCCTTCTACAGTCTGAGTCCTGTATCTTGGTCCTCCTTCTACAGTCTGAGTCCTGTGCCTTGGTCCCGCTTCTACGTTCTGAGTCCTGTATCTTGGTCCTCCTTCTACAGTCTGAGTCCTGTATCTTGGTCCTCCTTCTACAGTCTGAGTCCTTGATCTTGGTCCTCCTTCTACAGTCTGAGTCCTGTATCTTGGTCCTCGTTCTACAGTCTGAGTCCTGTGCCTTGGTCCTCCTTCTACAGTCTGAGTCCTGTATCTTGGTCCTCCTTCTACAGTCTGAGTCCTGTATCTTGGTCCTCCTTCTACAGTCTGAGTCCTGTGCCTTGGTCCTCCTTCTACAGTCTGAGTCCTGTATCTTGGTCCTCCTTCTACAGTCTGAGTCCTGTATCTTGGTCCTCCTTCTACAGTCTGAGTCCTGGATCTTGGTCCTCCTTCTACAGTCTGAGTCCTGGATCTTGGTCCTCCTTCTACAGTCTGAGTCCTGTATCTTGGTCCTCCTTCTACAGTCTGAGTCCTGGATCTTGATCCTCCTTCGTCTGAGTCCTGTATCTTGGTCCTCCTTCTACAGTCTGAGTCCTGTATCTTGGTGCTCCTTCTACAGTCTGAGTCCTGTGCCTTGGTCCTCCTTCTACAGTCTGAGTCCTGGATCTTGGTCCTCCTTCTACAGTCTGAGTCCTGTTTCTTGGTCCTCCTTCTACAGTCTGAGTCCTGTATCTTGGTCTTCCTTCTACAGTCTGAGTCCTGTATCTTGGTCCTCCTTCTACAGTCTGAGTCCTGTATCTTGGTCCTCCTTCTACAGTCTGAGTCCTGTATCTTGGTCCTCCTTCTACAGTCTGAGTCCTGTATCTTGGTCCTCCTTCTACAGTCTGAGTCCTGTGCCTTGGTCCTCCTTCTACAGTCTGAGTCCTGTATCTTGGTCCTCCTTCTACAATCTGAGTCCTGTATATTGGTCCTCCTTCTACAGTCTGAGTCCTGTATCTTGGTCCTCCTTCTACAGTCTGAGTCCTGTGCCTTGGTCCTCCTTCTACAGTCTGAGTCCTGGATCTTCGTCCTCCTTCTACAGTCTGAGTCCTGTGCCGCATGGCCTTGGTCCTCCTTCTACAGTCTGAGTCCTGTATCTTGGTCCTCCTTCTACAATCTGAGTCCTGTATTTTGGTCCTCCTTCTACAGTCTGAGTCCTGTATCTTGGTCCTCCTTCTACAGTCTGAGTCCTGTGCCTTGGTCCTCCTTCTACAGTCTGAGTCCTGTATCTTGGTCCTCCTTCTACAATCTGAGTCCTGTATTTTGGTCCTCCTTCTACAGTCTGAGTCCTGTATCTTGGTCCTCCTTCTACAGTCTGAGTCCTGTGCCTTGGTCCTCCTTCTACAGTCTGAGTCCTGGATCTTGGTCCTCCTTCTACAGTCTGAGTCCTGTGCCGCATGGCCTTGGTCCACCTTCTACAGTCTGAGTCCTGTATCTTGGTCCTCCTTCTACAGTCTGAGTCCTGTGCCTTGGTCCTCCTTCTACAGTCTGAGTCCTGTATCTTGGTCCTCCTTCTACAGTCTGAGTCCTGTGCCTTGGTCCTCCTTCTACAGTCTGAGTCCTGGATCTTGGTCCTCCTTCTACAGTCTGAGTCCTGTATCTTAGTCCTCCTTCTACAGTCTGAGTCCTGTATCTTGGTCCTCGTTCTACAGTCTGAGTCCTGTGCCTTGGTCCTCCTTCTACAGTCTGAGTCCTGTATCTTGGTCCTCCTTCTACAGTCTGAGTCCTGGATCTTGGTCCTCCTTCTACAGTCTGAGTCCTGTGCCGCATGGCCTTGGTCCACCTTCTACAGTCTGAGTCCTGTATCTTGGTCCTCCTTCTACAGTCTGAGTCCTGTATCTTGGTCCTCCTTCTACAGTCTGAGTCCTGTGCCTTGGTCCTCTTTCTACATTCTGAGTCCTGTGCCTTGGTCCTCCTTCTACAGTCTGAGTCCTGTGCCTTGGTCCTCCTTCTACAGTCTGAGTCCTGTATCTTGGTCCTCCTTCTACAGTCTGAGTCATGTATCTTAGTCCTCCTTCTACAGTCTGAGTCCTGGATCTTGGTCCTCCTTCTACAGTCTGAGTCCTGTGCCTTGGTCCTCCTTCTACAGTCTGAGTCCTGTATCTTGGTCCTCCTTCTACAGTCTGAGTCATGTATCTTAGTCCTCCTTCTACAGTCTGAGTCCTGGATCTTGGTCCTCCTTCTACAGTCTGAGTCCTGTGCCTTGGTCCTCCTTCTACAGTCTGAGTCCTGTATCTTAGTCCTCCTTCTACAGTCTGAGTCCTGTATCTTGGTCCTCGTTCTACAGTCTGAGTCCTGTGCCTTGGTCCTCCTTCTACAGTCTGAGTCCTGTATCTTGGTCCTCCTTCTACAGTCTGAGTCCTGTATCTTGGTCCTCCTTCTACAGTCTGAGTCCTGTATCTTGGTCCTCCTTCTACAGTCTGAGTCCTGTATCTTGGTCCTCCTTCTACAGTCTGAGTCCTGTGCCTTGGTCCTCCTTCTACAGTCTGAGTCCTGTATCTTGGTCCTCCTTCTACAGTCTGAGTCCTGTGCCTTGGTCCTCCTTCTACAGTCTGAGTCCTGTATCTTGGTCCTCCTTCTACAGTCTGAGTCCTGTATCTTGGTCCTCCTTCTACAGTCTGAGTCCTGGATCTTGGTCCACCTTCTACAGTCTGAGTCCTGTATCTTGGTCCTCCTTCTACAGTCTGAGTCCTGTATCTTGGTCCTCCTTCTACAGTCTGAGTCCTGTATCTTGGTCCTCCTTCTACAGTCTGAGTCCTGTATCTTGGTCCTCCTTCTACAGTCTGAGTCCTGGATCTTGGTCCTCCTTCTACAGTCTGAGTCCTGGATCTTGGTCCACCTTCTACAGTCTGAGTCCTGTATCTTGGTCCTCCTTCTACAGTCTGAGTCCTGTATCTTGGTCCTCCTTCTACAGTCTGAGTCCTGTATCTTGGTCCTCCTTCTACAGTCTGAGTCCTGTATCTTGGTCCTCCTTCTACAGTCTGAGTCCTGTATCTTGGTCCTCCTTCTACAGTCTGAGTCCTGTATCTTGGTCCTCCTTCTACAGTCTGAGTCCTGTATCTTGGTCCTCCTTCTACAGTCTGAGTCCTGGATCTTGGTCCACCTTCTACAGTCTGAGTCCTGTATCTTGGTCCTCCTTCTACAGTCTGAGTCCTGTTTCTTGGTCCTCCTTCTACAGTCTGAGTCCTGTATCTTGGTCCTCCTTCTACAGTCTGAGTCCTGTGCCTTGGTCCTCCTTCTACAGTCTGAGTCCTGTATCTTGGTCCTCCTTCTACAGTCTGAGTCCTGTATCTTGGTCCTCCTTCTACAGTCTGAGTCCTGTGCCTTGGTCCTCCTTCTACAGTCTGAGTCCTGTGCCTTGGTCCTCGTTCTACAGTCTGAGTCCTGTGCCTTGGTCCTCGTTCTACAGTCTGAGTCCTGTATCTTGGTCCTCCTTCTACAGTCTGAGTCCTGGATCTTGGTCCTCCTTCTACAGTCTGAGTCCTGGATCTTGGTCCTCCTTCTACAGTCTGAGTCCTGTATCTTGGTGCTCCTTCTACAGTCTGAGTCCTGTGCCTTGGTCCTCCTTCTACAGTCTGAGTCCTGTATCTTGGTCCTCCTTCTACAGTCTGAGTCCTGTGCCTTGGTCCTCCTTCTACAGTCTGAGTCCTGTATCTTGGTCCTCCTTCTACAGTCTGAGTCCTGTGCCTTGGTCCTCGTTCTACAGTCTGAGTCCTGTATCTTGGTCCTCCTTCTACAGTCTGAGTCCTGGATCTTGGTCCTCCTTCTACAGTCTGAGTTCTGGATCTTGGTCCTCCTTCTACAGTCTGAGTCCTGTATCTTGGTGCTCCTTCTACAGTCTGAGTCCTGTGCCTTGGTCCTCCTTCTACAGTCTGAGTCCTGGATCTTGGTCCTCCTTCTACAGTCTGAATCCTCCATCTTGGGCCTCCTTCTACAGTCTGAGTCCTGTGCCTTGGTCCTCCTTCTACAGTCTGAGTCCTGTGCCTTGGTCCTCCTTCTACTGCCTGACTCCTGGGCCGCTTTCTTTTTCAAATATTATTCAACTTGCACTTATGTTTCTGGAAAAGGAGAAAGTTAAACAGAAGCCAACAACAAAAGAAAAAAATGTATATAAATGTAGTCTATTCTACATATATCTATCTATGTCTAAACTATGAAATAGAGTTGTATGGTACGTTACGTGTATGTTTATATTCACAGCATTATCCTATTTTATTTTACTGTTTTTAAAGTGGATTGGATTGTTACGGTGCTATTGGTATTGAGCTTTCGAAGGTTAAAAAAACGATTGAAACAGTGACAGGTTCTGACTCCAGCAGAGAGGTGTGTAAACAACAGCCTGTGTGTCCCACTGGGCTGGAGCCACCATCTTCTGGACCTGGGACTATTTTCACTGAAGATCCCCCAAACCGGCAGCGGGATACGGAGGGAGTGACGAGGCCAGAACACACTGCTTTTGTGTGTTTGCATGTTCTGCCAATGAAAACAGCAAATAACAGAGGAGTTTTATTGCATTGTGGGATCTGGTTTTTGGTATTGGGAGAATTACAGGCAATCTGAACTTTTAGATTCAATTATATGTATTTGTGTATTACCCTACGGTCTCTCTCTCCAAGTCTCTCTCCGGTCTCTCTCTCTGATCTCTGACTGATCTCTCGCTGCTCTCTCTCTGCTCTCTGGTTTCTGCTCTCTCTCTCTGGTCTCTCTCTCTCTGCTTTCTCTCTGGTCACTCTCTCTCTAGTCTCTCTAAGTCTCTCTCTGCTCTCTCTCTGGTCACTCTCTCTCTAGTCTCTCTAAGTCTCTCTCTAGTCTCACTCTCTGGCCTCTCTCTGGTCACTCTCTCTCTAGTTTCTCTAAGTCTCTCTCTAGTATTTCTCTAGTCTCTCTCTGCTCTCTCGCTGGTCTCTCTCTGGTCGCTCTCTCTCTAGTCTCTCTCTCTGCTCTCTCGCTGGTCTCTCTCTGGTCTCTCTCTAGTCTCTCTCTCTGCTCTCTCGCTGGTCTCTCTCTGGTCTCTCTCTAGTCTCTCTCTCTGCTCTCTCGCTGGTCTCTCTCTGGTCGCTCTCTGGTCCCTCTGAAGTGTAAATGGACTTATTTTGAGTTTTAGAAAGATGTCTCTTGCCTCCTGCGAGAAAAAAATATTAAATGTCAAATGTCCTCAGTGCTTTTCAACGCCACGGTCAGACAACGATCATAGAAACCTTCACCCGAGCTCCCTCCCCACAAAGCAAATGCACAGACATTTTGGCACGAATGAAAGAATAATAGTCTGCTGCTGTTAACCGCAATAACACAATTTTTAACACAGAAGTCACTGAACCTGTTTCTTATACCTTCAGGGTGAGTGGAAGCAGAGCGAGATCAATAATTAGATTGGAAATGTTAAAACTGCCCTATTGATGAACCATGTGGGTGCCAAACACAGATGTAGAGAGGACAGTGTGAAATAATGGTATCGAACGATCATGATTGATTTGACAGACACTGCGAAAAAAGTCCTCCGTTTGTTGACACACAAGGAATCTCCATTATACTGGCATCAACCAATCCAGCTCTCTCCCTCTGTATACCACTACTCTGGTGTCCCTCTGGTCTCACTCTGGTCTCTCTCTGGTCTCTCCCTCTGGTCTCTCTTTCTATAATACTATCAACCCCGTCCGGCCCTCTCCCTCTATAAACCACTCTCTTGATTTAAAATTGGATTATTTTCTCTCTTCCTGTGGACTTATCTTCCGACGCTCTGTAAATAAATGGTCTGTGCTCCACAATGATTCTTCTCTCTTTCTGCTGTGGTCTCATATTGACAGCATCAATCAGCACCGAGAGCGCCTCCTTCACACCAAGGCACAGGCCACAGAGAAAGAAATCTGTTTTATTGCCATCTTATTGCCATCTTATGTTCATCTGCGAATATAATATACACAGTAACTCATAGTAACAGTAATTATAACTTTTCAATTAACTTCAATTTGAACTGTACAGATTGGGTCTTGTTTGGTTACCTGTTGGATTAAGAGTTCTTTATAAAAACACAGATAAGAGTATAAAACAAATAGACCATACATTACCTGTATGTTGACTGTGGGAGACTGTGGAGACCCCCAAGGATCCAACGTGGGACCAATTAAATAGACTAAACGATTAAGTTAAAAACAAAAACAGTAGATTTTCTTTTCAAATGTAGGTGGTGCATCCTATATGTTTCTATTCCATACTTGCTTATTATCCAGAAAGAAACGAATGGAAATTTAGAGGAAAAAAAACTTGCAGAAAACATCCTAAAACATTCCTGAACTAGACTGGGATCAAACCAGGACAAGTGAATTCTGTCTCTTTGTGCTTTTGTGTTGCTGCCTGGTGTTTCCCTCCAGGAGAAGATTGAAGAGTGAAGCTGAGGCCACTGCAGTCTGACCTTTTGTGAATGAAACACTGGAGAAAAACCATGTCCAATATCCAGACGGTGGAGGAATCTGACAGACACGTCACTCCCACTGTTCAGGCCAAATTAAAGTGGAGAGATCGGCTGGTTTTACAGTCAGAGAGAAACAGTCCGTGTGTGTGTGTGGGTCCATAACCTGAGATTTCACTCATGTCATGGGGACTGGTTGTACGTAGTGGGGCCAAAACACGAGGCGATTTCAGTCCAAACTAGGTGCAGGCGTGGCCCGGCAAGCTGCAGCCAATGATGGAGCAGCACACCTGAGGAAGTCAGGTCGTCAGGCTAGACAAGGTGCAGGTGTGGCCCATCAGGCTGCAGCCAATCACAGAACAGCACACTGAAGGGCACGTTTACCAACCCCAGGTAAGTAGTGTTACGGCTGACTCAGAGCCATAACAAATAGGGAGGCGAAACGGGGGTAAAAAGTGCAAAAAGTATATTTAATGATAACAAAAGGCGAGTATAACATGAACAAAAACCAAGGTATGGGATGTGAGCATGTTGTAATCAGTAGTGTAGTGCAGGTGTGTGAGTGCAATGAAAGCCGGTGTGTGGTGGGTAGTGAATGTGGTGCATAAAACAAAAGACAAACTCAAATGTGCAACAAAGGAATGAACACCAGGGCAGGACCAAACAAGACAGCAGTGCCGGGGAGAGTGAGCAGCTCTCAGCTCCCAGCTGAAGAAGGTCCATTGATGAGGAGGCGTGGCATGGTGCAGGAGTGTACCTGCACAGAGGAGGAGGCGGCAGAGAAGGCAGGCCAACACATACAGCACCCTCTCCTGGACACTAAGGGCCTGGCCCGTAACAGTAGTGACTACAAGTTATGACTAAAATATTTTATTTAGAATTACAATTATTTCTTGTTTGTGCAGCTTAGTCAAGATTCCCTTAATCGTGAGGGGATCAGCTACAACAGCAAAGTCTTTAACTAGCCCGCAGCATGTTGACACAGTTTGCTTCATTATAAACACAGCACATCCAAACCCTAGAGATATGACTGGGATCAAACAAGGACAAGTGTTTCCCTCCAGGAGAAGATTGAAGAGTGAAGCTGAGGCCACTGCAGTTGAGACATGACGAGACCTTTTTTTGCAGGACATTGAACAGTAGAGTAAGTAAGTAAGTAATGTTTATTTATATAGCCCATTTTACAGACCAAGGTCACCCAAAGCACTTTACAATGTTCGGAGTTCAGATATTGTTCCAATCATTCCACACACGGTGATGACGGAAGCGAGTCGCCGAACACACAGGACCATCAGCTCCAATCAACACCATCCATTCACTCTCTCATTTACATTCATACCTATTGTGCATGTATTTAGTGGTAGGGGAAACCGGAGCACCCGGAGGAAACCTACGCAGACACGGGGAGAACATGCAAACTCCACTCAGAAAGGGGTTTGAACCCAGGACCTTCTTGCTGAGAGGCGAGAGTGCTATCCACTCAGCCACCGTGCCGCCCACAGAAGTGCATCTTGCTGTAAACTCTTGCTCCATTTTTCTTCTTTTATTTATTTATTTATTTTCTGACTTTTCTTTTTCAATACTTTTTTACAAGTTTCTTCTTGACAGTTAAAGCAGTGCTCTCTGAAGATTTGTATCACATCATTCAGCATAGATTCTTCAGAATCTGAAATGATTTGATCATTTCTATGATCCAAACCATAGACTGATTTTTTTTGTAAAAGTGATACAAGCACCAATACAGGGTTTCAAACTTGAACTCTCGGCACAGTGCTGACGCAACAGTGTCGTTCGTCCCATCCCAACTTCATAGAAATGATCAGATTCTTTACTCAGATTTCAAATCAAAGGAAAAAGCCCCGATCAGATCCAAATTGAGCCTTAAGGTAATTCTTAAAATCAAAGGGTTGCTTTTTTCTTAAATGACAAACACTGGAGTTTCTCTCAGAAACAGACGGGCTAAAATAAACTTTAAGTGCAGAACCTTCAACTATTCAACCGAAGGCACCGAATGGTAGTGGTATACATGGTAGTAGACACACATGGTAGTGGCAGTGCCCTTTCTGGTAAGTGTAAAAAAGGCAAAGTGTCTTCAGATTAATGTCACACCTCTGTAACATGACAGACATTTACACACATCTAACATGAGACCAAACTAGCTGACCGGCCACACACTGGCAACCCTGCCCAGGTGTGGACTGTGGCCTTCAGTGGACTCCAGGTGGGGAGTCAGGATTGGCCAGGTGTAGGTTTCACTTTTCTGCAGGAAAAATCTGATCTAAAGATGTGACTGGGACCAGAAAAAAGACTACTTCACTGAAACAAAAAACATTCCTCTGTCCGACATTGGAGCGGATTCCTCTCTCAATATGGGCGAGGGTTAGGGTTAGGGTGATGATCCAGGACATTTGTGGACATTTATGGACACAGGTAATCCGCCCCCTATGTGCTCCTTATCATTGCATTTCCTGTGTTTGAACAGTTTGATTTTCTGATCTGCTGTTGGTGAATTGACAGTTTTGTAAAGTCCTCTGACATAACTGCTGTTGTGTTTTAGGTTTATACACAAAAAGTGTGTTTTAAACAGTGACATTGCAACACATTGTGTGTTCTTACATTAGTCATCGATACAGAAACTTTTACAGAACTTTACTAAAACTGTTGTAAGAAAACAGCAGATCAAAGTAACTTCTTTAATGATAGAGAGAAAGTTGAAAGTGTTTTGAACTTAGAGGCCGACAATAACAGCAGCTAAAGAGCGAGGAACATGGAGGGCTCTTCATTAGGGCTTGGCGTCTTTTCAGAGGACAATTGTACACAATAAACACTTCACTAAATCAGTCTGCGGTGACTGAGGTTATCTTGCAAAGTCACAGGCCTAATGCTGTTTGTGAAGGAAGTATTCCTCAGAGGAGCACTTTTAATACTCTGTGGCCTTGAATGACAACCAAGGACTTTGGTTATTGACTTGAAATGGTCTGGATGTCTGGAATACAAAGCCTTTTAACACAGACTTTTAACAAACTCTATTATTATGTTTGTACAATGCAGAAGTATACAGACAACTACATTTACAAACTACATCTGTATATTATATGTAATATATAGTATTTTATACTTGCTTCTCTTTTATGCTAAACCAAGAGAAATTATTTTACTCATGCATGTGCTGTGTGCTCCTCATTCCTACTGTTCTGTAGCTTAATCTTTAATCTTAAATGTCCTGTATCATTTATTAAAATATTAAATTCTGTATTTATTTCCTGATATGTTTTATATCAAAGTGTTAAAGGTCAGAGAGTTTAGAGAGTTCAGTGGGGAGTACAGGAACCAGACCAGGACTCAGACCAGTCCAGGACTTGGACTTACGGTAATGACGGAAGCGAAAGTTCAATTTGGTAGACGTCAGCCAAAGGTAACCCCTCCAGGCCGGTTCTCATCCCCAGCCTATCGCATGGCAAACGCCCCCTTCCAATCACCGGTCCAGCCAGGCAAGCTGCTTAAAAGTGGAGGAACTCCCATTCTCGGCCTTCTCGAAGCCTGCAAAGAATCGTCTGGAGGAATCGTTTTCGTCTACTCACGCTACTCGGCGCGTCCCTGGCGTCCTCCGTCTGGCTGCTCGTGGTCTGCTCCGCCTCCACGTCCCTGCACTGGTCTGCTCCTCCTCCACGTCCCTGCACTGGTCTGCTCCTCCTCCACGTCCCTGCACTGGTCTGCTCCTCCTCCACGTCCCTGCACTGGTCTGCTCCTCCTCCACGTCCCTGCACTGGTCTGCTCCTCCTCCACGTCCCTGCACTGGTCTGCTCCTCCTCCACGTCCCTGCACTGGTCTGCTCCTCCTCCACGTCCCTGCACTGGTCTGCTCCTCCTCCACGTCCCTGCACTGGTCTGCTCCTCCTCCACGTCCCTGCACTGGTCTGCTCCTCCTTCGCGTCCCTGCACTGGCCTGCTCCCCCTCCGCGTCCCTGCACCTGCCGTGGTTTGCATATCTCCACTGCTCTCCTCTGCGGCCTCTTCTGCGGGCTGCTCCGCGGGGCCCTCCGCGGGTGCTGTGCTGCTCGTTCCTCGTGGTCTGCTGCCGCGCGCAGAAGGTCTGGCGGTGCCGTGCGTGTCCCTGCCTCGATCGGCGGTGCCGCGTTGTCCCGTTGCTTTTCCCAAGTCCCCTGGCATGTGAGTACAGTGAGTGTGCTGACCGCGGACAGATTAATCCCGGAGTTTTGGGCTGCAGGCGATTGGTTTTTGCCCCGCGCACTTGACTGCAGGCGCCAGTTTTTTCGCCCCGTGCTTGGTCTGCAGGCTCCGTTTCATTGTGTTGAGCTAACTGAGGGGCAATGCATATTAAATGGCATCAATCTCTATCGTCTGAGGGATATACGAGGAGCTATGTGCATTAATTCAGTTCATGTTCTGCCACTTGCAGTAAAACCATGCATTTAAATAGCTAGGTCGCTGGTATTTAATTAGGTAACTAACTGCAGTTGTTGCATTTTGAAAGTGCAGCAGAAAGAAAAAGGGCCCAACATGACTCTGCAATGGGTGTGAAGTGGTGTTGGAGCTATGATCGCATGGATCAGTGATCGTTCATGCGTATCTGCCATAACCAAAGCAGCAGATGGCTCCAGGGGACGTCTGTTATTCACATGGGATGTTTCGGATTCGGGTCGGTTTTTCTTTTCTTTTCCTCAGGCTGTTAAACAACCATGGGCATGGTTCTCTGACCGCCGCTGCTGCCGGTCCCCGCTGCCGTTCCTACTGATGCCTGATCCCGCCGCCACTGTTCCTGCTGACGCTCCTGCTGCTGCCTGTTCCTGCTGCCGCTCCTGCTGCTGTCTGTCCCTGCTGCCTGTTTCTGCTGCTTCATACTGCTACCGCTACTGCTGCTACTGCTGCTGCTTCATGCTGCTACTACTGCCGTGCTGCTGCTGCTTCATGTACTTCGTCATCTCTCTTCACTTCGCTTCTCTTACTGAAACACTAAACAGCTACAACATATTCTAATGCCGTGGCTTTGATACAGGGTTTTGCCGTTATTATCTACGGATGCTGTAGCTGCTGCTGCCGCGGCTGATACAGGTCGTTGCCGTTATTATCTGAGGTTGCTGCTGCTGCTGCTACTGCTACTGCTACTGCTGCAACCCACTCTCTCAGAAGCTTATCCTGCTTCTAACGGATGCAGCCCGGCTGAGTATGCCGCGCTGCGCTGGACTCGCACCTATGCTCCCAGGGTCGCTTCGGCGGTCATGCTTCATCTCTCTACTTAATCTTCTGATTCTATCAGATGCAGCTGGCCGAGTAGCTGCGCTGAGCCGTCAATCGGACTCCTAATCAAAGGCATCCATACCTGTATTCTTCGCTCTTCTGATCGCAGGCTCCCCATCATGCTGCCCATCCTGCAGCGGCGCTGAACTCCGGCTCATCTTCCAAGTACATGTCTGCCCTCCTCGCAGCATCTTCCTGCTCTCCTTCTATGGCTTCTCTGCATAAGCGTTTCACTACTGCTCACTCAACCTTCACGCGGTCCGAGATACGGCTTTTCCCGACCATCCTACTATCCTGATTATCTACTCTCCAACCCGAGATTCTGAGCGTGAGGGCGCCTGCAACTTCATGGCCCTCTCCGATACGTCTCTGCCCCTACAGGTCTCCGCTTCTACACGGACGTGCCCCTTCCGTGGGTTTTGGGGGTTTTTTTCCAGGACCATTGGGTTGCCGGGCCGTGGCCGCTACTTTCCACCGGAGCATCTCCTCTGCCCTACACGAGCACACCTCTCTGCAACAGCCGGGGCGCTGGTCCTCTTCGGCTTTCTCCGCCTACATCAGGCCAGGCGCGTCCGCTATCCTGGCTGCACAACGTCTACTGGCTTCCTCGTAAACTCCCAGCAAAGCAATACGATGCAAAGTAAGTGAAGCAATAAGATTCTGGTGGCGGCACGCACTTCTCAAACACTCTCCGCTGCCGCAGCGTCTGACGGAACGTGATGCAAACGCTCACGTTCCCAGCGCGCAAAGATAACCCATGATGCATTACACTCGCCTCCGCTCTCGGAAAGGAGATCTCAACGGACCGTTATTTCTCAACCCCGATCACCTCCCAATGTCATCCAACTGGTTCAGAGCCCAACCAAAGTCCAACTGCTGCTTTGTAACCTGTCTCCCCATCTCTACACAGCTCACTTCTTCCGGATAGGGAGCCGCCAGCAGCCGAGTATCTGCAAGTTTGATCACAGTAGATAGCGGTCACAGTATATAGTGATAGCGGTCACAGTATATAGCGATAGCGGTCACAGTATATAGCGATAGCGGTCACAGTATATAGCGATAGCGGTCACAGCATATAGCGATAGCGGTCACAGTATATAGCAAAAAATGGTTAGCGCGCGATGGTCGCGACTCGTCAGCATATAGCGATAGCTGTATTTCTCGCTAGTCTAGCCAAACCTGCTAACTCACATATTGTACTTGTACTGCGTATACAGTAGACTTCCTACTGTAGCCTGCTTGGAGTTTCTGTTTACTGAATAATGACCTTATTTATCGGCACAATGTACAGCACTGTATATGCTCATGTTTACGAATGTGAGAATATACAGGGGATTTCCATGTGCGGGCTTACGGTTTTCCTACAGCTGGATCTTCATGACACAAGCATGTGCTCAGACACTGAGGGGTGTGGACGCGTGCATGTGTGAAGCTCAAGCTCGGGGACACATACATGTGTAATACATGCAAATACATTACTGGATATGCTCATGGCTAACAAATGTGCACACACACACACACGGATACATTTACCCACTCAGGCACACATGCACAAATACATTTCAATCTGGGTGCATCCACACAAACACAAACATACACTTATACCCAGGCATAAACACAAGTACACATACAAATACACACAGCACTCATGCACTATCAGAAACAAACATATACACGCATGCATGTGTACCCACTTCGACACACACACACAACACACCGCGCACAACACACTACACGCACACACACACAACACACCGCACACTACACACAACACACACCTAATTGAAAAACGATGTAAATATGAAAATGTAATTGGGGTAAGCTCACACAAGTATTTTACTTCGGCTTACTCCCTTTGAGCTGTGTCTACTTTTTCTTGAAATGTTTTCCTATTGGATTGTTTTTTGTTTTGTATGACCTGCTCAAATAAAATTGATTGATTGATTGATTGATTGATTGATTGATAGCGGTCACAGTATATAGCGATAGCGGTCACAGTATATAGCAATAGCGGTCACAGTATATAGCGATAGCGGTCACAGTATATAGCGATAGCGGTCACAGTATATAGCGATAGCGGTCACAGTATATAGCGATAGCGGTCACAGCATATAGCGATAGCGGTCACAGCATAGAGTAGTCTCGACGTCTGTCCCCTCCAAACCAGGCTGCAAAACTCCATCAACTCACAACCTTTTTGGGGATTGGCTCGCTCCTTCGCATGGAGGCCCTCCGATCCGAAGGCCGCACCGGGGCCTAGGGCGCCAAACCTCCTCCCGATAAATACTCAAAGCTTCTTGTTTCACGTCTCTCCAAATTGAAATGCAGCCAGCGAAAGTTCAATTTGGTAGACGTCAGCCAAAGGTAACCCCTCCAGGCCGGTTCTCATCCCCAGCC
This sequence comes from Knipowitschia caucasica, assembly GCA_964034765.1. Classification (NCBI taxonomy): domain Eukaryota; kingdom Metazoa; phylum Chordata; class Actinopteri; order Gobiiformes; family Gobiidae; genus Knipowitschia; species Knipowitschia caucasica. The sequence goes on along the minus strand of OZ035837.1, from coordinate 28,434,628 downwards.
TATCGCACGGCAAACGCCCCCTTCCAATCACCGGTCCAGCCAGGCAAGCTGCTTAAAAGTGGAGGAACTCCCATTCTCGGCCTTCTCGAAGCCTGCAACCACCGCCTCCCCTCCTCCTCCTCTTCACCCTGCCTTCATTCTGCCTTCAATCTGCTTCCCGCTGCAAATGCCGCCACCAGTGCCTAGGTCCCTGGGGATTGGCTCGCTCCTTCGCATGGAGGCCCTCCGATCCGAAGGCCGCACCGGGGCCTAGGGCGCCAAACCTCCTCCCGATAAATACTCAAAGCTTCTTGTTTCACGTCTCTCCAAATTGAAATGACGGAAGCGAGACGCCGAACACACTGGCGCATCAAAGCCTCCAACCAACAGCATCCATTCACTCACTCATTACATTCATACCTATTGTGAATGTTATTAGTGGTAGGGGAAACCGGAGCACCCAGAGGAAATGCAGGCACAGGGAGAACATGTAAACTTCTCCCAAAAAGGCCCTATTCCGACTGGGATTCGAATTGTTTTACTTATTTCAAATACAATGACATGGTTTCATCAATCTTTGAAAACTCTGCTCCATTCTTTCTGTGTGTCTCTCTCTCTCTCTGTGTGTGTGTGTGTGTGTGTGTGTGTGTGTGTGTGTGTGTGTGTGTGTGGCAGGTCCTTGTTAAAAGCAGTCTCTCTCTTGGATCAGAGGCCACTGTTGCTCTGACTCGTCACCTGTTGTTGGAGTCTCTTCCTTTCATCAACACACGCCGTCTTTGATCCAGCAGATGGTGCAGTGACCTTTGGTTTCCCCTTGACAGTCGAGGTCCAGGGTCAGGACAACACAACAAGACACATAACAGGACACACAGGGAGAAGGCTGCAGAGAATAACTGCACAAGACCCAACCTGAGAATCGTGTTTTGTTTAGTTCTTCCTGGGGTCTCCTCAAACTCATTACATCCTCTTATACATATGTTTACATTCACTAAATAGAATGCACACATACACACACAACGATATGAAAGCTTAGGAAATCAGTGTTGGACAAGTCACTTCAAAAACCCAAATTACACTATCTTACATATATATACTGTATATCCTTCAGATGTGTTAAGATTTCAAAATGTGTTACTATAATATTACTGCATTACTACTGCATTACGTTAGTGTTACTCTCTCCAAATATACACAGTATCTTTGCTGTTCCTAGCACTGCACATTTCTGGACCGAGATTTCCAAGGTTGTTCCAGGGATCCACTGTAACCACTCCTCCAGCTTCGGGGTCACTGCCCTGAGTGCACCGATCACCACGGGCACTACTGTCACCTTTACCCTCCAGGCCCTCTCCAGCTCCTCTCTGAGCCCTTGGTATTTCTCAAGATTTTCGTGTTCCTTTTTCCGGATGTTACCATCGCTTGGAATTGCCACGTCCACCACCATGGCTGTCCTCTGCCCTTTGTCTACCACCACGATGTCAGGTTGGTTCGCCATTACCATTCGGTCGGTCTGTATCTGGAAGTCCCACAGGATCTTCGCACGCTCATTCTCCACCACCTTTGGAGGAGTTTCCCTCTTAGACCTTGGAGTTTCCAGCCCATACTCTGCACAGATGTTTCTGTACACTATGCCAGCCACTTGGTTATGGCGTTCCATGTAGGCCCTCCCTGCCAGCATCTTACACCTTGCAGTTATGTGTTGGATCGTCTCAGGTGGGTTATATATATATATATATATATATATATATATATATATATTATATATATTATATATATTTTTTTAAATTGTCCACTCACCTTTGGCCCTCCGCGAGCGGTTATCCCTCTCTAAGCTCGGGTCCTCTACCAGAGGCCTGGGAGCTTGAGGGTTCTGCGCAGTATCTTTGCTGTTCCTAGCACTGCACATTTCTGGACCGAGATTTCCGAGCTTGTTCCAGGGATCCGCTGTAGCCACTCTTCTAGCTTCGGGGTCACTGCCCCGAGTGCACCGATCACCACGGGCACTACTGTCACCTTTACCCTCCAGGCCCTCTCCAGCTCCTCTCTGAGACCTTGGTATTTCTCAAGCTATATATATGCTGCACATGCGTTAGCTGCACGAGCCCCTAAGTACTTACAATACTTGCAGGTGTCCAGTAGCAGTAGATACACATCCATCCAAACAAACAAAACAACAGTGATAGTAACAGTAATAAAATGTCAGTGATGAGCTGCGTCCTGTGGTTGATGCTTGCAGAGTCTGCTTGGTTCTGACCTTTTGTCCTGCTCTGGTTCAGAGTGAAATGCTGAATGCTTTAGTCTGTACTAACACTATACACTATGACACATAGATTTGTAACAATATGGATCCTACAGTGTTGAGAGTCCCCTGTACTCAGCCCCATTCTCTCTTCTTCTACACATTAACGTTCCTTTTATTCACGGCACATATTTTTGCTGTTGATTCTTATTCAGCTCAATTAACCATAAGAGCCTCCTCTCTTCCCCAAATCCCAGAGTGTATTTCCGCCATGAAATTACCTCCTAATGATACGCAGCCGCCGTAAACAATATGATTTGATAGTCATTTGCAAGAAGACACGGGAAAGACTGGGATTTAGCCGAGCCGAGTCTGCATCAGATTAAGAAAAGCTATTTCTCTGGTCATTTTGTGCAATAGAGAAGAAAATGTACTTGGCGAGCATTTTCTAAATCATTGAGAGACTTTATTACTTATTATAATGTCTTATAATGGTCATTGGCTTCTTACCTCACTGCAGGTCTTTAGGTTATTTCTGACTTTACGCTACAGACCTCCATCCATCCATTTCTTTCCGCTTCATCTGTTACCAGGTGGCGGGGGCAGCAGTCTAAGCAGAGATGCCCAGACTTCCCTCTCTGGGTCTTCCCCTGGTCTCGTGCCCAGAACATCTCCCAGAGAATAAGTGGGTAAGTAATCTTTATTTATATAGCACGTTTCACAGACCGGAGTCACAAATGTTGTATGTATCTCTCACTCTACACAGAGATGGGAGCGATGTCGCCTACAGGGGGCGCTGTCAGACATATTTTACATGTTTTTAGTGGTAGGGGAAACCGGAGCACCCAGAGGAAACCTATACAGACACGGGAAGAACACACAAACTCCACTCGGATATACCCCGTTCCGACGGGGATTGAAACCCTGGACCTTCTTGCTGACAACCTAGCGTGCTAACCAAGATGGCAAACGGATGCCAATGCAACCTCCACTGCTTCTCCTCTTGACACGGAGAAGCAACGGCTCTACTCTGAGCTCCTCCCGTGTGTTTGAGCCTCTCTATCTCTAAGGAGCAGCCATTCTGCAGATGAAGCTCATTTTGACTTAATACTGATTACCAGAGGGGAGGGAGGGAACATAGATCGACTTGTTAACTGAGAGCTCTGACTGCAGATGCTGCTCCCTCTGCACCACAACGGTCGGATACAGCGACTGCATCACTGCACTGATACGTGAAGATAAATTCTGAAAGTTCTTAAGATGTGCACATTTTTAACTCAGAAATACTGGAATTGTTATTGAATTATTCAGATTGTCAGTCACAAAAAGGTCTTTCGTTTTGAGGATGCTTTCTATGTATTATGTATTATTGTATTTCCATGTGTTGCTTTTAAAAGCTGTTTTGTAAAGCGCATTAGTTTCATTGGTTTGTGTGTTGATTTATTTTGCAGACAAAACCACAAAGGGCTTTAAAGCTGGGGTACCTCTACTTTCAAACTGCAACAGAATCTGTCCAACTATGTTGTGTCTCTCCTCTCAGTCGGTGCTATCGCTAGTTTTCACTTGCATGTATATATTTTAATATATTTGTTCAAATTAAGCCCATATCAGTAGTTTTCACTTGCATGTATTTATTTTGGCCTCAGTCCCACAGAGAGATAACCAACCGAGCTCAGGCAATCTGCTCTCAGCCCCAAGTCACGAATTGTTGGTTTTTTACCACTATGCAAAAGATAAAATGTTTTCTAATCTTGCAGACAGCATGTAGTGGTTGCAAATGAAGATCAAAAAGAAGCAAGTACTGGGGCAACAGTGGCTCAGTTGGTAAAGCATTGGCCTTTGAGACTGAAGGTTGTGGATTTAAGTCCTCTGTAAGACCTTCTCCCCCGACTCCCACTGATGTCTGCTGTTGCTGTCTCCTTGGGTAAGACACTTAACCCCAACTTGCCTCAAGGCTTTGTTGTCACGGACAGAGCAGGATCTTGTGGAATCACCCCCTGCACAAGGATCAGTGAGGGGCTGGAGGAGCAGGAGGAGGAGCAGTGAGGAGCAGAGGAGGATCAGTGAGGAGCTGGAGGAGCAGAGGAGGAGCAGTGAGGAGCAGAGGAGGATCAGTGAGGAGCTGGAGGAGCAGAGGAGGAGCAGTGAGGAGCAGGAGGAGCTGGAGGAGCAGTGAGGAGCAGAGGAGGAGCAGGAGGAGCAGTGAGGAGCAGAGGAGGAGCAGTGAGGAGCAGAGGAGGAGCAGGAGGAGCAGTGAGGAGCAGGAGGAGCAGTGAGGAGCAGGAGGAGCAGTGAGGAGCAGGAGGATTAGTGAGGAGCAGGAGGAGCAGTGAGGAGGATCAGTGAGGAGCAGTGAGGAGCAGTGAGGAGCAGGAGGATCAGTGAGGGGCTGATGCTCTGTGTACTGGGAGCAGCTCTGACTGCCACCCCCCGACCCAGATATTGATTGAGGGGAAGACGATGGATGAAGCAAGTATAACATCTCTAACTTTATCATAATAAAGAAGCAAGTAAAATGGTGTGTAGTCCAGTGCAGAAATATAAAAACAAAATAACGCAGCAGGAGGCTCTGGAACAAAGTGGTTGTACAGTAAAGTGAGCTCAAACAAAAAACATAAATAAAACTCAAAGAGAGAGAGACTTTTGTTTGTCGTTAATCCATACAACAAGTATAAATGTCTCCTCTTCAGTTCCTCGCCTCCTTCAGAGTCTCTCCATCTGTTGTGTCCTGGTTTTGGTTTTTTGCCAGAAGAACCGCGGCTTGGGATCCTGCCAATTTTAACTGCAGCCAAACACATGCACTATGTCTTCACACACACACACACACACACACACACACACACACACACACACACACACACACACACACACACACACACACACACACACACACACACACACACACACACACACACACACACACACACACACACTCACACACTCACACAGACACACAGACACACACACCACACACACCTGTTGCTACTGCTGCATGTCTTCAGAACATGTGAGATGTAGAACCCACAGTGTTCCATGACTTGTAGTTAAATGAAAACATTGGTCCTTGTTTGTAGTACTTTGTATTGTAATCCACAGATACTGGAGGTGAAGCAGAAACCAAGATGAAGAAATGATGGCCTCTGGAAGATGTCTCTGGAAAATAAATCATCCCAAAAATCATGAATTAAAACAAACCCCGTTCTATTGGGATTATGATGATGTTCAGCCATATGTTCATTGACTGTACTGTCCCGGTCAAATAAATAAAGAAATACGAATACACAGTAGTAGAGTAAAACAGCCTGAAGGCTGACGCTCTGAAGTAGAATGCCTTTACAAACATACACATGCACAAGATTCAATCATTTCACATACATCACATCAACATAAATGTAAATACATAAACATCATTCTCAGTCTTAAACAGGAGGCTCATAGTATGGGTTTACAAAATATTTACTCACTTAAAACCAGATCCCTCAGCCTGATTGCTCTCTGTAGCTTTAATATTTAACCTGTGGGTTTGTTTTCTCTCTAAAGACAATACACAACATGCGTTGTGTATTATCTGGACGGACTGAAAAGACCAAAGCTATGAGCGTTAGCTTAGCTTGGGACAAACTGAGTTCAACCACAGCGGATAACAAGGTTATAAACAAATGTCTGTATCAGATCTACTGTAACAGCCTCATGACTATAATTGATCAAAATATTTGTGTTCATAATTCGTAAAGAATAAAGAATAAAACAGTACTTATCAAAGACACATGTTACTGTGGCTGAAAGAGAGCAATGCAGAGACTTGTTGTTAACAGAGTGCGCACATGGAGCATGCTCGTGCATGTGCCTCGCACAAGTTTGAGTTGGCGTCAAACAGTGGAGAGGGCGGTTCCTTCCTTAAATTTGGGAGAATTCTTCTTCCTCTTCCTTGGAATGAGAAAATAAAGCAACAATTCTTGAAATAGTACTGAACGTCTTTGTCCCATCGGAGAATCTGGTTTTAACACAGAATATGTCAGATTAAGAAAAAAAAACACCTGATTTGATAAATATAATGTATGAGAATGTGTCAAACTTAAGCCTTTTATATGGCCTCCTGTGAGACAGTTTTAGGCACTTCCAGGATTTTACAGTAATCTACTGTTTTGATAAAGAAGTGTCTTCGCCTGCAAAGAAAGAGACAATCAAACACACGAGGACACATTATTACACACAACACACATTATTGGAATGTATTGATTGCAAACATGTATATAACAGAATAATTATTACCTCATATTTTGCAGTCATTTCTCAGTTTCCCCACAGAATATCCCCATTCGTCTCCCTATCTCCTCCCTCATCTGCCCCTGTCCCACCGACGCCTCCTCAGGACCCTCCTATCTGCCTCCATCTCCTCCACTCCTCCTCAGCGCTCAGACCTGGGCCCTGGTTTATCTTCCCTGACTTCTCCAACGTCAGGACGGGGGAGATAAAAACAACCTTGATATCCTCTCCGCTTTAAGCCTTTTGTGGTGTAGTGGACACATATCGACCAGAGAGACGCTCAGCTGTGGATTCATTTAGGTTGAAAGCAGCGAATGCACAAATGTTTAGCCATTACATGGAAAGAGGTTGTAAACTACTTGATGTAATTGGGGTCTATACGTCGACAGTGGACACTTAAGGTTAAGAAACGTTCCAAAAGTGTTTGCTTTGAGGCAAAAGAGACGTATCATGCGAAAGGTTTAGTGCGCAGAAAAGAAATGGGTGTCAATATGTCTCTATGTGTTTTTATCATTGCATTTCTTGTGTTTGAACTGTTGTGATTTAGAGTTATGAAAAAATGTATTGAATTGAAATTGAACTTAATGTTTTCCGTATGCTATTTTTATTGCACAAGAAACAAGCTCAGGTTACACTTAGGGTTTACGTCAAATGTTGGCAAACAAACTTACCTCTCCCTCCTCCGACCTCCACCCAAACCCCGTTCGTTTTTTAACACTGGCTTTTACCAAAATTGTTGCAATGCAGTTTGATGTAAAAGTGACTAAAAGTGAGTTACAATAAAAAAGATAGATTTGGAACGCTGTGGTACGCTGTGGAACTCTGTGGAACGCTGTGGAACGCTGTGGAACGCTGTGAAACGCTGTGGAACTCTGTGGAACGCTGTGGAACGCTGTGGAACTCTGTGGAACGCTGTGGAACTCTGTGGAACGCTGTGGAACTCTGTGGAACGCTGTGGAACTCTGTGGAACGCTGTGGAACTCTGTTGAACGATGTGGAACGCTGTGGAACACTGTGGAACGCCGTGGAACTCTGTGGAACGCTGTGGAACGCTGTGGAACTCTGTGGAACGCTGTGGAACTCTGTGGAACGCTGTGGAACGCTGTGGAACTCTGTGGAACGCTGTGGAACGCTGTGGAACTCTGTGGAACGCTGTGGAACTCTGTGGAACAATGTGGAACGCTGTGGAACTCTGTGGAACGCTGTGGAACTCTGTGGAACGCTGTGGAACTCTGTGGAACAATGTGGAACGCTGTGGAACTCTGTGGAACGCTGTGGAACTCTGTGGAACGCTGTGGAACTCTGTGGAACGATGTGGAACGCTGTGGAACGCTGTGGAACGATGTGGAACGCGGTGGAACGCTCTACCCCCCCACATCAAAACAGCTCCCTCATTGGGCCGTTTTAAGTCTCGTCTTAAGATATATTTTTACTCTGTGGCTTTTATCTCCGCGTGAGTTGTGTGGTCCTCTTTTTATTTGTTTTGTTTTGTTTTTAGTTCTATTTTTAAATCAGATAACTACAAAAAATTGTATCACACTTTTTATTGTTAACTGGTATTTTATTGTTTTTGTTACATTTGTATTGTTTTTACTTTTTGATTAATGTTTGACTTCTATTTTTTTTTAAATGAGGCTGGCAAACTTGCGAATTTAAATATACAGCACTTTGGAAACTTTCAGTTCCATGCTTCTTGTTTTGTTTTATTTAACAGTGATGCAGTTCCAAGCTTCAAGTAGAGCTTGTGACTCAAAAATCAATCCATGAAACCATGAAAGGGTTGAACCAGAGTATTTTTACAACATTATGAAGGCTCTACCAGAAAATTTTAAAGTGAGTGTAAAAATCTGACAATATCAACTCCACAGCAGAGAAACACACTCTGTTTTTGTCTTTGTTTAATTCTCTAATCTGTTCTTGGTGAATGGTCATATTTATGGCGTCCTCTGAGACGAATTATTGTAGCGTTATTGTATTTTGCGCTGTCCATGGTGCTGAAATTGAGATCACTCTTTATTTGAGCTGATAGCTCCCTCTAGTGGACAAAGAAATGAGGTGCAAGTCTCTTCTCAATGGAGAACAGGCTTGACTAACATTTTTTCACAACAAAAATGTATGAGAAATTTAGCGAGAACTGAACACGTTATCACATACAATGATAGAGTGCAGAAAAACACAGAATACAGGGGAGGGCAAGAAGAAACATACATTATACACTTAAAACACAGTTTGCATTCTACATGAGATATTTTAAAAGTAATTTATCTATTAACATTCATAGACAGTGGACTCTGCTCCTTATGGACCAAGGGCTCTATGTGTGGAACTGTCCGTGGTGATGAAAGTGTGAAGAAGCATTTTCTGAGCTGATCTGAGCTGTTCCGTCTACTGGACAAAGGAGTGAGGTGCAAGTCTCTTCTCACCATAGAATAGGCATTAGTTAGTAATGCATTCATTTGTAATGCCTAATGATCTTTTCAGAGAAGAATAGGCATTACACACTACAAAATATTGAAGGACATCAACAATAAATGAGAAAATCTTCAGCGGAGAGTTCTACAACTGGGAACTATTGTAGCAAAAAGACTCATTCTCACAGAATGGAAAAGTCCAGGAGCACCATCCTTCAGAAACTGGCTGAATGAGCTGGGTAAAATCATTCACATGGAAAAACACAGGTTTAAGTCTACAGGGAACGTGCACAAATGGGAGCTCTGCTGGAATCCACTCTTGAGTTCCATAAAGTCATAGGATGGTCCTTTTGGACAATACATTCTGAGTGAGACCCTCCTGGGAGCTGAAAGTAGATTTGGAACTTGAAAACTGTAATTGTAATGTACAAGTTGGTATAATGGCTCATGTTGATGTGGGAACAGACACATAAGCACACATCTCCAGGGCACTCCCGTCCATGTGTGTGTGTGTGTGTGGGTGTGTATGAGAGGGTGTAAGTTTGCCTGCCAGCATACCTTATAGGAGACGTGTTAGGTATTGTGTGCTAAACATGTTTAAAGATTTTTGTTTTATTTTTATTTTATTGTGTATTTCATTTGTATATTTATAAATATAAATTAATTAAAAATATATATATATTACACTTTCCATTGATTTGAATGTAATTTCAAAACGTTCTACCGGTCATTATTTCTTGATAACTGACCTCTCAAAACAATAATGGCCGCTGCACTTTCGCAACGCACTCTCTGCTTGTAATTCAGATGTGTAGATTACTCCGCAAGTAGTCCGGCCACTTCGTCGCTACTACTGTCGCTATCGGAGCTAGCTACGCTCATTAAACGCAAATACCAATCACTCAACACATTTAAATGTTAATCGGAGAATACATTATACATATACATTTTTAATACATCATTGACTGCTGTCATTGTGTCCTTGGGCAAGACACTTAACCCCACTTTGCCCAAAGCCCCCACTGAAAGATCTCAGCTCCTGTGGACTCACCACCTGCAGGAGGATCAGTGAGGGGCTGGTGCTCTGTGTACTGGGTGCAGCTCTGACTGCCACCCCCCCGACCCAGAAATGGATTAAGGGGAAGAAAATGGATGGATGGATGGATGGATTCTTAATACACATGCACAGAGGTTTTCAGAATGATCTGTTTATGTTTTCATGACAAAAGTGCTGTTTAAATGCGAAAAAAAGCAATCGCGACAAACAGACATATAGGACACTTTAGCAGAAGATCAAATTATGGATTTAGGTTGACTTTATGTATGGGTCACTCACCACTGATTCAGAATTCTTTGTTCCGTTTTCATGCAGTTCGAGAGAGTTCTAGTTGGGAAGTTGCTAGCCTAACTGTTACTCGCATAGCCACAGGAAAACCTTTGGGAATTATTTTATTTTCTGTCATTATATAATCTTTTCGGCATTCATAAAAGTGGACTGAAGTTAATTTTGTGTGATCTGTTGGTACAAAGCTGTGTAATGAGCGGAATAATATATAGTAGGCAGGTCATTATCGGAAATATACCGACAGGGCGAAGCGGACCCCGACACGCAGCTTACAGCTATAGCTACTATGCATTATCCCTTACATATATGTGTGTGTTATGTACTGTACATATGTATGTATGATTATTGTCTTATATTGTTTAATGCTTTGCTTCCTGTCCTGTTCTCCCTTTGATTGTCACAACAGATGTTATCTTGGATGCTTTTACAACGTTGCTGATTCGCCAACACAGATCAGAGAATCAACCCGTTCAAACAAAGGAAATGCAATTACTGCTGTTACTGTTACTGCTGCTGTTACTGCTGCTGTTTCTGCTGCTGTTACTACTGCTGCTACTGCTGCTGTTACTACTGCTGCTGCTGCTGTTTCTGCTGCTGTTACTGCTGTTACTGCTGCTACTGCTGCTGCTGGGACTGCTGCTCCTGCTGCTTCTATTACTGCTGCTACTGTTACTGCTGCTACTGTTACTGTTGCTGCTACTAGTGCTGCTGTATAATGTGCTTCTGTATCATCATACATCTGTATATTTACCAGACCTCTCTATTGTATGAAAAGTGCTTTAAAATATGTCTTGGCCAATTATATCATTTCACATCTTTAATATCAACTACATCATAATTTGATATAAATTGCATTTTTACTGAAAAATCACTGTGCCACAGTTCTTTACATGTGAATCCAAAAATATATTTTGCTCTATTCCCTAATTCTAACCCTACATTACTGTAAACGTAAAATAACAACAACTCTTTACTGTAATCATTTAAATTCCAACTGATTGAACTTTAAATGAATGTGGAACATCTGTAGCCATGGATACGACTTCTCAACAGCTAGACCTGTGAGCTGTGGTCTGAGTAAGGGACAGGGTTAGAGAGTCAGAGGGGTAGGATTAGAGTTAGGGGCAGGGTTAGAGGTAGGGTTAGAGAGTTAGGATTCAGACAGTGGTTCCTTCTTACATAAATATCAAAACATGGAGTTATCAGCAGCACAGCTTTACGAAGCTGTTGTTTCCAAAATCAAAAACCAGTACCGTCTCCCAGCGAGACATCTGCAGTCCATCAAAGCCAAGGTTGAAGAGATAGCCAAAGATACAACTCATTTCTCGTCTTTAGAAGTGGAGTGCCTCATTCGCCAGTTCTACATTCTGCTCGGACAACAACCACCGAAGACCAAAGCGATTCAAGGCATGGACAAGCAGCAGTTCTTTGTGGTTTTGAAGATTCTCTTTGGAGTGGACTCCAAGCACATGATCGACTACATTTTCTCCACGCTCGACCTCAACAGAGACGGATACATCGGCGATAACGAGTGGGTGCAGACCTTGGGCGTCTTCCTACGTGGGAACTTGGAAGAGAAAATCAAGTACACTTTCGATGTGTACGATTTGAACGGCGATAAGTCAATTTCGAAAGAGGAAATGCTTTACATGATGAAAGGAGGAAACACGGCCAAATCCAAATACGATTGGGAGATGGAAGACCTCTTGGACATCACCTTCAAAGCCGTAGACCGCGATCACGACGGCTTTCTGTGCTATCCAGACTTTCAACAATCCGTTATAATAAATGACATGTACTTGCAAGCTTTCGGAAAGTGCATGCCGGATGAGTTTGATGTAGTAGCTTTTGAACATCACCTGCAGGAGCTTAAAGTGGTGGTGAAAGCCAGAGGGAAGGGAGAGTACAATATTCCCAGGAAGGGCTGCCTGCTGAACTGCACCACTCACCTGCAATTGACGACAACCTTTGAGAAACTCTCTGGGTTTTTGCCTTGTGCAATGCTGCAATGGTCCCACACTGCTCCACCAACTATCCAACCACAAACATTAAACGGTGAACGAGTGAAGAGGTTGTTTGGACCTGGATTTAGCACGTCTAAATGTTAACAGGCCTGAACTAAGCCACCAACCAGACCACCAGCCGGCTCGACACAATAAATTAATTAGCATCAAAATTATTGTGTCAACTTGTATGTCAAAATGTCTTAACGCTAGAGTTCCACACCACAAAAATATATAATGAATGTGACCTGTTCTCAAGTTTTCACATAATTTATGTGGATCCCTGTCGCATATTTTGGTCAGATTTTTTAGACACAAAAGTGAAAGTGTCTTTTTGAAAACATAATTTGATTTGTTGGCAGAAGTCCCCTCCCACAATTTTCATTACATTTTCAACAAACTCCACTGTATTTCCTCTATTGTACTGTATTTCCTCTATTGTACTGTATGTACTGTATATTATGGTAATTTGGTAGTAGTCGGCTCCTGTGGTTAATGTGCTGATGGTTGAAGTTTTGTGCAGATTCCTCATAAAACATGGCCATTTCCTCCTTCCTCCCAAAGAGACTGATGTTCTCTTTCTATTGATTTTTGAAATACCTGACTTTGCGGCAATGGTTCAGATTGGTTGCAGAATTGCAAATTTGCAATTGTAACTTGGACCGTGTGCACCAAGATTTGTGTGTGTAACCCCTGTTAATTGGGTCAGTACAATCATCACAATTTTTTTGAAAAGTTATACCATTCCTCACCAGCAGAGGGCACTTGACGCCAGACGAAATATATTTTGAAGCCACGTGAGTCACAGCAGACTTGGAAAGAAACGTGGCAGGTAACTCACACGAGGTCTTGGTTGCAAATTTAAGAATTGTATAAAGGGTGGACACTTTATTTTCTTTTTACACACGAATACTATTTTTTGTATTTTATTTTTACTCCAATTGTATTAAACAAATACATTATTTTTTTTGGGAAGAACTCTAGGTTGTTTGTGCTCACTATTCTCCTTATCGAATCTAGATCCGTTTAACAGTTGTGCATATTACAATTGGTATAAACTAAAGTACTACATGTGGGTTTAATTTGACAATTTAACTCTTACAGAACAATCTGTAAATAAGCACGTAAGGAGAGAGGAACAAAAAAATGCTACGCACTGTGAGTGGTGGGGTGACAGTGTCTCGGTTGAGTATTGGCCTTGAAGGCTGTGGGTTCAAACCCACCAAAAGACCTACTTCACACTTCCCACTGATGTCTGCTGTCGCTGTGTCCTTGGGCAAGACACTTAACCCAACTTTGCCTAAAGCCCCCGCTGAAGGATCAATCCTCCTGTGGACTCACCACCTGCACGAGAATCAGTGAGGGGCTGGTGCACTGGGTGCAGCTCTGAATTAACCCCCCAACCCAGAAATGGATTAAGGGGAAGAAAATGGATGGATGCTACGCACGGGCTCTGGTTTATGCACAAATCTTTTGACACAGTTCTGAGTCAGTACGCCCTCATTCATGAAACTTGCACAGAAAAGGGTGTATATATTGGGTGTAAAAATCCAACGCAGGATTTAAAATCCGTCCTGAGACGAGCGTAATCACCTGCGGCTGTTGTTCAATCTGAAGAGACCAAAGACACAATTAGTACATTAAAATGATTTATTTATTTGGTGCATTGACCCCGGCAGTGACACTTGAGATCGATTGCCGCTGTAGATTATCTCAGATCCCCCGGGGTCAAGCACTGGTGGTGGCTAGAATATGGTGTGAATGGGGCGTAGGCGGAGCCAGGGCAGGAGCCAGAGCAGGAGCCTAGAGTGGGAGCCAGAGGAGGTGCTGGGGAGGTGGTGGGTGTTTAGAGCTTTCAGGAAGCGCTGTTTGTCAGGAAGTGGCTGCCTTTTAAACTGGCAGGAGGCTGGCCGGGCTGAAGCTCGGGGCTGGCAGTGCTGTGAGATTGGCAGGCTACAGAGGGGGAATTTGCGCTCGGTCTTTCAGTCTGAACATTTGCTTCAGCTTCAAATAAATGCTACGCTAAAAATAAACGTATTTATGAAAGTCACGCCTATGCAGCAACGGCCTGTTCCACGCCCAGTATTTACGACATCTGGCATTTATCAACTTCCAGGTGGATAAATGCAAAAAAGTTTCATAAATGAGGGCCAGTGTCTCTGGAGATTCGCAAGTGTAATGTGGCTGTGCTACCACTATACCAGTAGATGATGCCGTTGTAGCCGATTACTACTGTAAGCATGTGCTGGAGTGCGCATGCGCAAAGAGCTGTGGAAAAACCTGAAATGTTTAAAAAACTGGCCGGGAGAGTAACGGTCGTGTTGGGCTGTTCATGAATAAACGGAGTCTGGTTATTTTATTCTCCAAAGATACTTCTGCCTCTGCTTCCTACCTAGCTTGCCCGTTACATTGGTGGCAGCGGTGTTGGCTGGACGTTCCTTCGGAATACTCGGGAATTGCAGTTGGCGTTATTTGGTGAACTATGTTTGGAAATTTTCATGGATCTGACGCCGGTATGGCTGAAGATGAATGCAAGTACGTACCTCCGTGGACCCAGGGGGTGTGCAATATCAGAGTGGACCTGCCTGCAGCGTTTTGTGGAGATGGACGTAAACTTTTCGCTACCTGGATAAAGCAGTTCGAAGCGGCGGTCCGCGCTCAGACCCGGGGTGATGGGAGAAGCTATGCCGCGTCCTTAACCGCTCTGCTGCCCACCCGGCTGGATGGTGCGGCGTTTCTGTTGTGGGACAGCCTGCCCTCGTCTGTGCAGTGTGATTTTTAGCGGGTGAGAGGCCGTCCTCAGTGAGGATTAAAGGGGCTGGTAAGGCTCTCCGTATTTTGTGGCACGAGTTTCCTCGCATGACCATGATTGACGGAATTGTGCACAGGGTTGTTGCCCTGTGTGATGTGGAACAGACATGGCAGGTTGTCGTACCATCGGTTCTGGTGCCGGAGGTCCTGCGTCTTCTTCATGGGGGGCCCTTGACTGGCCATTTGGCTGTGGAGCGGACCATGGCCCGTGCACGCGGGGTGTGCTTTTGGCCTTGTATGTATCGTGACATACGCACTTGGTGTGAGCAGTGTTATGCCTGTCAGAGGCGCAAGGCGCCTGTGCCTCACCATCGTGCTCCGATGCGGACGACGTTGGCACAGCGCCCGTTTCAGCGGGTTGCGGCAGACATATTGGAGTTGCCGGTCACGTCGAGAGGAAACCGCTATGTTCTGGTGGTGGAAGACTATTTCACCAAGTTCGTTAACATGTATGCTATTGCGGACCAGAGGGCTACTACCGTGGCAGAGTGTCTCTTTAACAATTTCATCTTGGAGCATGGTGTTATGGAGACCCTTTATACTGACATGGGGCGACAGTTTGAGTCAGACGTGGTTAGGCAGTTGTGTACATTGTTGGGTGTTAAAAAGACACATACCACGCCTTATAATCCTAAATCTGATGGCATGGTAGAGAGACTAAACAGAACGCTCATTGATCAGCTGGCCAAAATGCTACTTGCTTGTGAGGGTGAATGGGACTCATTCTTATCTCAGGTTGCGTTTGCATACAATACTAGCGTTCATTCCAGTACAGGATTTACGCCCTATTTTCTTACTCATGGTAGGGAGGCTCGTGTTCCTGTGGATGTGTTTTTGGTTCCTATTATGCAGACTGGTCAGAGATATGACTCTATTGATGATTTTGTTTTTTCCCTTCGTAGACGTTTGGATGCTGCTTTTTGCCAGAGTCGCGATAACAGTGTGACTGCGAGTGACAAACAGAGGACCTTTTATGACACCAGAGAGAGACACAGGCCTTACGAAATTGGGGATTTAGTGTGGCTTCATGACCCAACTGAGAGCCGCCGTAAATTGGCCCCACACTGGAAGGGGCCTTACATTATTGAGCGGAGACAGGACCGTGACGACGTGGTTGGGGTTACATATGTGATTGGAAGTCCATTTGGGGAAGAAGCCCCCAAACAGACAATTCACTATGATCGACTACGTCCCTATTGTTTGCCGAGTCCTGTTCCTTTGGCTGGCCCACCGAGAAGTGCCGCTCTAAGTACACAGGGCCCTGTGACCTACGATGCACTCTCCTCACACGGTGAGCCTTCTGTGTCCACCCCTTCGCCAGTGAGGGAACAGGTGGACGGTGAATTTGTACCGGATGCGGCCCCTATTGGTCGTCAGGTGCAGGTGTCGCGTTCTGGACGACACAGTAAGGCTCCTGGACGTTATGCTGACTATGTTATGGGTTAAGGTTCTGATGTTGTGTAACAGGTTATGTATGTTATGCTTGTTACTGTTTTTTTGTTTTTTTTCCCCTCTTCTTATGTTATTGTATTGAAATGGGGACATTTCATGTGTAAGGGGGGGATATTGTAAGCGTGTGCTGGAGTGCGCATGCGCAAAGAGCTGTGGAAAAACCTGAAATGTTTAAAAAACTGGCCGGGAGAGTAACGGTCGTGTTGGGCTGTTCATGAATAAACGGAGTCTGGTTATTTTATTCTCCAAAGATACTTCTGCCTCTGCTTCCTACCTAGCTTGCTCGTTACACTACTTTATTACAGTCTTTGATAACTACACGCAAGCAAACCAACACTCGTTGGCTGCACATAATGGAAAATCACAAAAGCAGCGAGATTGCGTTTTCCTTAGCTTGGCCTTAGCCATCCGTTCACTACGGTCAATTATAATTTTCCTGCATATATCGTCTGAGTCTAGTCCACTAGTCCAAGTGTCTTACATCGGCTGAGTCCCAACTGATCAAACAGCGAGTACAGGAGGCGGGTGTTGTAGGTAGATGTGGGTGACTTCAAGCGTTTGCGTCGAATTAGCTGCTTGTGGTTTGGCAATGGCGAAGAATGCGATAGTAAAGTAAGCCGTTCTGGTTCTATTGAGAAAATGAAGCCGCAGCAAGCGGAATGTTTAGTAAATGTAATTGATGGGAGAAACTGTGGCGCTACTTCTTACGAGCTCCGTTCGTGGCAAAGGAGATGGCTAAAGCTAGGCTGAATGCTAAATTCTTGCGACTCACTCGGGCGCATTACATACATCACGATAAACTCAGATCTAATTGTTTCAATCTGCAAAAGGAGTTAACCCCTCCCACCTGTTAACGGAGCTCAATGGGCTCAATGGAGCAAAGTTTACGCAAAATGTCACTGTCAATATGTGCATCAATGAATGCAATGTTTTATTGTAATGTTAATACATGTCAACTCTTTATATTGAATCCCTTGATTTCATTTTACACTATGCCATTTTCACCAACAGCATTGGTGTTAGCTAACTAAGCTACTAGCTATAACAGTGGAATATGATTACTGTTAATCACCCGCTTTATATAGCATGTAGCATGTACTTCAAGGAGACATTTGACATTACGGAGGAAATCATGGCTCTCTGCCATAGGAACGCAATGGACTTTGAGGGGTCATCATTTGGTTTGAGAGGGTTAGCAGATAATACATCTATTGCATTTGCATTATATGTATTGATTCATTTTTATTTTGATGATTTCATTAGGGTGTACGAGTCAAGGGTTAGTGTAAAAAGTTACTGTCCCCTGAGGGAGACAGAAATGCACAGGCCGTTTCCCCTACTCTGGACCAAGTCGAGGTCCCCAGGCACTGGCAATGAGATTCACAAGGAATCTCATTCAACCTAGAATGGGCTGAAGACAACTTACATGTCTACAATAATATTGAAAAGAAAAGGTTTAGGGTTAAGTTTAGTGTTATAGGTACATCCTTTGTACCTGAGGTCCATTATTTTGATAATTACTTTGTTTCCTGAAAATCATAATAAGTGGTCATTTGAAATAGAGAGAGGACGGATAAAGACAAAGACATCCTTGATTTCCAAGCGCAAATTCGGCTCACCTCCCTGAAGTTGGCCCCCCATCATGTTCAGTCTTTTAATTAAAAATATGTCAATCGTTTGTGCTGGTTTTGTGTTGTAAAATACGTTGTTTGTGCTGTTATCGTTTTTGAGACATAAAGGATTCTTTTATAGGTAAATCTGAGGTCATTCAGCCCCTCATTTTGCAAAAAAAAAAAAAAAAGCTCCAAAAAGCTGGTTTGTGTTGTCAAAATGTTTTAAGTGATGTTATCGTATTTAAGATATTGATAATTTAATTGTTTGAAGCTGACCCCATACATACACCTTCCAAAACCTACCATTTTTGCTTCTACTGTGTGGTTGTTTACGTTGAAACCAAGTTGAAACCTACATAAATTGCATGTTTCTCTATGGTTTCTTCCCTGGTCCAAAAAGGAAAACTGGAAGCTGTACTTCGTATCACTCTTGGGTTATACTGACTAAAACGAAATGTGAACGTAAGCTTTGTTAATAAACAACTGATATAGTCAGAACATGTCATGTGATAATTTAATTCCCAACACTCTTCTTCTTTTAAAGTTCATCGGGGGATACTCTATAGATCCATGGGGATACTCTATGCAGCAACAAAGAATGCCACTGGGAGGCGCTAACATGGATCTATTATATTAACCATGAGGTTTACCTGCTAACATTTCAAACTTTCAGAGCTTTTTAGCAGATGGATTTTAATCCAAATATACTTCTTTTTGTATAGGATTTTTTCACTCATGGAGTGCATCTTTGCATAACTTTTTCTTTGCTCGGTATTCAATGTAAAATACTGTACATAATTGTTTAAAATCAAAGTTCATTTAATATACGATTCACCATTATACATTGCTTCAATTATATTGATGACAAAATTAACACACGTAAACTGACAAAGTAAACAAGAATGATGTGAAGTGTCCGGATATGATGTCACTGTCAGGTGTGTGAAAATCAAAATTATTAACATATCTGTATAAAACAAATAGGCTACAGCGTAAATGAAGGGTGGAGTCCATGGGCTATGCACTTTCGAAGCTGTATGACGTAGTCGTCAAACAATTAAATTATTACGAAACGTTAAAACGATAACAACACAAACGAAACATGTTTTACACATAGACTGTATATATTTTACAACACAAATCAGCACAAACTGTTAACATAGTTGTTATTTAAAACTGATATGGGGGCCAACTTCACGGAGGTGCATAATCCAGACAGTACAAACCATTCCAAACACAGCACAAACGATTGACATGTTTTTTTTAATTAATAACTGAATACGATGGAGGGGGGGGGGGGACTTGACGGAGGTACTAGAGACGAGTCTCGTGACATTTTTGCGCGTCCACGAGATCGTGTGCGCGACTGAAGAACGTCAACCATTCAGAATGACGTACTCCAAAGGAAGCCAATCACAGACCAGAGTGAAGGTGCAGTGGCCAATAAGGATGGGAGATTTGAGTAGAAGCACGTCTTGTGGGCGGGACGTAGCTGCTTTGGCTTGTCACCAGAGCCACGGAAGAAAATTTTGATGTTCAGAAGTAAAAATGGCCAGAGGTGGACGTAGTCTTCGCAAAGTTGCCGAGTGCATAAAACAGATATCAGCCAGCCGAGAATTAACGTCGAGAAACAATTTAAGGTAGGACTTGTACTCATTTGGCCTGAATACACCGAGATTCGGACTCTCACCAAAACCAGCGTTTAAGCAAAATATACGGATTTATGTTTCCTGTCTGAGTTATTCATTACTTTTCCTTAACATTAGGCCTAAATACCCCCTAAAAGGCCTTATTCAAGAGAATGTACTGAACATATTTTAAGGGTCTAAAACGAGAGTGTTCCAGGGGAGGTGATCAGTTGTCTTGAAATTTGCATTGACTTTCAGTCAATGCAAATTTCTTTACGGTTGTTCTCGGTCTTATAACACAACAATAGTCCTTGTGACTGGTTTCGGTTTAAAGACAGCAAGATCCTCCCTAACAAAGCTGATGGCGGAAATGGCTTTAGCAAAGTAACTACCTCGTAATTGCACGCATAGATACGTAATAGAGCGTTCCAAAATTAGCAGCTCTATCTATCTATCTCCACACACACATACACAGACACCTACACACACACACACACACACACACACTGTCTAATGCTGCTTACACAGTTATTACAACAGAAGGAATGGATCTATTGTGTCTTCTTGAAGCGAGCTAGCTCTAGCAGATGTAAACATATGTTTTAATTCTTCTGTATTTTATCATTAATGTTAGATATCACTATCACGTCCCGCTAAAACATCTGAATGTACTCACACGCTATGTTACATTATATTGATCAGATGTTTCTGAGAACATAATGTGTTTGTTTAAACTTAATCAACCTGTGGAGCTACATGTTGAAATGTAGTGTTTGAGGTCATAATAGTGTTCATCC
Organism: Knipowitschia caucasica; assembly: GCA_964034765.1. Classification (NCBI taxonomy): domain Eukaryota; kingdom Metazoa; phylum Chordata; class Actinopteri; order Gobiiformes; family Gobiidae; genus Knipowitschia; species Knipowitschia caucasica. The sequence continues at coordinate 28,414,084 of OZ035837.1, read as the reverse complement.
CCTGAATTTATTGCACGGGGCTATTTGCCAACACTCTCATGTGTCTCGTTTGAGGTCATGGTCATGCTTCACTGTCACACTTTAGGTCCTCTGGAGAGATGAAAAATAGAAGGGCACAAGTGGCATTTGCAAAAGAGCCAAACCAATCAATGCAAGGAATATTTCTTCTGAATTGGTCACATATAATCATGATTCATGACATTGCACTCCAGTGTATTAAAGTATAGTTTCTCTCTGTTTGTGGAGCTGCAGGGTACAACAGCCTTTCAAGGAATATTAATTTGGGATGAATGCACAGTTTGTTGGTCCTAGTGGCTACATTATTCAAGAATTCTGTATTTAAACAATTTAATTTGAGGAGACTTTAGTTAAAATCTACTTCCATCTGGTCATTTGACCCCATTATTTGACAATGTGCTTTACCTTTTGTCTTTGTTTCTTGTTTCTGGTTCAGATATCTATCATCATGCGGGATCCTTATGACGCGTGTCCCTCCTCTGATAAGTGCAGCCACAAACCATCCCACTGTGGCGCCTGCACGCAGCTTCTTCAACCTGGCAGACTCCTTTTCTAAGAGAAAGGAGTACTCAGAAAGACGTATCATTGGGTTGGTCGCTTTCATGTTCCCAATTTTAACTTTCATATGCTTTTTATAATCTATTCATTAATAACGATAAAGTTGTTGGGCGGAAGAATGTGAAAGTATGGAACTGTGATTCTTTTAAGTGTGAATCTTAACATAAAGGATGTCCCTGACAGTTCAATATCCTTGTGCAATCTGCGGTGAGATCATAATCTCTATATCTTTATGCATAGCTGTAAGTCCCAGTGCGACCAGTGAGAGATGTTTAGTTGACACTAGATACTTCACTTTCTACCCTGATACTTCTCTATCTTCTCCCTGACCTACTTCATGGTTAGTGGGTCATGAAGCATTTACCCAACGCCCTTTGTAGAATATTACATCATATGCACGACTTGGCCAGTTGCCAGTGTCTGGCTCATAACTTACAGATGCCTGTCCTCGCAGATATTCTATGCAGGAGATGTATGACGTTGTGGCAGGAGTGGAAAACTATCGTCTCTTTGTGCCCTGGTGTAAAAAGTCAGAGGTGGTGTTTAGGAGAGCAGGTTTCTGCAAGGCCAAGCTCTCTGTGGGCTTCCCTCCAGTGGTGGAGAATTACACCTCTTTGGTCACATCAGTGCGCCCCCACTTGGTCAAGGTATGTAATCAACTAAAACTACAATATATAATTCTTCTTAAAGCAAGTTAAAATGTGTTTGTCTTTGTATTTTCAATAGGCTGCGTGCTCAGAGGGTAAACTGTTCAATCATTTGGAGACAGAGTGGCGTTTTAGTCCTGGGCTTCCTGGTTATCCTCGGACGTGTACTGTAGATTTTTCTGTAAGTAGCATCATTTCTAGTGCAACTGGTGCAATAATTCTTCATCATTGTTTTATCATGACGGGGTTTTCACTCAAGGCTTCCTGTTGAGAGGTACATTGAACAATAGCAATGCTCGATAATACATTAACACATTCTAGTTACTCCATGGATGAGTGATTCCACAGTATGTTTAGGGCAAAGCACAGAGCTGTGCTGCAGAACAAAGATACCACAACAAGGATTTGACTCACAAAAAGGTTGCGTGTGAGCACTAAAACAACTCAAATGAATCCAATGACTATATTATGAAAGAAATCGTGTATGTGATCATAAGAGCAGGTTACACATGAACCTTAGCTGACAGACTCCTGTGCATGATGCTACATATTTATTGAGCTTTGTAAAATAGATTAAGAATTATTGATCCTGTGGTCACATTTCATGTTATGTTCAACGACTGTCTTCTGGGGGAGATGTGTTTTTGTTCATCTCAAACCACTTGTGTTTTCCCCAGATTTCTTTTGAGTTCCGCTCCTTGCTCCACTCACAGTTGGCCCACATGTTTTTCGATGAAGTGGTGAAGCAGATGGTGTCGGCGTTTGAGCGACGTGCGTCTCAAGTGTTTGGCGCAGAGACGGCCATCCCTCGTGAGCTGATGTTCCATGAGGTGCACCACACGTAGCATCGTTCCTGCTGCGCGCCCAAAGATGACATACCCAGATGTTTAAAAGGAACATTTGAGAGATTATTATATCCGTAGTGCCTTTCTCACAACAAAGCCATTACAGAAGAGTTACTACTGCCATTATTTTGCTGTCACATGCCAGCTATTTATTTTGGACCAGGTATTCAGTATTCAAAATAGAATGTGGAATATATTTATATTTATCCTGATAATGCCTTACTATAATTCACTGCTGCTCTAAACCCAAGCTAATTCCACTGCATTTGGCACACATTCCAGTAAAGCTGTAAAAAAAAAAAAATCTTTAAATTATGTTTAGTACACTAAAGACTTCCGAAGTTGCCGGTACATAGTTTGTTCATAACTTAGCATTTTGTTTGTTTTGTCTATGAAAAGAAAAACATATTTAATTCACAGCTCACAAGATATTTATATTTTATTATTTTATATCCAGCCTTTACTGATCAATACTTAGAAACTTAAAAATCAGCAGATGCTAATATAAACCAATACCGGTGAAGGGACTGATGGTAGCAATTTTCCTCCTCAAATAACAGCTTATTCTTGACAAAAAGGCAATTATGTTTTTTATTGAACCTTAGTAAAGTAAAAGGTACATATCTAAAGGAGGTCAGTAAAGAGCTCACTCAGCTCAAGGAAACGTTGGATGTAATATCTATAATAGTTTTGTTCAAAACACGTGGTTATAGCAGATGATCACCATGGTTACAGATCGGACTAGCATTATAAGCTATGATTACACAAGTCGCTCCACAGTACATAATTCTAATAGAACTTAAGTCAAACTTTTGTGGTCCCAAAAAAATTGTGTGACTAACCCAAGACTCAAGACTATAAAACAAGGACACTGGTGTATGGTCATGACCTCTAACTACTCTATATTACTTTACTAGTATATAACAATTAACAGTTGGCAATCATTTAAATGTTTTTTTTTGAAGAATTAGAATGTATTTCAATATTAAAGGATGGTATAAGAGAAAGCAACATAAAAGGTGACTGATGGTTTTGCTGCTGATCAAGTTTACATTTCACAAACTTGAAATAGGTCTTTTCCTTTTGTCTCTACAGACTTATAAAGCAATCTAGTCCTTCAAATTGTAATTCTAGTGAACAAACAAGCTGGATTCATATTTTTAAATTCAGTGATGTGTATATACAGTACAGACTAGGGATGTAAATCGGTGACCGTTTAACCGGTGGTTGACCGTCACAGCGTTAACCGGTCAAAGCTGTCGGTTAAAAAAGAGAAAAGGGGGAGAGGGGAGGTCTCTTCATAACGCTATTTTAAGCCCTATTTGCACGATGTGACGAGCGGGTCCCTATCTAGCTGTGTGCGCCAATGTAACAGTAAACTCTGGGCCGACTCTCACGCCGTACGCGCCACATATGCACGCACACATGTACACGCACACACACACACATCCCCCCCTCCATTGACACGTAACATCCACACGCATCATCTCTCCCCTGTGTTACCGTCTGCTAGTTGCACACTGGTGCGGGTCAGAACTACATTGGAGCTTATATTTACACACACATACATACATGTATTGCACACACACACATAGCTTACATATACACACACACAGACATATACACACATACATACATGTATTGTACACACACACATACCGGTCTGTCGCGCTCCTCTGTGTCACGGAGCCCAAAGCATTCTTGCAAATACACGGCTCCAGTCAAACCACATGGACCATGTTTGTGCTGCTGGTCCTTGGCATCAGCTCCACACTGATCACTTTTAAACTTTAGCGGAGACCTGCGAGACGCGGCTCGTCACTCGCTGCCCTGACCATGTGGACGAGCTGTCTTTTGCTTAAAAATGCTTTAAGCCGCAGCACAGACGAATGGGAAGATTAAAACAGCAGTTCTCTGTGCGCAAAGGTGCCCAAGCTGTTGCGGGTTTTGGTGCCGCTGTCTCCGCTCTGATCCATTAGAACGCTCAGCTGCACATATGAAAAGTACGCAGCTCGAAATGGCTGTTATTTCAAAGAACGTGGACTATTTTAAACTACGCGGTTAACCGGTTTCAACCGGTTAATGAGGCTCGGTGGTCGGTCATGAAAATTCATAGTTTTTTACATCCCTAGTACAGACCAAAAGTTTGGACACACTTTCTTTTCATGACTATTGACTGTAGATTCACACCCAGGCTGTGTAAGGGCTGTTTGACCAAAAAGGAGAGTGATGGTGCTGGGCCAGATGACCCGGCCTTCAGTCACCGGACTTGAACCCAATCCAGATGGTTTTGGGGTGAGCTGGACCACAGAGTGAAGGCAAAAGGGCCAATAAGTGCTAAGCATCTCTGGGAACTCCTTCAAGACTGTTGGAAGACCATTTCAGGTCACTGCCTCTGGAAGGTCATCAGGAGAATGCCAAGAGTGTGTGAAGCAGTAATCAGAGCAAAAGGTGCTACTTTGAAGAACTTAGAATATAAGACATTTTCAGTTGTTTCATACTTTTTTTAAGTACGTACTTAATTCCATAGTTTTGATGCCTTCAGTGTGAATCTACAATTTTAATAATCATGAAAATGAAGAACAATTTTTGAATGAAAAGGTGTGTCCAAACTTTTGGTCTGTACTGAAGATTAATAAATATTACTCTTATAACAGATTTTAAGATTTCATATTTTCTTTTGGGAATATTTTCTGTAAATGTTTGAGTATATTGACTGCATGATGTATAAACTACATATTTTCCAAGAGACGTGTCTGTTCTTTCAACCATCCTTAAGAACTATTGGATATAAACAATTATAAGTGATACTGATCCAGGATTAGACACTATTATTCAGTTTATCAGATTATCCAAAGTTCCTCATTCACACTTCATCTGGCTCACTTTAACTGGACTACATTTGTTTTGCACCCGTGAAGGATTCGTTCTCAAACTAGTGATAGCAAAATGAAGCATTGGATTGCAGCCCATTACAGGATCGAGGTGATTCATGCTCCACTACGCCATCATGTGGACAAGCAAATGTACAACACTCTCAGGTGCTTACAAAGAATAGTGGGGTCTAGTATTATTTATGGTATACATGCTGTATTGGAAATGCTTCATGAACTATGAGGCTTTCAGTCAATTGTGTTGACACAACATATGGCATACAAAGGGTTAGGGCACTGCAGTTTTACAAAAAAAGTTTTAAGAAAAACTCCTAGATTACACAACAAACTATTTCCCAAGAATTAAGTATGTACTTTGCCGATACAAAAGATGAAATACCTTTGGCGGGAACCACTTACCCTCTGAATCCTAGACCAACTACTACTGACCACGCCAAGCATCTATTGCATGAATTGTGTTCCAATGTTGAATTATCTTAAAAGACTGGGTATATGAAAACTGAGGCTTCCATTTTTATTTCATATTAAGTAAATTTGCAATAATTAGACACAGGACTGCTCCACATCACGCACACAGACTGGTACAGCCACGGATCACAAAGCAACCCGTTTAAGCAATGCACTCTGAACTGTATGAAGCGCCTCTGATCTGTCATGTGGTGCGGCGGCTTCGAATGTCACTACAAATGCGCCTCTATTCACATTACAAAAATAACCTTCAAGATTACTCCGTACGCTCAGCACATCACTATCTCAAACTAAACTGACTTAAAAACAAGCGGATACATTTAAATATTAGTGTAAGTATAACCACCAGATAAAGCATTTTTCTCCTAGTGATACAGAAGGTGTCCATCCATTTTCTACCCTTTAATCCATTCCTGCGTCAGGGGGGGTGGCAGTCAGAGATGCCACCCAAGTCTCATAGCACCAGCCCCTCACTGACCCTCTGCAGGTGGTGAGTCCACAGGAGGACGGCTGCTCTCTGAGTGTGAGCATAGCCTTGATCTTTCAGTGGGGGCTTTGGGCAAAGTGGGGTTAAGTGTCTTGCCCAAGGACACAACGACAGGAGTCATCAGTGGGAGTCGGTGGAAAAGGTGTAGAGGTGGGAAGGTGTCCAGTTAAAGGTAAACCAGACCAACAATTATGAACAATCCCAAAAGTTCCAATCACAGGTTGTACCCAGACTTATGTTGTGCCAGAAGCTCACACCAATTTAGCTTGGGCCTTCAGTACCATCGTCTAAAATATAGTTACTCAAACATTTCATTTAAACCAAAGACACATAATGAGCTTTGTAACAGAATTGATTTAATTACATGACAGACTTTATACTAATAAGTATAAGCAAAACCATAACAAATATAAAAAGGAAATAATTAACATGAAAAACAAGATGTTAAGAACACAGACTCATTTGACTTCTCACTTAGTAATAAATGGCATAAGCAATAGATTCACAATGTAGTCAGAAAAGGTTACCACCTAATTGTAATGTCAACATGTGTTTGTATTCCTGTGACCAATAATTTTTCACTTGTCCAAGTCTCTAGACGTTTGGAGGGATGTGACGATGGAGATAATCCTTCCAGTTGGTGTTGACCAAACCAACCATGACTATCCAGTCAGAAAGTCAACAATGGCAGGTTTGGTGCAAACATGGGAAAGCAGGTCTTTGCAGAATGTTCCCTACCTCTGTCCATTAGTCCATTCACAGAAGTCCGCTTAGAAACCCATGCCGCCTCCCATGCCTCCCATACCCCCCATGCCACCCATGCCTCCCATGCCTCCAGGCATCTCCTTCTCTTCCTTCGGAATCTCTGTAATAACTGCCTCAGCTGTAGCGAGCAGTGACGCTACTCCTGCAGCATCCAGCAAGGCAGTTCTTACCACCTGTTTGAAAAGAAAATATAGGTTTCATATATACAAAAGCACTTCTTGCAAAAAGGTGCAACATTTAAAAAAGCTATTTGGGATGAGTCACCCATTTGAATTTATGATTTCCAGAGCCACTTTATTTCATCTACTGTCCATAACATCTTTGCTTTTGCTGAATCACAAAACTCATTTGCTGCAAGCAGCATTAACACACTGCTATAATGGCTTGTATTGTAAATATACATTTTGTTTACCTTAGTGGGGTCAATGATGCCCTTCTCCACCATATTGACATATTCTCCTAGTAGAGCATCGTAGCCAGTGTCCAGCGGTCCCTGCAGGATCTTCTCCACAACCAGAGAGCCATCCACACCTGCATTCTTTGCTATGGTCATGGCAGGAATGCGGAGTGCTCGCTTAATAATTTCCACACCTAGACAAATTAGGGACATGTAAAAACTGTACAGGATTGAGTGAAACTGGCAGTTCCTTGACCAACCTATCTGCTGGTCTGAGTTGGCAGTTTTAAGGCTCTCCAGTGGCTGGATACAGCGCAGCAGTGCACAACCACCTCCAGGAACAATGCCCTCCTCCACCGCAGCTCGAGTGGCATTCAATGCATCAGTGACACGGTCCTTCTTCTCATTCACCTCTACATCACTGGTTCCTCCAATCTGAACAAGGAGAACAAAAGTTAGAACCTAAGCTACTGTGCTAGTTAAAATAATCTTATAAAATGTTAATACATACCTTTAGCACAGCCACTCCATCAGACAACTTGGCAAGTCTCTCGTTCAGTTTCTCTTTTTCATAGTCGCTGGTAGTGTTCTCCAACTGCTCTACTATCTCTGTGGCACGCTTCTCAACATCAGCAGGGCTCCCTCCTCCTCGCAGCAGCAGTGTGTCATCCTTGGTAATTTGTACTTCACCTACTTTTCCAAAGTCATGAGGCTGAATGTCTTCAAGAGTCACGCTCATGGCCTCATCACCAAACACCTGATCAAACAAGTAAGCTCAGTGAGGACATTTTGTTTGACAGTGAGCGAGAACTGAAAACGTAATTGTAAAACATCTGCCCATACGAGTAAATATTGGAAATGGGAATTTAATGGATCAGTGTTCTAAGAGTGCTTTTCCAGTTTACTTACTGTGCCGCCTGTGGCAATAGCCATGTCTCTCAGCTGATTTTTTCTGTTGTCACCAAACCCTGGGGCTTTTACTGCCACCACCTGCAGCCCAACTTTTAACCTGAAAGCAATTACAACAGATTGTTTAAAAGGATTAACCATAGTCTTTTTACAGACTTCATAGTTGTGTTATACCTGTTGAGAACCAATGTGCTGAGGGCCTCTCCATCTACATCTTCTGCAATAATGACCAAAGGTTTGCGGTGCTGATTAGCAATTTCCAAAGCAGGCACAATGCTCTGGACACTTGAAATTTTCTTCTCACTCAGCAACAAATAGGCATCTTGAAATTCGCATTTCTGACCTGGTAAAAATTGAGATATTTGGCATAAGGGCAAGTTGCAGATTTAAATACGGACTATGCAGCTGTACCTTTGGCAGTGTTGATAAAATAAGGTGAAATGTAGCCACGGTCAAACTTCATGCCCTCAATTATTTCCAACTCATCATGAAGAGTCTTTCCATCCTGAAAACAGGAATTGATAAGAGTTTAACATATTGAACAGTAAAGTAAAAAGCTTTGCAACTAACCTTGACAGTTATTACTCCTTTGCGACCCACTTTTTTCATGGCATTAGAAATAATGTTACCAATTTCCACATCACCATTGGCCGAAATAGTTGCTACCTGCAAATACATACATGAGTACCAAAACTTTAGTCTTAACAAGTTGACAGATCTGCATAGCATACCTGTGCAATCTCCTCTGGTGTTGTGACCGGTTTTGAGAGGTTCTTCAGCTGATTTATCACATGCTCCACAGCCATCATCACCCCCCTGCGGATTTCCACAGGGTTGGCACCTTTGCTGATGGAATCAAAGCCTTCTTTGGCAATGGCTCGAGCAAGAACTGTTGCAGTGGTTGTGCCATCTCCTGCCTCTTCATTCGTGTTATTGGCCACATCCTGAACCAACTTAGCGCCAATGTTCTTGTATTTGTCCTTCAGATCAATGGCTTTAGCTACAGTTACACCGTCCTTGGTGACTTTAGGGCTGCCCCAGGACTGCTCAATAATAACAGTGCGACCCTGAAAGAGATTGGGACAGCGATGAGAACCTAGCAAATGAGCACATACTAATCATCCTTACCTTTGGACCCATAGTAACAGCGACAGTATCAGCAAGCAGATCAACTCCCTGCAGCATAAGTGCTCTGGCATCTGCACCAAACTTTACATCCTTTGCATAGGCCCTTGTGAGGTGAGGTGCCAATGCCCTGCACACTGGCCTGACCTGCTTCATGACTGTAGGGAGACGAAACATCTGCCAAAGATAATAAAATTAAAAACATTAAAACAATATAAAAAAATATTTTGACCAAAGTTTGGATAAACAGTAATTTACCTTTTATGATTACAAAAGGAATTTACATAAATAAATTCAATAACTGTCTGGATATACATTGTGAAGATAAGATTTGTTACTTGCAAATGCATATTGCCAGAGACTAATCCACCAATCCAGCCATCCATTTTCTTCCCCTTAGTCAATTTCTGGGGGGTGGGGGGGTGGCAGTCAGAGTTGCACCCAGTACACATAGCACCAGCCCCTAAAACTATTAATCCTTTAAATCGAATTACCTACTAAGTTTTGAACAGACCACAGATTCGAAACTTGATACGTCATATAACGTCATATAATTTTCATGTAATCAATATCAACTCACAATGACAAGACACTGAACGAATTGTAAGTCTTGCAAGATCATTCGATTTTGATTAAGTCGAGTTCCCCGTCAACCCACGTGCCCCCCTCCAGGTCGTGCGTCACAAGGTCAAACCGAAAAGCATGTGCGGAAGTGTTTCTCCATCCTTGATAAAGACCAGAATGAATGAGACAGCACTTAAACATCACGCTTACCACCGGACTTAGCTCACGTTTAAGCACGTCAAACGACGTACATGAACCGAGATGAGGTATATCTATTAGGTGTAGGTTACCCAAAGTTGAATTATTCTTATTAAGTAACGACTGTCCATATTATGAAATCACTTGATGTATCTGTACTTCAGTCATTGCAACCAGCTGTCACTTAAAACGACGGAGGTCTAGTGGGTCTGATCACCAATAGCTAGCAGACAGGCAAACTAGCACTGATAAATTACATATGTTAACCCTGTACTTCAACATTAATTCGTTGCACATTCCGAGTTTGATTAAAACATGCGTTCGTTAATATATAAGACTCACTGTGTTCGCAGAATGGATAGAGTCAATGACAGTACTTACTTTTGCGGTAAAGTTGTAGGAGAATGTGCACGTCTGTTCGTCGGGGTGATATAAGCGTGAGGCTGAGGACAGCGGTGCGAAGGCTTTTTCAGATGGGACTGCACATGGCCTTTCACATCCGGGTAACTTACCGGTACACCCGGGAACATGAATAATGAGAATGGGAACTGTTTAATCGTTTTTAGATTGCACTATAAATGCATTTCTGGACCTTAAAACACTCACTCGATATTCTCTGTGATATTTAATTAATGATATGGAAAAACTAATTCTCCTTAAAGCTAAAACATGCCAGAGACCTTGATAATGCTCATTTCCGGGAATGGGGTTCCAGAATTTTCGGCTGTGCCCATTGGAGGAAAGGGTGGAGATTAAAGTTCAGATTGTGCAACATTGCTCTAGGTTGAAATTATTTAACATGAATACATTTTAATTCTATGCTACCACCGTGTGCTAGTCTGTCATATCAGTCATTAACACATGAAAACATAACAAACATTCAATCCAGTGACATTTCTATTCGATTATTATTTGAAGTTTGACAACAACTGCGCATGCGCACCATACTTCTAGTCATTTCTTCACGTGTAGGTTTCTTCAGTGTCCCATCATCCACGCCGTGTCAGATACCGGGGTGCTGCTCTGCGTCTATTCTCACAACGCACTCGTACAGAAATGGTAAGATACTTTGCACACATCGTTTTGGCTGTCTTTGCTTTTCCGCAGCCGATAAGGCAGATACATGGTCCTGTTAGCTAATAGATGCTAGTCATTGGATAAGGCTAACCAGAACATAGCCAACATCTGCTTGACAAGGTCACTCCAAAAGCACGACTTCGAACAGAGAATTCTCTTTAACGTGAAGTATTGTTTTCCTAATCTGTATTATTATTATGTTTCATTCAATAAGCAGAAGCCCCTGTTGACGTGTTAAATGGCCATTGTGAGTTTCATTCATAGATAAGTCAGACATCTTTTACCTCACTGTTTTCCCTTCCAAATTTACTAGCTTGTTCTTACCAACTGTGATTAAAGCAGTTCAGTTTTAAGTTATGTTTTAAATTGTATTAAGACATTGTTTTATCTAATACCCATATCTACTAAATTTAAAACTTAATTACCAACAAAGCGGGGACCAAAGCTTTTCAAAATTATCAGTGGTAACACTTTTTGACTGTATGAACTAAACATCCTGATGTTGAGCGAATCAGGGTTTATCCTAAAGTAATGCAAATGTGAAATGTTATCTTTTAGTCCTCCACATGGTGGGTTAGCCATCACCTCTGCCCTCAAACTTGAGTTCATTACATCATGTGACCTATTCCCTCCATCCCATCCTCAGGCAACCTTCAACCAAGGTCATGTACATCTGTTATGAAATTGTTGTCTTCTCTTAATTAACCTTATTACCCCCTGTTACAATAAATTCACATCCAGCACAATCTATTGAACAATTTACTTTTCTCTGAAACGCCTTTTTTTCTCATAACTTTTCTGTTCTTTCAGGCCTTCAGAAAATTCCTTCCCTTGTTTGACCGGGTGTTGGTGGAGCGTTTAACAGCAGAGACTGTCACCAAGGGGGGCATTATGCTACCAGAGAAGGCACAGGGCAAAGTGCTTCAGGCCACAGTTGTAGCAGTCGGTCCTGGATCAGTAAATCAGGTAATGGTTCCATCAACAACCTCTGTGGCTATTCATTGTATTAATGTGTTATTGATTTTCTGATCATTTCCAGAAAGGAAATATTCAGCCGCTTAGTGTAAAAGTTGGAGAGAAGGTCCTTCTGCCGGAATATGGTGGAACTAAAGTTATGCTAGATGACAAGGCAAGTGGTTTAAATTGATATGTGATTCTTACATTATAATTGTTTATATTTAATTGGTATTAAATATAATTATTAACTCACTCTAGGACTACTTCTTGTTCCGGGATGCAGACATACTTGGCAAATATGTTGATTAAGTCGAATGCCTTGATATTCATTGCTGAACAACATGTCTTTGTCTTAACCATAGATAAGAAAATTATGTTGTCCCATTCTTCATATTTTTTTGTTATTGCCATTGTAAATAATTCTAATCACGTTTTGTTACAATAAAACTATACTGTCATACATTGTCTCCTGTTCTGTTATTTCTGTCTTTGCCTCATTTGTGATCGAGGTAATCTGGGGTGTTTGAGCCTGATAAAAGGGGTTTATCTCAATCTGTCTAATCGAGGGCTCAACTCGTCTGGACTAGAAGATTTAAACATGAATGTCTATTGGTTTCATCAAAATGCATACCTATAAAGCAATAGCTGTAATTTTATACATGCTAATGAAACGGCTTTTAAATGCAAATGCAACAAAGATCATTCAGAAAAGTTAAGACCAGAAGCTTTCGACAGAGGTCGGAGTGTGTCGCTACAACGCAGAGCGAGCGAACATCCGGGTATTCTGTCGCGATGGTCATGGCGGAGGGCTCTGCAGTTCTCAGGAGGAATCGGCCTGGAACCAAGGCAAAGGTACCTCTTCCACAGCACAACACGCCCGACAGCGCGGTGTCATACGTCTACTGTAACCATATTTCTGTGCATGTATTTAATTTCCAAGTATGTTGTTTGTATCACCTGTATGTAGTCCATACTGGAAGGCCCGATCTGGACATTGGCAGTAGGCTAACATCAGCTAGCTTCCTGTTCACTTCCCGGTGTATTCTCCACTAAAGTTGTTCCCGACTCAATCACAATGAAGCCACCGTTTATCGTTGACACGTTAAAAGTGCTTCTAGACATAGGCCATGCTGTTTATCTGAATCATTTTACATTTCAAATGCTTTGATCTTGATGTGCCACGCTGCGAGCTTTTCGTTAGCCTGAATATGAACGTATTTCCCTGAGCTGCAAGATCACTAGTTTCAATTTGGATTTAGGATTAAACATTTATTCTCGCTATACCTTGACACAACCACCACTTTTGTCTTTTAATGGTTTGCGTGATTGTTACTTTGACCATGAAGCTCTGAAGTACGTCAGCTACTCCCTGTTTGTATATAGACTCATGCTCTTCCATGTGTAGGATTTCTACAACTGGCCTGATGAATCATTCGAGGAGATGGACAGCACCCTCGCTGTTCAACAGGTGCGTGGGACTCTGAGAGGGACACCTTTCACACATCGTGATCTTTGATGGGCTTGGACACTTAATGCCTCTGTCATTTCATAGGAGTTACGACATACTCAGTGGGGAAACTCACTGTTTAACAATAGTAGGAATAAAGGAAACTCTCATAGGTCGCATAACTATCCTATACGTTAAGTAAATAACTTCTATGAAATTGAAATACAAGTTCATCAATTTGACGACTCTTAAGATTTCTATTTACAATAAAATACTACATTTAATGCAATAAACCTTTTTGAATGGATATGTATAATTGTAGATTAAGTGAGTCATCCCTGGACAGAGAATTGCACATAACTTGCATAACCCTTACATTATTTTTTAAGAAAGATGAATGACACGGATATGCTATTCAATTGCATATGTTTGTGCAAATAAACTTTGGAAATATTACATTCTTAAAGAGATTCCATTCATTCTTTTCCACAGACATGACCTGTAACATGGCCTTGTGGTGTTATCAGCTAATTCCCATAAACAAAGTTTAATGCCATTGTTGCAACCAATATCATCTCTTTGAAAGCTATATTGCTACTCGCCGCCTTCTGAAAGTGTCATACAGTCATGATAATGTTTTTGCTTGTCATGTCATTTGTTGACTAACTGGTTATTCTTTTTCTACTCTTTTACAGTATATACAGCAGAATATCAGGTCAGATTGTTCAAATATTGACAAAATCCTAGAACCACCAGAAGGACAAGATGAGGGTGTGTGGAAGTATGAACACCTCAGGTATGTTTGTCTACACAACTCCAGATGCATCACAGCTGCTGTTTTTACCCGTCTATTTTGTCACACACAGGCAGTTCTGTTTGGAGCTTAATGGACTGGCAGTCAAACTGCAGGTAGAATTATAAAAGTTTGTCTCAATCAACAAACATAATATTGTCTGCTCTTAGCAATGTAACGTTTTTTGTATTTCATGGTTCTCCTCAGAGTGAGTGCCATCCTGACACCTGCACCCAGATGACTGCAACAGAGCAGTGGATCTTTTTATGTGCTGCTCATAAGACACCCAAAGAGGTAAATGAAGAATAAATGGTATGTTGCGTTTGTTTAAAAATGTATGTTGATTTCCCTCCCATTCTACTTGTAGTGCCCTGCCATTGACTACACCAGGCACACGCTGGACGGAGCTGCCTGCCTTCTTAATAGCAACAAATACTTTCCTAGCAGGTTTGTAATTATCCTAATAATTAGTTTTACTGATCAGTTTTGATCAAGTTATTAATAGCCTTCATCTTCTAAGGGTGAGCATCAAGGAGTCATCAGTGGCCAAACTCGGCTCTGTGTGTCGGCGCATATATAGGATATTCTCTCATGCCTATTTCCATCATCGCCAGATATTTGACAAGTATGAGGTGGGTATTTACAAAAACCACCTCAAACCAAAGGAACCATAGATTTGTGAAAACAGTTTTATTTCTTTGTTTCAGAATGAAACCTTCCTGTGTCACCGGTTTACACGCTTCGTAATGAAGTACAATCTGATGTCCAAGGACAACCTGATTGTGCCCATTCTGGAGGAGGAAGTTCAGAACACCTCATCGGCAGGAGAGAGTGAAGCCTAAAGATACAGCAGCTGCCATAAAGTAGAAATATGTGTACACAATTTATACAGTGATGGTTAATCAACTCAGACACACATACCCATACTGGACACACACTACAGTGTATTTAGGCTCTTGTCTAGCGTCACTGTCTGTTGGCCTCCTCCTCTGTAATACCCCGAGTCTGTCTGAACGGCTGTAAGATATGACTACACCAGAGGCTATTGGTACAAAGCTGGCTGACTTATGTTTCATAGATGAGTGTCTATTGTATAAGCGGTACTACAAAGCATGTTCATGCCTCACTCGAGCAATGAAGAAGGAACTATTAATCAAAAGTATTATTGGAAGACATTCGATTCAGAAAATTCCACTGTCTGAACATATGGGATTACCCCAGGGGTAATCCCATATGTTCAGTCATATTTTCAAACAGTGGAATTTTCTGAATCGTTTTGTGCCCTTATTCCTGAAACCCCCCACCCCCCGTCTTAGATCATGGATTCTTGTTGCTGATTAACCAAAGAATAGTCCAATTTTAGATTTACCCTGAAAGAAAGTGACATGGCTTTGTAGTACCGCAAAATAACTGCATAGATAACTTTAGCATTAAGTATTGTTCAGAATTATTCTGTGCCTCTTCCACCAGGGGGCACAGCTGTTTGTTAGTACAGACCCCTTTTCACCACGTATAGGGAACTTTTTGTTAATTCTTATGAGCAGCTGGATTTGCAAACTTTATGTAATCATGGTGATCTGTTTTGATGACAATGGCACACTGACAGCCTCCCCCTGTAAATATCCCCGTCCCTGTATCTTTGACATAATATTTTCTGATGGTGCTTCACTTTTTGTGTCTGCTTCTGTTCTATATTTGCTTGTGTTGCCTCCTCCTTTGGGGATGTCCCATGTTATGGATCACTAAATTAGCCTGCTGACTTAATTATGCATAAACACAATGTAGGTGTGGTTTGTGTGGTAGTGAACAATGAAATCTAATCTCTAGCTTTGTACATGTATTAGCAGTCGGATATTCTCCCTCTATGGCTCTGACAGAGTATTATGGAAACTTCTCAGCCAACTCTGATCCTGCTTTGTGACATGCCCCTGTTTTAGCGTAAAACGTGCTCAGTATCGCTGTGCCTGAATGGATTAATTGTGATAAGCTTTGCGAGCACAAACTGATGCTTGAGGCTAGTTTTATTGCTTTCCACATTAAAAACCACAAAGGATGGAATATTGGCTACACTGAGCACAACCTCCCATCTTATATTCTCCCTCATTAAGTTATTTTGTGGGAGGAATCTTGTCAATACAGCCCACTTTTTTTTTTCTAATGAACTAAACATTTTGTTACCGTTGACATTTTCATGTCTGTTAATAAAAAAAAAAACCCTATTATTCACACAAGTTTACAAATTGATTCATTTGCATTTTTACAAGCTTTTTCCTTTTAGTAACAATGTCATTCATAATGTTTTAAACAAGTGAAATATACAACCTTCCCATGGTGCACAACAGATGCTGTTGTAAACATTAACTCCATAATACAGTATGTGAAAATACTGGTGCTGCTGACACCTTAAATAATTATTTCAATTGTTACACATCACACTCCCAATAAAATAAATTATCTTACAATATGTACAATAACACAAAAACAACACTGTTTTACTAATACAAGTCATATTGGATTTAACGCTGACAAGAGTACCACTATTCTAAAGACTTAATGGAATAAGTCTGATCAAAACAAAACGCGGGTCATCATAAGCTCAGTACCACAGTCAGTGGTGAACGGAAAGACTTAAATCCTGCAACATTCCAAAATAACTGGAAAGACACTTTTGAGCATCATGTTAAAATGTGTCTTTATATCCTCAAACACAATTCTTTTCCATTATTTTAAACATTATACTCAATATGGCTTAATAAAATAAAAGTGCTTAGATCAAAAGGAAATATTAAACTTGATGGCAACAGAACAGTTTGTTGACAGAATTGTCCAATCAGGAAGGGGGGCCTCATCCGCTGTGTCCACATCCTCTTCCTTGGTTAATCCCATTCAAAATAAATCCTGATGTAATGTCTGGAGGAAGTGTGGTCTGAGGCAGCTCACATACAGGTGACCTCAGCTTTGCCCTCTTCAGGTTCGAAGACGCCCTCCTCCATGTGGGACAGGGAGCTGGGATATCCCCCACCAAACACTGGGAACCCCCCAATCCCTCCCAAAGGGGAGAGGTCCTGTGGGGAGACCGGGCTCCCCAAGGACCTGCTCACAGAGCGACTGGAGACTTCACTGTGAACAAATAGTGACTGTGGACACAAATGTTTGACATATTCAGTATATGCACAGGTTTATAATGAGATTATACATGTATTTTTAAAACATATAAGCTTTGAGTTGTTTTTTAAATACAATATTGCTTCCAATGGCGATTTGAATTACAGGCAATTAATGCAGTTAATGCAAATTACTGCAATATTGCCTAAACTACTCATCAATTATTTCACTGACAATACAAAGATAACATCTAAATAGTTGACAGCAGTGATCCAGAATCTCATGTGTCTTGCCTTGTTCTTCTGTTGAGCTGCAATCTGACCTCTCACTGGTCTTTGTAGAAACACAACTTGCTTGGTGGCCAGGTTGCCGTCACTTAAAACAAGATAGAGTATTTAAAATTAAATAAAATGACAGTTTTGCTTTTTATTCTAGTGTATGAAGAACCTGTCATGTCGGATAATGGGCGTAGGCAGAACACATGTGAGAAGCCAACCAAACTCTGCCAGTGTGTGGAGGAGCGGCCCGTAGTCTGTCTTCACATTGGATCCCTGATCAAAAAACAAAAGTAACAGTTTATGATTTGTCATCTTCATTGTATTAATATAGTGTTTAAATCTGGGATACCCAACTTTTCGCCCATAAATAACAAATCAGACCACGACATGCTACATCTATGTAGAAAACATTAGATCTTTTCCATACATTTTGGGATAAGGCTGAGTGAGGGTCTGCTCTTTTTTTTTCCTATCTGAGGCAGGGAATAGTTGGATACCCAAGCTTACATTACTGCACGAAACAGACCTCAATGACTGTCCATTGCTCCACCACTATAGTGTCGTTGGCAGGGGGCGCTGTGCTTCTCTCTTCGTACACGAACAGCCCCTCCAGTGATCTGGGCACAGGCTCTCCTGAAACCATACAGAAGGGAATGATGAAGGACCTTTGACAAATAGAGCAGGCGGCGAGTTCCTGTTAGAATATTCTGTGTTTATTATTTCTAATTCAAGACTTATGATGTTTACAGACTATTTGGATTCCTGTTGTTTGTCCACGGGAACAGGAAGTGAAGCTTCCAAGGTCAATAAAACATCTCCAAATTTAGATTTGTAGGAAGAGTTTATGCAGGGGACAGTTTTAATCTATAAAAAACTTGTCTTGT
Source organism: Knipowitschia caucasica (assembly GCA_964034765.1). Lineage (NCBI taxonomy): Eukaryota > Metazoa > Chordata > Actinopteri > Gobiiformes > Gobiidae > Knipowitschia > Knipowitschia caucasica. The sequence goes on along the minus strand of OZ035837.1, from coordinate 28,395,668 downwards.
TCCTCTTGCTAATACTTTATCTCCTCTAACTAAATCTAACAATTTAAACTGCATCAGTAAAAGATACATTTACTTTTGCACTCCTTCATTGTAGGTATGTCGAATGTTTTTCCCTAAAAAAATTAAAACATTTTGTTTTCCTTTTATTTCTTTTCAATACATAGTTTTTATTTAAGGCCTCTAAGGGTTCCTTCCCGAAACCAAGATCAAACATACCTTTGGGTGTGTCCCAATACACAAACGAGTCCACCAATGACCATCCTTTGCGGTAGTAGGCCGCTGTCAGTTCCAGCCAATCAGCTTCCAGGGAACTGACCACCTGGCCCTTTCTGGCTACCCGCATGGACAGTGCCCCCTGGTGGTACTGACACCCCAGAGAGTCCAGAGGGGCACAGCCGGGGGCCCACGAGTGGAAGAAGACCAGTAACCGCAAGTCTTGACCACAAAAAAGAAAAAGAACATGAAAAATCTATGAGCCGAGGAAAAGTCCTAAGAGTTGTAAAAGTAGTACCTGGACTGTATGCGTGCTCCTCGAGGTCTCCGTCTCCTGGGGGGGTGCGAGGGGGAGTGCGAGGAGGAGAACGACAGCTTCTTTTTGGACTGTGGACTCGGCCGTTAGAGACGCCACTCACCTGCTGCAGGACAGAGCCAACAAAACGAACACCCCCTCGAGCACTGCTGTTCACCTGTGGAGAAGATATGTATTATCTCAAGATTCTGATGGTCAATTGGACTGGAAAAGCACTCTGGATTCAAACCAAAATCATAATATGTACATTTTTGAGTTTCACGGAAAATGTAAAAAACCCTCATGAATTTATGAGTTGTTCAATGCTCACAAACAAACTAACAAACTCAGATGAAAACATAACCCTTTGGCTGATAAATAGGGAAAGTTTAGAGATTTCATGAAACTTTGAAGCAACTGTGGTTAAAGTTCTAACTCATCATTTTAACAATATTATAGAGCCAGTACTTTTCCACAGCATGTTTTGGTTTCCTGAAGGCCAAGCTACTGGCATCGCGGTGAAAGCTGATTGGACGGTGTTCATTCCTCCGCTGTATATTATCACATGGATTCTGTAACATCTTTGTTCATGCTGTCTCGACCATCGACAATAAAACATGTCTTCTGTCTGAATTAAAGACACGATCCCAGACTTTGTCCATCTTCTTCAAAAGTAATCATTTCATAGTGTCAGGGTGCTTTACAATTCTGTGTATTTTCTACTCAACAGGAAGCTTTATCAGAAGCTTGCATGAAAGGTCCGACGTCATGTTATTTTATGATGAACGCAAATTCAAAATCAAAATCATGTAATATAACTGCATTTAATGTGTGTTATCGTCATTACTCACCCGGTCGATAAGCGCTCGGACAGTGTCTCCGGTCAGTGAGTCTCCGGGTAAAGGCCACTCCTCCACTCTCAGCACGGGAACACTATGGCACATGGCGGCTGTCTGCTTACTGCAAAACACAACATAACTTAAGTTTGTCTACGCTCCCAGTCGTACAGGGATTATTCAGAACTAAGGAAGGTTTCTCATCATCTGTACTTTAGTTAGCAGGTTTTTCCGACGTATTGTCCTTAATCCAAAGAACTTTCTCAAGGGAATGAAAACTCGGGGCTGGGCTTTGAGAAAGTTCTTTGGAAGTTCCACCTGAAGTATAGATGATGGGTGAACATAACTTAACTTAGGAGACATTTTAGTAGAACCCAGTCAAAATGGTTGATCCAGCTGGTAAGTTCATAGTTCATGTGTTAATGCTACTTGCCCGTAGACACAAACACATGAATCATTAATCAACTCAGCAGGAGACGGCCACAACACACTGTCTGAGCAATTACACACAACAGTAAACAAAAGATATGAGTGATCTAAAGTGACAACGCTCAATACAGTAGATGGCTATTCATAAATTAAATACACCCATACAAGGTGGACCTAATACAATCTATAGTCCGCACAAACGCCACAGTAAACCAACATGAAGGACATTTTCAATTGGTAAAACTAAGATGAATTATTACAGCTTCAAACTGCCTTAATGTGCTCACAACCATAATGATATTGCATGACAAATGGCATTATCATATTTAATCTCAGCTCTTGTGTGATTTTTCTGTAATTTTAAAATCATTTGGGACATAGAGTTCCATCATATTCAAACCCCATTGGTTGACCTGTTGTTGCCAGGTAGACATATCCAATAGGAACCCAGTAACACTTAAACCAGTTACCATCTCTCCTCTCACACCAGTCTGACCTCCTACAATGGTTTTTCATTAAATATAAATCTCTCTCCATATATAATGTATTGATTTACTAGACAGTATCATAGTAAATGAGTCTGCACAGTGGGAGGGCAAGAGTAGAGTCAGGAAAGTCACGAATCTTAGTTTCACATTTTGTAAAAACTAACCAAAGCAGTTGTAGTCTTTTGCATAAATCCCTGATAGTCATTATTTGAAGTTTTGGGCTGAGAGATGATCTGAATAAGAGTGGCCACAGTCTTTTCTTTTGGCCTGAGTCACATCTTTAGAACAGCTTTTCAGACAAAAAGGTGAAAATGAAAAGCTGATCGAGAGATGTGACCGAGTCCAGAAATCCATGCTTGGATTTTGATGAATCAATTTTTTTGTCTTTTATGGTATTTTATGGTATCGCTTCTGTTTTTTTTTAATCTACCACAGAATGCATTGCCTGTCTCGCTGAAAAAAATAACTTGTATGATAAATTTCCCCAAATATCAATTTTTTCTTGTCTTTTAATTAAACAGCCAGAATCCAGTAAAAAAGATTTAAAAAAAAATAAAACAAATTGGATTCCAAAAAATGCAAATGGGTCAGTCCTTAATAAACAGTCAAAACAGATGTGATATGTAATAATTAAACCCGACACTTGCCCTGAAAGCATTAGGAGTGAGTAATTATTGATGTACCTCAGTCTGGGACGGGCGAGGATGGCCCGGTACAGCAGGCTGAACGGCAGAGCGCGGCTCCGTCCCACAGACAGGATGATGGGGTGCAGCGTGGTCAGGACGTACCCCTGTGTGTAGTACGGCTGCAGGGCCTGAGGCAGCTCACACAGAGACGACACATACTGCACTGTGGGCCGACTGCCTGAAAGAGACAATGCCACAAGTTTAACTAGTTATCGTAAATATAGTATAATGAATAGAATTGGATGGCTGAATAGAATTAGTGATGAATAACAAAAATTATTACCCGAGTGGATTGACAGTTTAATCCGCCTTGAATATAGTAAATACCATCACCATACAGAAAGAAAATCATCAAAACATTCATTTATTCATTTATTAGGTTTTTCTAAACAGAGAAAAATATAGACCATTCACACTGGATGAGTACAGTACAATATTGTGGAGGTCAGGTGGAGTTCCAGAGCCGGGGGGCAGAATGACTGACCCCCATGGTGACGGACTGAGGCGACAGAGAGCTGAGGAGAGGACACTGAGCAGACACATTGAGAGTTCCACTTTGTTTGTTATAAACATTCTGCTGGCATGAGTTTTAGGGTGTCCTCACACTTTATCCAGAAGTGAACCAGAGTTTACTTCAAATTAAGCAATTACGGACAAGTTGGTTCACTTGGGACCATAGACTGTATATATGAACGGACGTAGTCACGCCTATCTCCGCCGTTCTAACTAATGGGCCAAAAATTGGGCTTTCATGGAGTGAAAAAACGCATCTGCGCATGCGTGAGCTGCACGAGCCCCATTCATTTAAACGAGAGACTTCAAAAATTCACAGCGAGTAAACTAGAGTGGTCCAAAAACATTCACTCCTCTCAGCATTGACACACACGTGGAACGGAACTTTGGGCCAAGAGCCGAATGTTGGACCATCCTGTAAAGACGTTTTCAAGAGGTAAGAAGATGCTATTTGTTAGCATTGGCTAATTCTTATTCCGGGTCCACCCCCATCGGCCCGGGGTGGTATTGCAAGCATGTCAGCGCACATCATTTTGGCCACTTTTGAGCCGGGACCCGCCCCCACTGGTTGGGACTTATATTTATTCATATTAGTGTGAATGGCCATTTAGAGTCTTTAAAGTCCAGCAATCACAATTCAAGTAATAGTTTGTAGGATATTATGACTTTAATGTAAACTACAACTCAAGTCATCCTTTAGCTCAATTCCAGGAAGTGGCAAATATACTTTTTAAGAACTCTTTAGTTTCATTGTCATTTTGTAATGTTATTGTTATTAGCTGCCATTACAGTAATAATGTATTGAACAGTAACATAACTTCTTCATAATCACCAATTCTCCTCGTGTATCGGTGGAAAATCAGAGTAGAAAAGATCCACAGATAGGCACAAAGTATCAATAAACACGATTGAAAGAAATGTATTAGGAAATGGTTGTTAGTTGGCTTGTTAGAGTGAACATTAAGCAGAAAAGCCATGTGCTGGTTCACACGGGACAACACACGTAATGGCCTGGCCCCAAAACATCAGTTCTGCCACAAAGGAATGCAAGATGGAGACAGACGATGTTATTTTGCTATACATGCTTATTTACTGAAGAACTCAAATGGAACATGACCAATGCAAAGTTCAAAACAGAAACCATGAAAAGGCCCGACCTCACAAATCACGGGACTGGATCCACCAATAAAAGAATAATTATTTTCTTGCAACACCAAATTTAACTGAACTTATTTAAAAAAAAAACAATGGCTGCTGCAACTAATCATTTTGATGCAATTATTTCTTGTGTAGTTGATTATAAACGCCTGTGAAGAGAGGTTTTGCGCCATTTATCACAGCAACGAAACTAAAACGTCTTGAGTGAGTTTAGTTTTCATCATTTTAAATTACATTCTTGATTTGATTGAGCCATTTAACCTTTTATTAAAGCACACGGCAGGATGTGGAGACCATGCATAATGCGGAAAATGATTATTCAATGACCACATTAGTAGACTACTATATGATCAAGTGTTAGCTGGAACATTTTGAGGAGGGTTAACTCTGGTGGCCTGTCCATTTTAACTCATGGAAATCTAATGGCTCTATACATGGCTCTATACCCTGTGCTGCTGAAGGCTGCGGTGGCTAACTGTCAAAGCACAACAAAATGGAACAATGTATAAAAAAAAAACAACAAACATTGTTCCATATCCTCACGCTCAAAACAGTTTGGTTCTATTACTACTTTTTTCAAATCTTTAGATCATCTTTTCAAGACAGAAAAGACGACCTCCTTCATCAACCCTCAAGCCAAAATGTCAAACAGTTACTCACAAGACATTTTCTTACATGTATGCAAAAGATAAAATGTTGACTAATGAGGCTTGACTTGAATTCACTCACTCTTTATGGGACAAATTCATGTATTATGCAAGAAAAAATAAAGTTAGATACCCCAGATTTTACATTTACACACTCCATTTTCTCTCTTCATAAAACGTTGTGTATCCTCTTTGACAACACGCTCGCCGCTGAAGTAGAAAAACAGACATTTTAAGCTCTAAGCAAGTCTCTGTATATGTTTAAGGCAGAGTATTTTTAGATTCCAGATGCTTTTGTGATGTGGCCATGGAGGAGTGCAGCCTCATGTGGTTTGTTGGTCACAGACGTCGGGTCCAGTCAAATGGAACTCACACTAGCCTTTTATAGAATAACTGAATATTATCATTATCTAGGTATTTTTTACCTGAAAAAGACAGCGAGCCAATCAATGTAAATCAACTGTAACTTTCTGGAGAATGTTCTACTTTCTGAAACAGGCAATTGGAAATGTTACGCTGCTATATCCATCTCCGCATACCAGACGGATGTTGATTTGGTTGTATCTAAAATCAACAGGAATTTTTTTACTATCTTGACCTAAAAATGTCTTTTCCAGGCTTTTGGTTAATAATGTATTCTTGACACGCTCTGTCCACCGTCTCCCAAGTGCTCTACTTTTGACTTGTCTTCTTCCATTATCGAAAAGTCCCATGGGCGTCTAAAAATACATTTTCCATAATTTTCATTCATTCAAAAGTCCCCCAAGACACCCAGACTATGATATAACTTATTACTATGACAGCTATGTAGGCTACAAGCAAACACAGTCTTGTCTCCCTCTTTGTAGTAAACCCTGTTATATTTTGTATACTTGTAAGAAAGAACAGCTTGGCCTAGTGAGAGTGGTTCTTTCTTTTTGAACTTTTCTGTCTGAAAATATCGGATCCAAAGATGTGACAGAGCCCAATAATGCATGTATGTGAAAACTAGTGGATAATAAAAACTAAATAGATGTTATTCAATTGAAACGATTCATATTTTTGGTCTGCAACTACCAGCTTCAAGTGGAAAAGTTGTTTGTTCGTGTCTGTTCTCCTTGTTGTTTTCCTCCCTGGCCTTGGCTGGAAATCCCAGGCTGCGACCGTCACCGTACTTCCTGTGTCCACAAAGCCTGGCTGTTCACAGAGGCTTGGCCATGTGCCTCACTCAAAACCCTCCATCTCAAAACACATTTCACAAACTCGCCAACTTCTCCACTCCAGGCTTCATAAATGGGGGCAAAATACGGGGCGCAACGATGAGATAATGTGCGTGAACAAGGGAAAAGAAAGAGCATTCCACGTCGTCGTCTCAACCCCCCACACTCTCACGAACGAACCAGAGAACGGGGGCCACAGCTGAGATGACGACAACATTTCAATGGGCTGTTTGGCTGGATCCATTACCGGGCTAAAGACCACCGGATCCACAGGGAAACTTGTAAATTCGTGGCAGGGCAAACAGCTACAGTTTTATAAGCATTCCTGTGGATATGGACCTCACTTCTAACACCGGGGTGAATTTGGATTGTTGGCTAAACAGAAGGACTGTGTCATGTTGCTTTGAAAGAGAGAGCCTGGAGTTTTAAAACATGTGTCAGTGAGGATGTTCTTTTTGTCTAAATTATTTCTATAAGATCCTATGTGTTTTAAATATCTACACTGTCATTTATCAGTGTAGATTAGTTTTCAACCAATACGTGAAAGCAACTTAAAATATAGTGCTGTGAGCCTTTTAAAACAGACACTGATAAACACTAACAATGATTTTTATCCCTCGAGATGAAGATGAAACATTATATTATTTGTATGTTACAGTTTGGGTTGTATTGCAAAAAAAGGAATCTTTCTACAGTAGTATTATTATAAATATTTTTTTCATTCGCATTATTTGTGGCCATTGAAATGATAAAAATACTGTTTACAATGTCATTTGATGTTTCAGAATGTGAAAAAATATCTTGAGTATAGAAAAAGGATTGGCAAAACATGTATCAAAGTAAATAAAAAAAAGATTTTGATGAGGAACGAGATAACAATGAAACACACTTATCAAAACGTTGAATTTGCATAATATGTCTTTAGTTTCTATTTCACAAAATTCAAGTAAAAAATGCCCTTTTGCAAATTTTTGTTTTATCACGAAAGGCATTCGACCCACAGAGTGCAACTAATGTGTCCCGAGAGGACCACGCTGTCAAACATTTAACTGGATCTTTTGTTGGGTCTTCTGCTCTACCCCTCCCAGGTTTCGGAGCCTTCACACCCCCCGAGCCTCCCCCTTCCTCCCCTCTATCGTGCTGCCAGTCGTCCTATGAAGGGGCCTCTATGGAAGAAGAAAGCTCAGAGGGAGGAGGGCAGAGGACGAGTGTTGATAGGTGGATGTGGGGTGGTGGGTTTTCAGGGGAACAACAGCTATGGCACAGGGAGAAGTGACAGAAGCGGAAAAAATGGACAAGGGGGATTTAGGGGCGGCCTGGGTTTACAAGTCTAAGTTTTATGGGACTGGGAGTGAATAGGAGTGCGCAAGACGGTGCAAAAAGGGGTGGAAAAGTGCCTGGCAACGTGGAACCAGCCAACATGGGTCTAGGGATTGTAAAACAGCTTGATGACGAAAACAAAAAGTCATAATGTAACAGAATGAACTACACCGGACATGTGGTTACTATAATGAATGTCAGGGGTATTTATACAAAGTAGTGGCAGAAGAAAGGATACATAATGCCTTTTCTTCATTCAAAAATGAAAGTGCTTCTGAAAATGTTAAGATGAAAAAAAAAAACCCTGATTACATCAATAGAAAGAAACTTTTCAGCCGCTCTCTTCGTAGTGTAGAGTCGCGGAGGTTCTTGTATCGCAAAGTAATGCCTCCTTTCTTTAGTCTGTGCCGGACCACCTCACTCTGTTATCAAGGAGCCAGGGTTACGTTAAGGAACCTTGAGTTTTGTAATTAGCTGCGTATAAAGTTTATAGTCCATGATAAAAAGCCTTGTTGTTCAATGACGACAAAAAGGTGTTTTTGACACAACTGTTATATTCTACACTTTGCACTTTTTAGACATGTTTGTTTCCTCGGAGCATGTTTACAGTCTCTGCCAGCTAAGCGGCACCGCTGCTGTGTTGAATGAGACACACGTGTGGGGAGGGGCAAAAGTAGGTGGGGGCAAACGCAGCACAGAGAAGGCAAACAAGAAGAGTGGCAAAGGTGAAATAGAGCCAGTATTTCGGTAATGTGAAAAACGGCAAAGTTACTTTTGCAAAATTTTCACCTACGATAATAATCGCCCATCCCTAGGCTCATGGACCTGATAGAAATGTCCAAAGGGCTGCATCTGACCCATGGGCCAGGGTTTGCCCACCGCTGATCTAATGTAATCCATCAAAGGGCACCCGTTTCTGAGATTACTACAGATTTCTATAATGCTCAAACGTAATCATAAACAATAACAGAAATTGTGTCCAAATCAGGGGCAGGGCAGAAGGGCAAATATGATCAAATCATATATCAGAGCATTCAGAAAGACTTTTTTCAAATGAGAAACCAAGATATGCTTACTTCTCCCAGTAACTGTTGGATCACTGCACTAACATCAGACTTCAGATCTTAGTTTACAGAATTATTTAATTATTGCTATATTGAGAGCAGTACAAAACTCTCTATAATCATCAGTGATAGAGAGCACAGACTAACAGATGATTCAAGCTCTGTCAGGACCCAGGCCAGGAGCATGCTGTTATTGTGTCCTTGTGCAAAACACCCTCACCCTCACCCTCATTGCATGCACAACTGTGAGAATGTGTGTGAGAGAATGCCTCCTCTATACGCTGTTACCGTTTGCTATTTAAGCATTGAAACATGAGACGTATGCATCTAAACAATCAATATCCTTCTAAAAGCCATACAAACCAATCTGAAGATACACAAATCCATTCAGTGTGCACGTTTAAGGCATCAGAGCATTTGATGTGCTGCCCGTGGCTCCAGGACAAGACTTAGAAGAGTGGAACCAGGGCAGGAGGAGCATGGGCGGCACAAGGAGGAGTGGGGAATGGAGATGTCCCAGAAATGTTTCATCGTTTTAAAGAGACGATGGGAAAAGTAGGGAAGGGGGACACGAGAATGCATTCTACTCAGACTACAGTTCAACAGATACGGATACTACAACTTGCCGGAATTACTGTATACCTACTTCATAATTCTCAAGATGTGTGAGTGAAGAAAGTCATTTTAGAGCAAGAAAACATAACATTAACTTAACATTGATCCATCTGTGTTTTATTGTATGTATTAAAAAGGTACACTTTTATAATGATCACAAGTAACCAACATTTTACAACTATTTTCGTAATTGATTATTTGCAAACTAATTTAAGATGTCAGATGTGACTTAAAAACTCAAACAGAGCAGTAATTACAAAAATGGAACAGCATGGAAAGCATACATCTCTCAATCTCTTAAAATTGATTTGTCTGGAATTATCAAAATGTCCTTGACTTAAGTGTAGAAATATTATTGTATAAGAATCACATATCCACTTTTTAAACAACTAATCCATTAATCAGGAATAACTATCAATGATGAATTAGTAAGTTGCAGTCCTAGTTTGTAATCTAATGTTTAAAATATTGCCAGGCTTTGTTAGAAAAGAAAATGAAATTGGAGTAAATCCCATTAAAAAATATGTGATTAATCTCAATTTTATCACAACACCCTCACATTGAAATATTTTTGGTATAAATTAGACCTTGTACTTTAGAATAGCAAGCACTGCATGACGTGGTGTTCTTCCCCCCATGTAAACGTGGTGCTCGGAGCAGAGCCACTTATCCTTCCATTTGGAGGGTGTGACGCTGTCTGTCGTATGTAACACCTTTGAAGAAGTGAGAAAAACTCTTCAAGACACAAATGTGAGATACCTTCAGATCCCAAACATATTGCCACGATACCATTAACTAAATCATTATGTAGTAAGTATATTCTCAGTGTAATTATGGCTATATCCAGCTGTCCTTCAGGTGCAGAGGCGAGCTGTAACATGTGGTTATTAAAGCTAAACACACTAAAGCCCTGAAGCAGAAGAGCCGCCCTCTGAGCAAACTACATCTGCATCCAGTCCTGCAGAAAGAGCTCACCACAACATGCAACTTCAGCCGCACTAGAGTCGCAGACGGGTTCAGACGTGCTCAGTGTCGCTAAAACATTTGACCAATGCTAGTTTTTCGGAACACAGTGACATAACTGCAAGCGTTTACAAAATACGCCCAATAATGTCGCAAAGGGGCTAATATAGACTTATCTACATAAACTGATTTCTGCTGAATGAAACCGCACATTCACTAATATTGTTCCAGATTATTCTTAGCAGATATTGTGCTTTAGTAGAAGTCATTGGACTGCACATGACAAACCACAGACGTTATCCTCAGCTCTGTAACTGTTATGGTAACTTCACACATTCAGAGACAAGTCGGCTGGCACATTTTAAATTAAGAAACATGCTAATTATGGAGATTGAATTAAGAAGTCTGTTTTTCTGTTAGAATGAAGAGCCCACAGCAGAAACATTGAAACATGAAGTGTATTATTAGAAGGCAATGCATGTCCACAACTTTTCAATTTCTCTGAATAACTAACCAACTTCTCAGACTAATGCATTGTGTTTCATCAATTATAATTTATGTGCAACTACCCCATACATGTCCTGAGCATCAATAGACAAAATGTGCATGAAAAACTCCTATAGAAACAGAAAAATGACTATGACCGACAGCGACAAAGGCATTTTTATAAGAAAGGCAGAGCGTGAGGCATTATCCGCTGCCTTTGAAGTGACAGCATCACTGACTGCTTAATACACTCAACAGGACCAGACCCCCTCCCTTCAATTTGAAGAGCTGCACTTTCCCCATGATTCATTATAGTGGGAGCCTGCTGTTTACATGCTAGGCTCCCATTCAAAAACTTAATCACCATTTCCTTCCAAATAGGTCACAGTCAAAATAGCCATGCCGTCCAGAAGCAGATAACGGATTAGCTTATAGACAGAGCGAGGGGGAGAGAAAAGAAAATCTCTGCTGCAATAGATTATCACACGTGAAAATTAGATCTAATACTGCGCATTGCTGTGGATGTATGCATGTGTTAAGATCTTTTAGGATTATAGGTTTGCATGAATGAATGTATATTAATGAAAATAGCCTGTTGCTGAAAACCTCATGTGACCCAATTTGAGATAGGCTGGCTTGTTGCTAGGAAAGTAAGATAGTACTACTGTGGTCCTATAGGAGGAGTGAGATATTGTGAATGGAGTGTGTGAAAGTAGTTAACATGCATACAACAAAAGCACACTTTGTCTGGCTTGTCTGGCTCTGCAGTGACGTTCAAAACACCATAGGACCCCTGATACAAAAGCCCCTATTGGACGAATTAACAAACTAATACGCTTTCAATGAATAAACTCTTGTCTAGACACTATCATGCAACAGTATAGCCTTTGTGGTAACATTGTCTCCACATTTTCTCCTGTTGACAGTGGCTTCTTTCAATTATTTTGTGTAGCAATTGTGCAAATCATAAACGTGCTTATTCCCAACTAGGATTGTGACTTTTCATTCCAAACAAGCACTGAATGGAGCCATGGTAAGGGTGTTCTGACTTGCACACATGGGAGAGGCTTCATGGTTCATGCACGTTAAAAGTTAATCTGAACTGGATAAGTACGTATTTTTACATATTTTCAGCATATGAAAAGATTAGCCCACTTCCTGGACTATCAATGTTGTCAAAAGTTATCCACAAAGAGTTCACAGTGATCATGATTCTAAAAGTAATTTGGTGTGGGTATAGTGACTTCACTACATCTTACCTTCCAGGCTAAAATCCAGCAGCACATACTCGTAAACAGTGTCGGTTTTGGTCTCCACCTGTGGTCTTTTCAGAGTGGAGTAAATCTTGCCCGGGCTGCTGTCCTCCGGGTCTTCCAGCTTCCTTAAGCCGCAGCCCATGCTTCCTGCGCCGGGGAGAGAAAGAGACGCAGCTCCGGGTGAATCTAATGGAAGCACCACGACTGAAAATCTCCACACTATTCAACTTTTATTAGCGCCACCACTCCATTCCTGCTTTTTTTTTATCTGATAATCCCCAAGAGAGTGATCGGATAATCTGGGGAAAAGCAGGATGACAAAACTCCCCGACTTCAGAGCTGGCAGAGAGTGGAGGGTGAGAGGGCGAGAGGGTGGTCCTGCGCTCGCCTCGTGCACAGAGACGCGCCTCCTGTGGCTCTGAGTGAGATGGAGAGGAGGAGGAGGAGGAGGAGGAGGAGAAGGAGGAGCAGACTGGAGAAAGTTTACTCCTGTCAAGGCAAAAAAAAAAAAAAAATACTATGCGAAATTGCGTATATGATGACGTGCATAACGTTAAATTTTTCACAGTGAACATGAAAAAAACAAAAAAACATTCTATTAATCAAAGCAGTTTTTGACTGAACTGCTGTTATCATTATTATTATTATTATTATCATTATTATTATTATTATTATTGACATTATTATTATTGACATTATTATTATTATTGACATTATTATTATTATTAGCATCATTGTAATTATTATTATTATTATTGTTTTTATCATCATCATTATTATTATTATTATTGTTATTACTATTTTTTATTATAATTATTATCTTTATTTTTATTATTAGTATTATTTTTATCATCATCATCAAATCCATTATTATTATTATTATTATTGTTATTATTATTAGTATACGATGCACACAAACAGTTTATGTTTATGCTCTCCAGACCTGATGCATGTGCCTACCACGTGTTGCTGCTACTTCCCCATCTGCGCCTGATCATCAGTGAGTAATGCTATCACTCAGCACACAAAGACGTGTTCATGAAAGCCTATGGACTGAGTCGGTGGTTTTGATAGTATTATTTTACTAATGTGATCAGAGTAAATTATTAGTGTAATTCCATCTGGGCTACTCACTAATTAGGCATTGAGTGTGTCACCTCAGGCACCTCAAGTCTTTTAATCCTGTGTGGGGCCTGATCATGGATCTATTATATTAGGGGCTGATCCTGAGCATTGCAATCAGATCTGTGACCAAGGCAGTTTTGTGCGAGAAATATGCAGTTTATTAGGTTAATTAATCTAGTCATATAATAATCATCATAACAAAGCTACTATTATAATATAATATCATTTCTGGACACTCAATTGTGCTTCACTGGCAAATGTATAGACTTAGACAGACTTTATTGATACACAAGGGAAATCGCCTTGTCACAGTAGCTCACATAGTATTTTACAAAACAAATAACATTAAAGTGACAATCTGAAAATAAGAATAATATTAAGATAATATTGTGAGAGTGGAATAATCTGGATATAGGTACTCAGGAAAATACATATCTGTGAACATGTACACATTTACAGTATAAAATAGGATACTACACATCTGTGAATATACAATATATACAAGGACAAAACAGATAAACTTGAAGTCTGTTTAGATGAATGTGTTTGTTATCTGTCACAGAGCGGTGACTTGTTGTTCAGCAGTATGGAGTGTGGAGACTACGAATCTGTGACCACCGGACCTTCCAACCTCCATCAATCATTCGCAGACACACACAGACACGCACACGCGCACGCACGCACGCGCACACACTCACACACAAGACTCATACCAGGCATGTGGGTGAAGTGTCCTGGCCAAGGACACAATGACAGTTTGGCATTTAACAGTCAAAACCACCCCACTGTGGCCCAGAGGTCTCCTATCACATTATTATCCAGCCCATGACCTGCTTAGCTTCTGAGGTCTGACAGGATCAGGCGGTGACGTGCTGGTGGCACAGAATATGAAGATGTTATGTGTTCTCTCTTTGAATCACTTGATCATATTAGCATAGCCATGGAATATACCTATTACCTATAGCTCCTCGAAATTGACTGTTTTGAGTGCATGAGGAAATGGCCCTAAGCAGACCACATAACAGGGTCTGCTCCTGTTTCAGGGGCCATCTATGCTCCCAGTGCCTTTCCCCAGTGCCTCCATGGAGAACGCTTTTGAGCTCCTATTGAGAAGCAGGATCAGAGAGAAAATGTACCTCACATTTAGTTAGGCCCTTGCTCGTACTGTACAGACGGGAGAACACATGTACATCTCATGTTGCTTGTTGTTCATCTGGAGTCTAAAGCTAAATCTATACTATAATATATACTATACTATAATTTTTACTTGTTATCCATGTTTTCTGAGGCTGGAGTGAAAAAAACCCTGCAGTCAAAAAGCACACAATCAACATTCAACATTAGACTCCACAAATTTGGAATTGAGTGAAAATAATTTAATGAAAATATGAAGTCACAATATTCCTCTGTTTGGGAATGCCTCAAGCAGCAGTGACTCAGAGCCAGAGACACAGCTGCAGCCTCGGACCCTGCAGGTGCAGACTGCCACACAAACAGCATTGACATTCATCTCAGGCTCTTGCTAACTGCTCCTCTGCTCTCAAATGTTCATGCATTTATACTTTGTGATCTCCACACAAGGCAGAACCATGTCATGTGTGCACTAAATCTCAGTTTGGACAATAGGCTGCGAGTCACTCCTTAAGGACAAATGTTTTCCTGTGTGATCGACCGACATTTACAACTTTTAGTTGAATGAATCAAAGGAAAGAGAAGAGGAAGCAGCTGTATAGAAAAACGACTATGGTATAGTTTAGAGCATGGGCCAGATCCAGCCTGTGAATGAATTATCCTGGTCCCCGAGATGATATTTAGAACCGGCCCGCACAAAACATTATGAAAATACTGGATCATTCATTTAATGTTCAGGGCATGTGTTTACTGTGAGCCTGTTGAAAAATGTTTTCACTTGAAATGATTGACAGCCATAGAAGTGAGTATCTGACACCTGAAGGCACTTCTTTTCTCTCAGTTTTGTAAAACTATATATTAAATATATGTGAGCAGAAGTAGTCCTCCTTTGGATTGTGGAGGCAGCCCAGACTTCCCTCTCCACGCACACTTCCTCCAGTTCATCCGAGGGAATCCTTAGGTGTTCCCAGGGCAGCTGAGAGACATTAGCCCTGCTTCCACCACTCCTTTGCCGTACTCGCCTCTACTCACCTCTAATGGGAGCGTTTCCACCGGCCCTGTTTAACCAGTGCCAGGATCTTTGTTTTGTTTTGTTTGTAGCACCTGCTATATGGTGTGTATGTGAATGGTTGGTGGTGGTCGGTGGGGGCAGATGGCACATACTTGCTGCCTCGCTTCTGTCAGTGTGCCCCAGGGCAGCTGTGGCTACAGTAGTAGTTTATCACCACGTGTATGGAGTGAAAGAATAATGACATGTGAAGCGTCTTTGAGTGTCCAAAAAGCGCTGTATAAAACCAATGCATTATTATTATTATACCCTCTAACCAGGCCAGGCCGATACTACTCTAGAATACTGCTCTAACAGCCAGTGATTGGCCGGAGTGCTGCTGGAAGGAATCCGGGCAAGGAATTCCCCCAGATTGTGGTTTGTTGTGGTAGGAATGCATTATTATGGTAAATCGACTACATCGCTGCACAAATCGGTCTGTCTCCATCCTTCCTTTCACATATAAACAATGTGATTGTAATGACATGCAGTAAATATGTGTGTTTAGAGAAAGCAAACATTTTCAGAGAATTAATTCCTTTAATATTGCTGGACCATGTACAATCACTCAAACATCCACGAACATAAGATTAAGATAAACGATCTTAAAAGTGCAGAAGGAATTCTTTAAAAATAACTTGGTGGAATGAGCTTCCAGGAGGAAACCACTATCTCCAACTCCACCCAGACAAAACGCACAGGGAAGGAAATGTGGGTCCCTGACATATGGTCTCTGATTTAGTGAACACAGACCTGAGTGAGGGAAGGAACCACTGAGTTTATATAAAAGTTCATTCACCACTTTAAAGAGATAATTACACAGCAACCAGCATTTTGTGACTTTATGATGTCACTGTCATAAAAGATAAACAATGATGAAGTGTGATGGCACATTAAGAATTACTGGCGTACCCTCTGAAACCTAACTGAGTGCATTGGTCTGTTGTATGCGCCAGTAATTGATGTTGTTGATTTTATTATTCATATTGCCTTATCATGTGTAAAGCAACAGTGCCATCTGGCGTTCTCTCTTGGGATAGCTCAAATATCGTTCATCTTGGCGTGGGAATGATGAGCGGCATAGAAGACTTTATATTTGGACATACATATAGACAAAGCAACATGGTACACTCTGTCATTTTTACCCAGTAGAGGGTCTATTTATTGTCTCCATAAAGATGTATCACTGTGTTCCACAACAATGATTACAGAACAGATCTGAGAGAAGTTGTTATAACCCTGAAATACCAGTAACCGAATAAATGGAAGATTCAGTACTTGTAAATATACTTGTTGTGAAATATTCAATCTCTGCAGGTGAATGAGTGACTTTCCTGATGGGTTTTGCTGCCTGCCTATTGTCATGAGCTTGTTATGTTCCTCCATATAATTCAAAACACAAATATTTATGTATTTTATTCTGTTCCAACGAATAGATTCATCCGACTCCTCACATGCTACAGCCTACAGCTCCTTTTAGTATCCTGTAGTATATATGGAGCTGTACTATTCTTTGTGAAGGAGTTGTGTTGCTTCAGGTCAAATGTATATAAAATAACAAAATCCATTCTTCCCAACTGGCATTAAGATAAAGATTAAGAGATTAAGACATCCTTTATTCGTCCCACAGTGGGGAAATTTCAGTGTTGCGTCACAACAGTAGGGATGCTAAGAAAAGTGAACAATAGTTATACTAATCAAAATAAAACAAAATCACTGACTCTAGCATCAAAGGACATGTATAAAATCTCTATCTTGAACATTATAATGATAATGAAAATAAAAATTGGCATAAAAACCTAATTCTTCACTTTTTCCACCTTTGTAATTGTGGACATGAGCATAAAACATTGTGTTCCGTGGCTCACATTTGTTCGGCAGAGCCTTGGGTCAGAGTGACAGCAGCCTCTCACACCTACAGTCTCAAGCACTCCCTGTTCACCAGACTTCACTGCACTCAACCAAAATGTGGTCTGTTTTGTCCAGGCTTTATTATAGACAATTTTCCACTCACATTAAGGTCATAGCGACACTAACGCTCCCCAGAGATTCCAGATGAATTGTTCTTCTTTGTGTTTGAGCATTTTTTTGCATTTGAATCATATTTATACCACTGTGTCAAGACTTTATAGGATTAGCAGTAAAAACACATTTGTCAAACAGATGGAGACTTTTTATTGTGACAATTTGTGAACAGATCGGACGACAACATGCTATCTTTCTCTTCTTGATCTTTTCCATACATGATTGGCTAAATGATGATGGTCTCTTGTTTTCATAGTAGCAATTTTAAGAGCGAGGACCTGTTACATGGATTTTATTACATACAATCGTTTTACTTTTGTGGTTTTGAAGTTTGGTACAAAAGCTTTATCTCAAAATAGACCCTCATGAGTCTTGTTTCTGCACTGTAATGTAGTATATTAGTGGGAATCATTATAATAGAGTAGAGTAGAGCAGCCAAATAGACCCTTGCTGTAAACTTCTTGTAGTCTGTCTTCAAGGTCCTGTGGAGAACAGCCTGCACCTTTGCACTGACCACACGGTGCACTTCACACGTGTACGGCCGTGCTCCAACCACCACCGTGTTTCTCACACTACTGTGGCACCGTCGCACCAAGACGCCACATTCATTTCACACACATTATCCACTGCTGTGTATTGGATAGGCTTTCATTGGGCCCGTTCAGTACAAAATACCTGTGTCAAACTTATTAGAAGATGGGTCCGATTGTGTATTATCACTTATTCTGCAACTATTCAGAATATCTTTGCTCATCATCAGTCATTATTACATACTTTTTGACATTTGCTGAAGGCAACAGGCTACCTTTAGTTAGCAAGGTGCTTGTTAAACTGCCCAGCACTGTGGAAACATTGTTTCTCTCCCTTGGGGGTGTGTAATTGTCTCGGTGTTTGTTGTGTCTGTCTGTTGGCAGGATCATGCAAAAACTACAGGATAAATTTAGATTAAATGTTGTCTGTGAATAGAATGCGATCGAGATGATCCATAGTCTTGGCGGGGGAATGTGCTCTCCGAGTGCATGTTCAAGTGTGAGCCAAATGAACAAGTCTTTCAGTTTTTGAATTACAAAGTAGGAACATTGCTTGCATAAGTAATTCAATGGTCACATTCCAGATGCACTTGAATCAATTTACAACATGACACCTTTGTCATTATGCATCAAACTTATGTAGCGCTATTTTGAAATATGAAAAAAATATGGAAAAGTAAGATGGAACGGATGGATTTTGAGAAGTGATTTAAAGCTTTGAAGTGAATCCGAGTTTCTGATGGGTTGTGGGAGTGAGTTCCAGAGAGTGGGGGCAGCTGGGGAGAAGGCATGGGCCCCCAAGGTTCGTCTCTTTGTTCTGAAGGGAGTGAGGAGGTTGGAGTCAGCAGATCTGAGGCGGCAGGAGGGACAGTGCTGATGGAGGAGGTCCGTGAGATATGAGAGGGCCAGGTAATGGAGGGACTCGTGGGTGGTTAGGTGGACTTTTACAGAATGTGGTATGAAACTTCTGTCTGGAGGAGATGAAGATTACTACAGAGGATAGTGAGAAGGAGGGTCAAAAACGGCCTACTTTATTGGCCCTCAGCCTTTTATTACCACAAATCTAATGATAAAACATAATTCATCTTCAAAAAAGGAAGATACAAGCATTTTTAAATATTACATTGTCTATGAAACTGTACAAAAGCATAAATGTAATTACGGCTGCAATTCCACAAACTCAACTAGTGTTTACATGGAAAGGTTGTTCTTTTGACTCGCTTTGAATTTATTTCAATAGAATCACACAGGGGACGCGTCACAAGTTATACTTTGCATTCTTTAGAAACATTATTCAGAAAAAAACACTCAAATTTAGGACCTTTTAGTCAATAAGACTAAAAGGGGTGCCTCGTTATATTGTGAGCATACTAGCATACTGGTATGCTGCCCATCAGGTAATGCAGGTGAGATGGGGGAGATCCATGTCGGATCCATTCTCTGTCAATAATGGGGTCCGGCAGGGAGGAATTCTGTCTCCTGTTTTATTCTCCCTGTATATGAATGATCTGTCTATAGAGTTAAGTGCATGTAAAACAGGCTGTATGATTGGGCCAATTCAAGTGAATCATCTGATGTATGCGGATGACCTTGCTGTATTCAGCCCAAGTAGTGCAGGTCTACAGGACCTTCTCAATGTCGGCTCTAAGTATGGAGTAGATTTTGATGTAAGGTATAATGCAAGAGTATGATAATGTTATGTAGAACTAAAGATGATGTAAATGTAAACTTTCCTCCATTTAAATTGTATGTTCCAAATATAAATACTTGGGCCATTTTATTTGTGATGACTTGTCTGATGATGAGGACATTTTTAGGCAATGTTGTATGATGTACGCTCAGGCGAACATGCTCGAGCGCTAGTTTGGGGCCTGTACAGTGCAGGTGAAAAAGACACTTTTTAAAGCATACTGTACGTCATTATATACGGCACACTTATGGACTAAATGTGGCATACAATGACTGCTTGAGGATTTTATTGAAAAGGCTACGATGGGAAAGTGCAAGTACTTTGTGTCAGCTCAGCTGGAATCAGGACATTTCAGGCAGCCATTCGATGTCTTATGTACAGTTTTATCTGTCGGCTCAATGAAAGCCAGAATATTATTGACATAAGCCTTACAAATGTCAAATTCAGTGCCACACGGTACCAGTCAGATCTGTGGAGACACTGGTTCAGCTGTTTGCTCTGAGAAGTGAGGCTTATTGTTGTGAATATATGTGTTTTTATGTGATGTGTTTGTCTTATCCTGGACCATGAGTCTGTATAAAAGCTTGATGATGATGATGATGAATACAAACATAGACAAAGAGTATTCTGTTCTGTAATATTGAGAACCATTTTATTGTTATGACTTACATAACTTGGTATTGATATCAAAGTTGTTTGTATTATTAGAGTAAAGTCTATTCTAAGTTTTCATATCATTATGAGAAAGTTGAAAATATGTCATAATTGTATGAATGTTTGGGACAGTGGTGTGAGGTGGTGAGTGTCTCGTGCTAATAGGCCTCACTCACTGACCACATTCCACAGCTGCATGACTCGAGGTCCAGCACAGCACCTCCATCGCCCGATATTTGTGCGCTGGAAGAGCTTCAAAACATAACCAATGTTCAAAGGGTTGGAAGACAGGCTGTTCTTCCAAAATGCTATGAAAATCTAATGTTAGGATTCAAGGCATTTTATTCTGGGTTACGTGTCGGGATGAAGTCATCTTCCTATAGAGCTGTTTCAGAGGTAGATTTGATCTTTGCAATTATCTAGACAAGCCTGGGCAAATCTCTAAATGAAATTCTTTGATACCATTGAACCATTGAATCCTATAGGGACCGAAACTGGTAATGTTAAATTCACCTTTATGCACCCAAACTACAACATTTTTTTGACAGTAGTAATGTGAAAGCTGTGCTGAATAAAATGATCCATCTCCTATGTTTCTTTTTTCATTTCCTCCTTCAAACATGCACAAATAATGCATCAGAATAAGGATTGTCATGAGTTACAGTATTCTTTGGGTTCCCCGGGTCCACAGCACACAGCAGGTGCGGATGTGTCCTTGAGTTGGACACTAAATCCTGACCAGCTTGAGGGGAGTATAGTGAGACTGACCCTGCACCAGTGTGCCCTCAGCAGAGTGGGCCAACCAGGGACAAATATCATTCTTTTGTCCCCAGTGATGAATAATATATCACTATTTTATTACACTTCAGCTCCTTCATAAGACTCAGCTGCCCCCAACACGTATCTGTAATATACAATGGTCTGGTAAGTCGCCAGTGTCTTTGTTTACATGGAGGCTGGATACATACAAAGCTGTGAGTTCTGTGTTATTAAAAGATTTTGTGCAAAGAAAAGGAATGTCGAATGGACCAAAACAGTTGTGTTGCTATGGGATGAGCCTCATTTCATACAATATAACGTAATTATTCCTATTATAATGTCAAAACTTTTCTATTGCTAAAACATAGACAATTTGGTTGATTCCGCTAACAGGACACATCTCATTATAGTGCACTTGTGGAATATTCTTGCACATCACAACAGGTGACCATGCACAGGGTCAGTGTTCAAGGTTCATGGCTGATTAAAGTCTGAAAATACTCATCTTTGAAATCAGTGAAAACAAATGTGTTGACTGTAAACGCTGCTGCTGCCATTGAACATCTGTTGTGGCTACCATTGAACAGTGTAAAACAATGTAACAAAATGTCTCAAAAATCCTTGACTGAAAATACGATGTTCACATAACATAGGGTCTCAGCTGAAGCAAGCACCTGTTTTTGAATCCACCAGACAAGAAGCTTCCAGGTAAATGTGTGTCGGGGAGGCGAATCTTTAACAATTTGAAAGAATTCCACATACTGTATGATCGATAGGCGGCGATAGACTGGTTATTATTATAGATCCATGTTGACGAGACGCATTTCTGAAGAGATCAGGCTCATAGGCTGTGTAACTCAAAGAAAGCACTTTGGTTGTATGAAAATATTGTGAATCTATCTCTGACCCTTGTGACTCAGTAATGTGGCTTTCTTTGTTCTTGTTCAGTTCTTTTGTTTTTTATATATGTGTCAGATTTAGAAAGAGAACCTTTCTTTGTCCCACTTTGGAGGCATATTCCAGTGTTGCTATTTACTGTCTGGTTGAAGCGGATATTAGGGCTATAAGACAATGGTAGGAATGTGTATACTTATATACAAACACTGGTCAGTTACTTTCTTTTATATGACTGATACACTTATACTCATGAAAAGAGCAAGTGGTTAGCACTCCCGTTTCTCAGCAAGAAGGTCCTGGATTCGAATCCCTGTCGGATCAGTGAATTCTGAGAGGAGTTTGCAAGTTCTCCCTATGCTTGCTGGGTGCCTCCGGGTGCCCCGGTTTCCCCTACCACTAAAACATGAAGAGGGCATATTTCCCCACGGGGATATTAAAGTACAATTTAACTTAAATAACCGGAAACAGATCAACAACACTGAGTTGTTGTAATTAATCAATGCATTAATCAGCCCTTTCTGAGCACTTTCCTTTGTTTTTCGAGGTGCGTCGTCTAGAGGATGTCCACCTGTCAGTGCCATGGTCAGTGCTTATGTCTCATGTTGATTCTCATTGGTCGTTGTGCCTGTCACTCACAGGTCTCAGGCGCCGATGGGCGGAGCGCAGCAGGAGCACGGCGGCTGGGGAGGCGGTGTGTTCAGAGGCGGCGCGACTGTCAATCGTGCTCCTAATTCTCGGCAAAAGTCTCCTGCAGTTGCACGGAGCAGGACGGAGATCATTCTCGTGGATGTGTTTCAGTTTAAGGGATGTGCAGATGCGCGCACAGAGCTGCCGGAGATCTGGATTTCACGCTTACCACCGATAAACTTCTCATCTTTCTACACTTTGTTGACATCGACGTGTTTTGGTCTCAGCTCTGATTTTAAGTCAGTTTTTTGGATTTGCTTTTGCGGACAAACCTGTGCATTCACACACTAGTCACACCAGGAACAGAATCTGGTCCACCAGGATTGTGTCTTTACGCGCTTTGTGCCTGGAAGCAGTGGGAGAAAGGGAACTTGACTTGTTGCGCGTAACTCGTCTACAGAGAGCGCACGAGTTTCTGTCCAAGTTGGTTGTGTACTTGTGGTGGCCAGCTTTCCGATCTGGTTTGCACGTTTCCATCACAGGCGAGATGTTTTTTGGGAGTCAGCCGTAGTGCAAAAGCCTCTGACAGCCTGGTGCTCAGTGAGAGATTCTGCGCACAATTACTGAAATTGGGTCGCTTTGTCTCCTCCAGTCAGACCGAAAATGATGTAGAAGAAACCTATTTGAGGCATCCCTGCACAGCCAGGACAAACTTTGTCTGCTTCACGAGTTTATCCATTTTTCCCGTGTAAACAGTGAAGCGCCGTAGCCTACACCGAGTCAACATGTCTGAGCGGGATGGATCTGGAGACGGGCTGTGCAGCGATGGAGCGCCAGACTGCATCCCTCCCAGAGCGTCCCGCGGGCGCAGGAGCGGGGTGATCGTGCCCGGAGGTGGCCCGGACACAGACACCATTCTTCTGGAGTCTGTGAAGGCAGCACCTCGTAGGAGCAGCATCATCAAGGTAAAGCTTTATGTGACAAAAGCAGTGCTCACGTCTCCATGATGGGCGATGCAAACATGTCCATGCTGTAGCCATCAGAAAATATGTTCTATTAGTTCTGTTGAGGGATAGCATCGTTTTCCTTTAATGGATAGAGTTAGTTGGTGAATACAGATAGTTTACTTGAAATATTGCTGCATCGTTGTTACAAGAAATCCCGTGGGGGAAATAGTATGAATATCTTTGTTAGTTAGACAGTTTGTTTATTGTGCATAGAATGGGGACAATGTAACCATTAGTCTTTACAAAAGATTTGCACCAGATTTATCTGCAGCTACTTTCCATCTGCAGTCCCTGGGCAGGTGAACACACATAGATACGCATCACAATTATAAAAACAAACTTACCTCACAAAACAATACAACCATAAATACTTGACATGTTCTTTCTATAATAACATAGGCTAAACAAATACAATATCTAATACAATAAATGTTCATTGATGCTGACACGATTGACTAGCTAAAATGTGCCTTTTCAAAATTCTAGTAAAATCTAAAATGTTTCAGATCTATATAACATTTCAGACTGATTCCACTGTTTAATAGCGTGAAATATGAAGGCTGATTGTGCAAAAGCCGAGGAGTCACTATAATCTCTATTCAACTTAAATACATGTATCAAGAATTGGTTTGCACAAAAATCTGCCACACATCTCTGGGAGGCTCATGGTCTCCCCCAACACACACACCATTTGTGAATATAAAGAAAACCACCGACCCACTGACCAGTAAACGTCAGACCTGTGCTCATGTTGCGGCTCACTGTGTCCTACCCGCCACACGACTTCAGGGTGGGGACCAGAAAAGGATCAAGTTTTAGGGAAGTATCACAGGGGCCATCGTACGTATCCTCTCGCTGCTCTACAGGTCGAATGTCACTGCTACAGGAAGCTCATTAAACACAACCAGATGGGATTGAGGCGGCTAAAGGACAGCTACGATCATCCACACATGCGGCTTGTGTCATCAGATGCCAATGGGTTGCAGTGTATGATATGATGTTTCATTTAGGCAAGGCCAGGCGAGTTTATTGGTATAGCACCGTTCATACACAAGAACAAAACAAGAGAGAAACCAGCACACAGGCATTAGAGTATCGAAAAATTGCAGTACATGAAAAAGAGTGAAGGTGGAATACATTTGTATGCACAGCTGGACAGAACTGTTTTTAATCTGGATTTGAACAGTGTCAGAGTAGAAGCCTGTCTCACATTTTAAAGAAGGCTGCTCCATATTGTAACTGCATGAATCTGAAATGCTACCTCCCCATGTTTAGTTTTCAATATATCGTCCTAAAGAAACTGTGCTTGATATATGCCGATGTTGAAGGTATAGAAATCGACCAAGCTCTATTGTATATGATAATTTGTTATTTTCTTTCGATTTTTTAAAAACCTGATACTCTCATCTGTGATGTTTTGTGGCCCAGTGACTCAGAGTCCCATCTGGAAGAACAGTGAGCCCTTTGACAGCTGAGGCAGTAGAGGAGAGGACAGAGGAGATGCTGATGTCAGTGACAGCCTCGGTCAGCGGTGACAGAACTCAACCCTCAGAGCTTCTCAGGCTGAAGTCTCGTTTTAAATACCAGTACAAATGTCACAGATGAGCTAAGTCCAGGTCCAAGCACAAGGACACTGGTCCGTATTGATCATCGTTAAAGCAAAGAGTATTTCCCAAAAGTCACTATTATTTTACATATTTTGTACAATTATGATGTATGTGGAATCCTCTGTGTGCCGCCGTGCCATTGAACACTAGACACTTTACTATTTATGCAAAAATTAACTTGGAAAATTGTGCATGAATTCACACAATCTCATTCTACAAGAACAAGAATTATTCCACTAGTTCAGCCAGCACCCTAAAGTGATTTTCATTGAAATCATATAAAAAAGCTTGAACTTGAAGGAAACTATTTTCCCCACCAAGGTCATATTTCCAAACTTGCAGAAAACAAATTGAAAGGCAAGGCAACATTTCAAATATCCCTCCTGCTCTCGCTGATCAAATATTTACAGTAGTATCGTGATTATTGCAAATGTCACTAATACAGCATGTCACAGGTGTTCTTAAATCCCATAAAAAACATAAATGCTCCGAGTTTAGGGTAAGTCTTTTAAGAAGGACCACCTAAACTGCAGCTTTGAGACTGACTTCTTTGACATCTCACATTACTGCAACAACGCACTGCCGCACACACTGCCGCTCTCTCTCACACACACAGTGCTGTTTGTTCTGCTCCCCCAGCGCAACACACATGCAGCTAATTAAGATACACGCACACATGCACAGACATACACACATGCAGACATATGCGCAGACACAGACACACACAAACACACGTGCAGACACACAGAGACTCACACTCACACATGTACAAATACACACATGCAGACACACACTCATTTACACATCAGCACCACAACTGATTGGAGACTGTGAATGTAAATAAGCCTAAAGCACGCTCTGGAGTAATGTTTACAATTGATACATGGATGGTCTTATTTTTAATGGTCTTTTGGATAAATGATTAAAAATCTCTCAGCTCTGCGCTTGATGTGATCTGATCTTTGGTGGATTTGTAACGTATAAGCTACTCAGACAGAATTTGTGAAACCATGCAGAGCAAAGATTCCCAAACTTTTCAGACCCCAAAGTACGCACAAACTGGACCTGCGACCCCCACAACACAACACAACACTGAGAGGAGCCAAACTATGAAAACATATGGAATGAACTGCAATGTCGAGTCATGTGTTCTGTGTCTGACCTATAACATATTCTTTATTAATCAAGCCAGCTCACTAAATAGACATCTTTAGTTAACGCATTGCATTTAAACATACACATGGTTATAATTAAAAGTACATGAAAATATCAATAATTCCCTCTATGTGCGGTTATATCCATTTTCTTATTTAAAATGACATCACATTTTTAGTTTTTCTACAAGGAATCTGTCCACATGGGGGTTGTGAGAGCAATAACATGTACTCATCTTTTAACCTGCAAAGCCACAAATAACTGCAGCTCTCAGTCTCATCCATTTAATAAATATATTAGTTGGTTTGGCCTTTTGAAAGATGACCTTTAGCTACTGGTATTCTAGGTAGGATAAATGATGCAGTGGAAACTTTATCAAAACTTTGCAAATTGGACCAACATTTTGACCTTTTCTAATCTGAAATGGAAACTTCAATTATTACAAGTTTTTTTTGTTTTTCTAGTTCTTTGCATAACTTAGATTTCTGTTCATTGCACATCTTTGTGTGTTTGGTCTTATTGGGCCCCTCAAGCAAGACTTGAATTCATATTATACAGTATTAACTGCAATGTACAAATATATCCAGGCTAAATACATGTGACTTTTAGCCTTTAACCCTATTATCTAAATGTTCTGCCTTCTATACTTATCTTTATATCTTGATGTAGTTAATTTTAATATCTGTGAGTATAGTTGGCTTTTAATTTAAACAATTGAATTAGTGATATCTTGTATTATACTCTGGCATTACAGACATCAGGCCCTAACAAAAGTTTGACACATATCCAATGCTTTCAGAAAGTTTAAAAAGCTTCAGCCTTATTCCTAAATGCATCAAATAATGTTTATTCTTGTCAATCTACTCACAATACCCTAAGCATCAAATGATTGGATTTTTAGGTGACCCGGATCACTTTCTGGATCCAGGTATTTATTGTATCCGTATTGCCTGAACCCTAAACATACCTTACCCAGTAAATGTGCAATTTTGTATCATACTGTGTCATAATGTGTCCACTGGGCGTCACGTAACTGTATCCGCCATGTATGATCCACACACTGCAAACATTCCCTGTAATGAGCTTTATTTTATCCTTTCTTCTGCCAATAGTGAACAAGATTCATACAAACAAAGTATACATTCAAATATCTTAAACTATTATTCAGACCAAAAGGGTCAGACTCTTTCTGGTTGGGTTCTAATCTTATGGGTAAAGGCTTTGTGTGACCTAGCTCTGTGAAATGCCTTATGTAAATAAAGAGAACCCAGGACTTTACAGAATGTCCTGAGTTTGAATCCCAACCTTTGTGAGTGGAGTTTGCATGCTCTCCCTGTGTCTAGGTAGGTTTCCTGCGTGCGCTCCGGTTTTCACATCCTCCACATCCACCTGTTGTTGTTTTGCTTCCTCGTCATAATGAATCTTGAATGGCACTTTGCAACACTGACATTTCCTTATTGTGGGACAATATCACATCCTAGCCTATCCTTCAAGATCGCTTAACTTTAAATCCTCTGGTTGCTCTAATAATACAGGTTTTACAACATAAGGGTCTGAATTCTGTCCTCATGAATTCAAGGTTTTAGGACCCCAAAATGTGACAAATACCGACCCACACACAGCAGACACACGCACACAGGTTTAGCAGGTTTAGGGGAGTAGACAGGGGAGCTGCTGGAGTGGCTGACAGCTCAGTGTGTTGCCTAACTGCCTTAAGCTCTGAAGGACACTGCCCCATCTCCTCCGCTGCTCTGCGAAGAGTGGAGCGTGCAGCCTTGGTGTCTGCAAGCTCGACGTTAACAATGTATTTACAAAGGAGGTAAGAAATTGGCCCCTTTGGTGTCCATTGATGATTAAATTAGAAAGAGAATAATAGTTGTAGATAAATATATAATTATGTATTTATAAAGGAGATGGTGGCTATCCTCAAATTCATTATAAGTGATACTGCATCTACTTTATTGAGTGAGCAACAATCCAAAATCAAAATCAGACAGCTCCATTGTGAGAACCGCGCGTTGTCGGTACATATAGCTCTTTGTCCACATTTCAAAACGTATTTGAAGAGACGAGAGCATTCATACACTGTTATATTGTGGTGGTGAGAAATGCGATCAGACTCGAACTGGAGGTATGCGACTTGGAATAACGTTTATTTATTTCAAACCTGCGCACACACACAGTCATCACATACTGTTAAGTTTCAGGACACAGGTTTGATAGTGTCAGAGTGTTCTTGACTTCACAGAAACAAGTAACGCATTAAAGGCAGTGTTTGATCAATGCCATTTTGTGACCGTGTGCGACACAGTGCCACAGTGGGTCGCGCTTGTGCTTCACAGACAGAACATGCTGGGTTCAATTCCACCTCCAGATGGGGACTTTCTGTGTGACAAACAACTAAAAACATGTACAAATAGGTCTGAACGTAATGAGCAAATGAACGGAGGCTGATGGTCAACAGCTTCGATGCGCCAGTGCACCGATTGTAAAGCGCTTTGTGTGACCTTGGTCTTTAAATTGCGGGATATTAATAAAAGAATACTTACTTAGTGTGACTCCAGTGCAGAGGAGAGGCTTGTGAATGTCTCCTGCTTTTATTCTTTGATGTTTGATAGGGAAAGTGTGGATGTCTTTTGAATTAATCGGTCAATTCTTCCGTGAAATGAAGTGTGGGCAATGAAAAGTGCAGACGTTAACATGTTAGATAGATAGATGGATGGGAAGATGGATAGATAGATACTTCATTGATCCCTGCAGGAGAAATGCAGGTGTCTAGCAGCAGAAAACACATCCATATATGCAAGTACATTAATTATACACATTTCTAACTGACTGCCTAACAATAGTGCATATTTTTAGCTCATCCAGGTTTGTTGTACAGTCTGACAGCCGAAGAAACAAAGGATATCTTGAAGCCTTCCGTTCGGCAGCGTAGTGATAGGAACCTGTTGCTACAATTACTCCTCTGAGCGGTCATAGTGTCATGCAGAGGGTGTCTGGAGTTACCCAGGATGCCCTGCAGGAGAGCCCTCATCCCTCTCTCTGCAGCACAGCCCCCACAGAGTCCACACTTCTCTCCACGTTGTAAACTGTCATAAATTTGTTCGGAGTTTAGTTTCTGTTTACATGCAATCTAAGGTCAGGTATGTAATGTCAACATTCAATGATATTTTACTCAGACCAAGGGCTTTTGTTATGAGACATTTAGAAAGAAATCTAAATAGTTGCATACAATTTTGCCATTACGTTCTGTTCCCAATCACACAAGAGTGCGTATGGTTAATGTCTAGCGCCATATGGAGATCTGTCTAATATTAGCATAGTTTTGACTGGGGATCACACACCAGATGACATGTTATTATTGAAAAAGGTGTTGTTTTTGGGTCATACATTTTCAAACCATTAAAGTTAGGACTTCAGATGTTTTCATGGATGTGAGTGTATGCATTAAACACTTCTCGGACCAGTCAGGGATTTTCATATTGGCCCACAACGGGAGCTCTGTTTGTTTAAGAGGCAGTTTATTTTAATCCTTCTCCAGACAGAATGCCATACGGACTACTTTTCCTGCTCCTGTGTAGCCTCACCACTTTTCCCAAATATTTTTGTGAGTCCCCCCTCCAACTTTGATGTCCCCACTAATGTTTTTCTTAGCCTTGAACAAGCATTTATTTCTGGAGCACTCCTGGAAACTTGTGCTAACAATGTAACTTTTGTTGTGCCATGCAAATTAGTGCCTGTGTCACCCCGGTCCTGGTCCTGTGGTGTCAAAGAACAAAGTGATCCATTACGAATGTTGGCTTTCGGACAGTTATTGAAGGGACAAAGCTCAAATATCTAACTGCGTTCTTTGTGTAGATCTACAACACAGGAAGTCTTTGAAGAAAAATAGTTACACAACATTTAAACGGATAAACGTAGAAAGAAATGTTTTCTGTTTTCATTGTTACAGTTATCTGATTAGAAGTAGATATTACGGGCAATATAATAAAAATCCTTTCAGCCAAGGCCAACATTGGGCATCAAATGAATGGAAGTAATCTAATACCTTTACCAATGCCTGTCTTCTATTCTCCTCCCCCAACTATCAAATTGGCATAATGTATTTAGCCAAATGCTACAAAATATGTTGAAGTTATTACTCTAGTACTCTACAACAATAGTGTAAAAATAAAAGTTCTCGTCTTAGTTGTTTGGAATGAAAAGGACTCAACCCAAAATAATGCCCTGTTCTATTTGAGTCATGCACAAATAATAACAGTGGGACATTACAGAATTCTTGACTCAAAAAATCAGTCTCAATAACTAAAACAAGACCCATGGATAAAATCAAGGGTTGTTCTTTCATTTGTCGACTCTGGGGCTCGGAAAGGAGCAAGTTTTCAATTTTATGAGTTGAACTGCATTCGAAAGATCACACGCTCACTCAAAGTCTCACATAAAAGTGGAATGTAAATAGTAAACAGTGTCACCATGTGAAATAGAGCAGAACATTCTAATGTCTCTATTTTTTACTGCTATTGTAAATGACGCTTTTCCAAATCAATCCATTACCAATCTAATACACATTTTTATTAGTGGGTTCTTATGTGCTCAGTTTATTCATGCCATAGTTAATCATAACAGCACAGTAGCAGCACTTGCGTAATTTACTAGTTTTGTTTGCCTCCTTAAAGCAAAGTGAAAACTGACAGCTGTAAACAGAGAAATATTTGTTCAGCAGCTCGGTTGGAGTGTGGCTTGTGTTCGCACCAAACACACACTTAGGGAGGGGCCTGTGTCTATCGCTGACTGACTTCCTGTTCGGGGGCCTCTCTCCCACCATGCACAGCTGTCCACACCTCCATCTCCGTCAACTTGCTCCCAGGAGATCTGCAGCGAGATGGCATTTCTAGAAACAGACACATGTTCACCAAATCCTAAATGTATCCTGACAGCTTACAAACAGCCCACCAGAGTCAAATATAGGAGGGAAAAAAGTGAAACGGGCGCCGGGGAAGTATAGCAGGATGTTGCCGTGTGGTTTGTTATGCTAACCTCATGGGTAGAGAGTTAGGGGAGCACTCCAGAGACCACGCGGCATATTCCTCTGGCTTGGAGCATCTTAAGAGGAAGACAGATGCTAAATGATGTAACAGAAACAGGGCTGTTCATAAAGTGTGAGATCTTAGCATTCTGTTTTTGACTCGCAGTGACTTATAAGTACGGTGGTCACGTAGAACAGGCATGACTTGACTGCAGCCTTTTTATTCCCTTCATCATTTGGTTGTTCATTTTTCCCTTTGCAACCCAGTTTCATGTTGAACTAGCAGATTTATATGCAGGGGGCCTTCTGTTGCTGGCGAGGACAAGAGGGTGAAGTGTCCAACCTTCATTTAAATTACTAAACTCAAATTATCTCCGTATAAAAGACGAACTGATGATTAGAAAATATAGGTGAAACTCTGAAAATCAAGTTCAGTTACTTTAGTAATCCAACTTACAATGTGAAACTAATATATGACAGCCTCATTACACGCACAGTGAGATATATCAAGCCTTTGTTTTTTATAATGTTTGATAATTATGGCTCACAGCTTGCTCAGAAAAGAAGAATATTATGCAAATTAATTGTAAGCCATAATTATCTCAATGCTAACGAAGGCTTGACATATGGCACTTTGCATGTATTCATTTCACATTTTGAGTAGAATTACAAAATAAATACACTTTTGAACAATATGCTAATCTTCTGAACTGTGGATTCTATTGTGAATGTAGAATGCAATGTGTAGTGGCACGGTGGCTGAGTGGATAGCTCTCTCGCCCCTCAGCAAGAAGGTCCTGGGTTTGATTCCCGGTTGGACCAGAGCCTTGCCGAGTGGAGTTTGCATGTTCTCCCCGTGTCTGCGTAGGTTTCCTTCGGGTACTCACATTTCTCCTACCACTAAAAATATGTACAATAGGTCTGGCATGTGCCTCCTGTACTGGCGACCCCGCTCCCATCTCTGTGGAGTGAGAGGACAAGTGCCCAAAAACAACCATTGTAAACAGCTTTGTGACTCTGGTCTGTGAAAGGCGGTATATAAATAAAGATTACTTACTTACTTACTAGTATAACTTTGTAAATAAACCACAATATGCTGTCTTCATCATACTAGAAAACATTTCCTCTTTTTGCATACTGGTCGGAAATAGCCCTGTGAATCACTATTTGGCACTTTGAGCTGAGACCTAAGTCCTCTCTTGTTCAATGTTCTGTCTGAAAGAGCTGGTCTAAAGGTTTCTACAGGCCAAAGTATGCAGCACATGTGGAAACTAGTGCAAGAACAAAACAAGAAACTAGTTAGATGTATGTTATTACATAGTTCCCAAGTGTGATACCCCAGCTGCAAGTTTAAATTTCAATAGTTTTGCAAGCACATTTAAAGCCGTGAAGTATGAAAGCGGCTCTTCTGGTCTCTTTTTGGGCCAGCCGGTCACTCTGTCTGCTGTGTTTTGATTTGCCAGCGTTCAGGAATGTCAGAAATGATGTTATCGTGATGTGTTCATGATATCTGCCCTGACCTACACTTCAACTGAGACACGCCGTTCACGACACTCCAGGTGCCCAACCACTCACACATATACACAAGTGCACACTCGCTTCATGCCAATCGCAGTGTTCTCCTTTGTCTGCACTTGTTTGCGTTTCATGTTTTCAGCTGACGGCATGTTGGCTGTTGTTGCAAGCCAAGGCCAATAGGTGTGTCCGGGTGCTGAGACGTTGTAACTGCACATGTAGACTGCTGAATCTGGGGAAATTCTCTCTTAATGACTGTTATGGGACGTGGTGAAAGTGTGAGTGCATGGAATTTGATGCTGGACGTCTTTGTGGGACTGGGCGGAAGCATTGCATACACACCTGCTGCCATGGCAACCTCCCAGAAGAACACACATGACAGACGCTCCGCCCTTAAATCCAGAGCGCCCCAACTGTACATGTGACTATATTTGACCACATTCCTCCCACAGGAGATTAACTTGAGCTGAAAAATATTTTTTATCAAGGTCTCGCACAGCCACCACATTGTTCCTGAGAGTTTGTACCATAAAGCTGGGTTGCCTAACTTCCAAACCACAAAAGATCCACAGCGTATTTAAATCCATCTAACTAGTTCCTTGCTCTCAAAACTGTTTGCTCCCATCATTAGATTTCACATGCATGTATTTTTGGCTTTTGTTTCAGCTTTAAATCAAAAAGGGAAAGAAGAAGACACCCGTACTATAAGCCAAATTCATCAAATAGTGACTTTTCAAAGGTTCTTCCAAGCATGCAAATTATTTCTAATTTTTCTAATTAGCTGAATACCACATGTAGGTGTTAATGGGAAAACAAGACTCTACTTTCTCCACAAAAAAGATCAAAATCTAAATGGCTTTATTATTTTGTTAACCTTTATTCCCTGCTGTTGTATAGTTTTAAGATGATGCTATTACGACTAACTTACTATGGCAAATAATAGTGAAAGTCCATCCATCCATTTTCTTCCCCTTAATCCATTTCTTGGTCGGGGTGGCAGTCAGATCTGAACCTGATCCACAGAGCACAGCCCCCACTGATCCTCCTGCAGGTGGTGAGTCTGTCTGTGACATCACTGCCTCGGTCTTTAAGCGGGGGCATAATAGTAATAGTGAACGTGATTGTGTTGAATGATAAAGAGTCATTTAAAGAAAGAAAGATAAGTAGAGCATTTTTTAGATTCTGGCAGGGTTAGGTGCATGGAAACATTTCGTTACGCACATTGAAGGTTTTCAGATATAAAAGAATGAATGAATGCCATAAATCCCTGCTGTGGGACAAATAAAGGATGTCTTCATCTTAAATGAGTGAATTGAGCAGTGTTTGAATAATTATGTTCTTTCTAGTGCATTTTATGAACTAATAAATCATTCTGTAAATTCATTTTGGTGTAATTAAAACAGGATTAAAATGTACTGTTGCACCAAATACAGAATGGATTGCGACAAAGAGCAGGGGGCAGACTAGGATTTATTTGCATTGTCATCGTTGAAGGCCACAAGTAAACTGACCTCTCGCCTCGTGACCTGAACTGTGAACGCTCATCGTGTGATGTGGTCTGTTTGACCCTCAGCCCTTCTGTTAGTGTCAACACCTTTTACAAAGAAAACAGAATATGTGGCAACTCAACCTAATATATTGACGTTTTAGAGACTGATTAGTATTGTTTGTTGGTTGGATACAGACATTTATTCTCCACTTTTTAACTTGAATGAACCAATTACAATGATGTGCTCATAGAAAGAAGGACCTTTTATAGTTTGGTGCAGAAGCAACTGTGGTTCTTGGATTTCAAGGGTCTTAACAGGATTAAAGCTTTAATAATCTTTCTCTGGACGTCCTTTAGAGACTGACATGGCCCCTGCCTCTTCTCCATTCATAGATTCATCTCATGTCTGCTCTGTGTTTGTAGTTTGGAATTTATTTGCATATTTATTAGAATTAATGATGACAGAAAATGTATGCTCAGAAAATTAGTGTTTTCACACAAACAAGCAACAAGCTTTAAACCTGTTTTTTGTGTTCACCTCGCAAAAGGAGCTTACAAGGCGGGTTAAGCAGTGAGACGCCCTGTGTGCGCTGTGCAAGAAAGAGGTGATTCTGCTCAATGAGGCTTTAAGGACCAATGTCCAGAGAGGACAAAATATGATGCATTATTTGTCTTTTTATTTGGCCTTAACCAGGAGCTCAAATATTTATTGTGACATCTCATAGTTTAGAATGTGAAAAAATGGGTATTTACATTCTAGTCAAAAGGGTGGAGGGATCTGTTTGTGCCAAAATAAGTGCTCACATTATCGTGGATACGGCCTTTAAACTACCACATGTCTGGCTTTGATGAGGAAACAGTCTTGTAACATGAAGATGCATCAAATTGATCATATCAACCAAATGAAAAGTCAAAATGTGTGCATTATTCATATTAGTATTGCATGATCTCGATTCACATCATCTGCTAAGAAGAGAATTACTTTGTTATCAAGATTATTATAACCTTTGGATATTCCCAGGCATCTCATTTATAACATATTTTAATAACACGCTCCATCTTTCTAAGGCGCACATGTTTTTTCTCTCTAGAGGGGCATTGGGGCAAGTGGAAAATGCAGCAATGACAAATGGTGATACTGTGACGCTGTTATGCAAATGCTTTGGTTATTTACAAGCTGCACCATTAGCAACCTTTTTGTATCTAATGCATGTGTGGGTCCAATAGTACTAGGGAATTATCACCAAATGTTTCATAATATTTATTGCTTGTGTTCACATTGATGCACTCAGGTTTGTGTCATGGCAAGCTTTGTTTAAAAAGAAAGAAAAATGTAGCAGAAATAGCTGGTGGATATCAGGGTTTCTCTAGCTTCAGTCGTCTTATCAAATGTGTTTATAAGTTCAGCACGTGACTCAGTGTGACAGAAACTTTCATGTGATTTCCCTTAAGAGATAGCAGCTTAAAGCAATATGGCGTTATTATTTACCTCACTTTATATCAAAATGACAAAATACAGGTTGGAACAGAAAGAATCTCGTAAAAAATGTATCATTATTATTCATATTTTTTGAAAACATGTTATTTTTTGCATAGTAAAGAGCCTTGTGAGTCACTATTTGAAGCTTACGTGAGTGAAAACTAGTGATTGAACCACTAGTGTTTTTGAGAACGAGGAAATTAGATGATTTTAGTTTATATCGTAATTTTTTTTTGTAGTTTGAAAGTTTGGTTCCTCAGGTTTAATGTGACTAATGAGCTGCAATTATTCATATCTGCAGGAGAGGTACGTGTTTGCACAATGACGATCAATCCGTATTTATCCGATCATCGTGATTGAATGATCCAAAAGATAAATTGAAAATATTTATTGTCAATGATGGTCCACGCTGAGTTTTACTAATCAGCGCGCTGTTGTTCTGTAATTTGAAAAGTTGAAACAGTTGCTGAGAAATGGTTAATTTCAAAAGTTAAAGATGAAAACTCTCTGTATATAATTTTAATATTAGGTACTTGGTATGAAACCTTTGGAACTAACACACTAAGAACTAATCCTTGGGTCCGAACCATAAACTGTATGTTAGGAGTGGACTGACCGAGTGCTGACGTTATCATAGTGTTTGCCGAACGCAGAAATAGCCAAGTTGAACATTAGCTCGCTGGAACCAATTTCCTTATATGGGCATTCATTCGGACTGGGTTAGCTTCGAGGCGTAACAGGGCCCAGACATATTGCAAAGCCGGAATTGGAATTTCCCCTGCAAACAAAAGCATCCCATTGGTCAATCCTCATATCTGGATTTCCTACAACAATATCAACACCAGAAAAATAGAAAGCGCTAAACCATGGATTTTTTTTGGCCAAATGAATTAGTGTGTTGAAAATTATTACTGAGCTATAGGATCCAGAGCGAGTTGTAGAAAAACTTCAGCCATGAGCACTTCCCTATCGGGCTTCATTGAGTGAGGGGTTAGTATTGTCTGTCTACATACAGTCTATGGTCCAAACTAGGGATACATTTGGCCTAGAACAGGACGGCACGGCACTTTAGATAAACAATTTTAAATAAGGAAAATATCTACAGAGGTAAGAATGCAGGGTTAGGTGTAATAACTGATTGAACTTGAGAATAATTCCCAAACGATCTGAAAGAGCTCCTCAGATATTCAGTGCAAGACATACCTTTTATAAAATATACACACTCCCTCAAACTGGCATAGGTCCTTGCATTTGTTTCTCATTATTATTGTACAAAGCTCTTTATTCTTCCTGTGCTTATGTCTGATCTCCCTCGTGTCGCTGCGTTAGTTCAGCCTCAAAGAACACGTTGTTAGTGCAGTAAAGAAGAAACCGTAATAACACAAAATCCCATTGTGAGACAGCGGTACAGAAAACAACCAGGTGCTTTGGAGAGCATACACCGCCACCAGGAATGAATCATACATGAAGCATAGTTACAAATACAAACTATATCAGAGGAACTGGGGCAGAGCAAAATGACTGTATAGTAGCATGATGTCCAAGTTTTATACTGCATAAAATGTTCATGCTCCTGTGCTGTGAAATATGTATATGCAACACTCTTATATTGTATCTTTCCCCGGTAGAAGGGTGCTGTTTGGAGACTCTTTGGCGTGATGATGGCGTTTAAATAAATGAACAAAACAGCCTCTTTGGCACAGACGCAGACACGCCCCGTCGGCTTACATTCATTTCCTCTGCACTCTCAAGTTTCAGATTTAAGTGGGTTTAGGAGGAGGCCACAGGTGACACAGTTTTAATGTCTAGACTACTCTTCTAACAGAGCGTTCTTTTATAGTAAATGCATGCAGATAGGAGTATATGCCCTTGTATTCATTTGTCAGGATTGCTGTGACCATGTAGTCGAACATGTGTTGGTAGAGGCTTAGAGAGGCCATGTTATAATCTTATCGCTACATAGCCATTGTATTGGACACTTGGGGATTATTTTCATATTCTTTGGACATTAATCACCATAATTTATCTGTGACTTATTTTAAAGTCGCACATGCAAAATCAACTTTTCACAGCTTGTGGCTTTCCATTCTCATTTTCAAGTGTGCTGACTTCTTTCTTTCTTTCTTTTAAATTGTTATAATGAGATTTTTACCAGTAGTAAATACATTAAAACAAAACCCAGGTGTCATAGTTTCTATATGGCAGACAGCTACATGTTTTGTTTGCTGACTTCCATTGGATCAAAGTAACACCTCAAAATTGTGGAAAATGAGAGGGAATCTTTGAGTAAGTAGCTTTACCTGCCCAAAGTCCATAGTCATCCATAGTTTAAAGGCACACCGCGGACTTTGTGACCTAAAGAGTTGACACATATGAGTTATTTTATATGAATACTTGGGCCAATATACAGCGCTTGACACTTGCAATGCTCCGAGCGGGGCTGCCCTCTTGAAATACCGCCCATGTAAGTTTCGAGCAGACGGACCGTCTGCCACCAGGTCACGTGACTTGGAAGAAAGACTTGCTTTACGGCTACAGGCGCTGATATACTCATGGAGCTAAGGCTTTTGCTACTCATTTTTCACCTGCTCGACTCCTGGTCATGGCTGAGGCAAGGAAAAATTTTAAACCTTTGGAGGAGGCTAAAAAGAGGAAACGCGAAAGGGATCGTGCTGTAAGCTGCATGTCTGTATGAGCGCTGCTCTTCACCTGGTTCCTGGATGTCATCGACTGCAAAGATGTCATTCCACGCAGCACGAGCTAGACGCAGAACTCCCTCATCCAGGATATAGAAGTCCATGTGTGGTAGATTACTAATGCAGCGGTCTGGAGGCTGACCACAGCAGAGTCTCTCAATATCTGTAGGCATGTCTCTACAGTTTGAACACACACACCAGTGCATGCTGTCTGAATACACACTCAAAAGACACCGGCTGACTGTTTGACTTTTGCGACAGTGCTGAGTTGCTTGTGGCCACTAGGGGCGCTAAACGTGAAAGTTGCAGGTCTAGCGCCCCTAGTGGCCAAGAGTTACACGGTGTGCCTTTAAGATATGGCAGCATATGGAAAATGTTACACAAGCTCACAACCAATTTCGTTCAATGGGAGGAGGTCCTATAGTTACTGAAGCAGGTAATCTCTCATAATCTGTTCATTGGATTTATGAAATATACCGGATCACAAGACTTTATCCTATAAGTCGACACAGTAAAGATTAACCCTAAAGGAACCTTATGCACTGACACTCTATTGGTGGTGGTCTTATTGAAATGATTATGTCTTTTTCCTGTAATGTGACCTTATCCTGTTCACTGGATTTGTTACTGATAAATTCAGTGTGTTCAAAGATCATGATCCTATCAGTCCTTCCAGTTTCAATGAGCTGTGTGTCATACACCCAAGCTTTTACTCGCTCATACGTTCATTATTGATGGTCCATTATCAAAACCGTTCACATAAGTAAACAATACGTTCTAAAAAAATTTTTTTTAATGTCAACAACATTTCGAAGTTTTTTCACTATATAACCATTTTTAAAGTTTGAAAGCACATTTTAGAATTCATTTAATCATAATTGTTTGTTTCCTGAATCCTTGATGTTTTTATGAATCAACAAAACTAAGATCAACAACATTTTTTGGGAAAATTAATTGAATTAGTTCAGCTTCTCATCTCCATCTCACCTGCACTGATACCACTTTTTTTCAAAACCGATGCGAGTACCTTAAATTGAGTACTTGCTGATACCGAACACCGATATGAGTACTGCATTGTGTTATCCCTGGGTATTCATAAACCTAATACTTATGCATTTTATCTTCTGCGCTGTAAAAACACCCTGTGGACTAGTGTTGAAAATTAGCACCTGTGCTATAACACTTACAGCAATGCATCTGGTTTGTCCAATATTATTGTTATGTCCATATTAAATAAATACAAATTACATTTAAAATGTTTTATTTTAAGGTTACTCTGTGCGGTGGTGAGTTTTATCAAGATTCTGGTGTTATATGTGTTTGCTTTGGACCCACCTCTTGATAGTTTTGCCTTACACAATGTACAGTTCACTTTACTCTTGTCACTCTTGTTTACTTGAAAAAACTGCCATATGGCCAAAATCCTGTCCGCTTGCCGCTAGCTTGCTTGCCGGTGGCCTGTTTGCCGCTGGCCTGCTTGACGCTGGCCTGCTTGACGCTGGCCTGCTTGCCGCGGCTATGCCGCTAGCCTGCTTGCCGCTAGCTTGCCAGTAGCTTGCTTTTCGTTGCCAACTTTGGGAGATCACCGTGGCAACATGTGCCGCTCAGTTGTCTGATATAGTGACGCTAATGTAAAATAAAAATTTGGCTATCGATTGCAGGAATTGGGTTGTATGAGTACAAGTACAAGCCTATGGTATCAATCCGATACCAGTATCAATATCGGTTTTCACACACTGTTGCTGTTACTTTGGCCCTTTCCTTCATACAGATCTCCACTATAGCAGTGATGTTTTAGGGCTGTCCCTGGGCAACACAGACTGAGAGCTAGACACTGGCTGGGCCACTTCAGGACCTTGAAATGCTTCGTAGGAAGCCGCTCCTTCGTTACCTGGGCGGTGTGTTTGGGATCATTGTCATGCTTTCATTTTCCATGCCCTTGCATGAAGGAATTTTTCATTCAAAATCTCACAATACATGGCCCTATTCATTCTTTCCTTTTCACGGATCAGTCTTCCTGGTCCCTTTGCAGAAAAACAGCCCCAAAGCATAGTAAGTAAGTAAGTAAGTAATCTTTATTTATATACCGCCTTTCACAGACCAGAGTCACGAAGCGGTTTACATTTGTTATTATTTTTGGGCACTTGTCCTCTCACTCCACACAGAGATGGGAGCGGGGTCGCCAGTACAGGAGGCGCATGCCAGACCTATTGTGCATGTTTTTAGTGGTAGGGGAAACCGGAGTACCCGGAGGAAACCTACGCAGACACGGGGAGAACATGCAAACTCCACTCAGAAAGGCCCTGGTCCGGCCGGGATTCGAACCCAGGACCTTCTTGCTGAGAGGCGAGATTGCTATCCACTCAGCCATCGTGCCGCCCACAAGCATGATGTTTCCACCCCCATGCACAGTAGGTATGATGTTCTTTGGATGCATCTCAGCATTCTTTCTCCTCCAAACAGGAAGAGTTGAACTTTTTACCAAAAAGTTATTTTGGTTTTGTCTGACCATATGACATTTTCCCAATCTTCTTCTGGATCATCCAAAATCAGACGGACCTGGACATGGCTTAACCCTTGTATTATGTTGGAAAAAAATGACATTGATTATGTTGCGGGTCATTTTGACCCGTACTGTGTAAATGCACTCAAAACAGTCAAGAAAACAGGTTAAACCAATAACAACTTTATTTTAGGTTATATAAATATTTAGAAAAGTGACATATAATACATTTTAAATTCCAACGCTATATTTAAGAATTATTTAGACTAATCTTCTTGTCCTCCTCTCGGGTCAAAATGACAATTCTTCCCTCCTTCTTTCCTCCTGCCATGCTTTCTCCTTCCTTTTTCTCATCCTGTTTTACTTCTCTCTGTTCATCCTTCTATATTCCCTTCTTTTCTCTTCCTTCCTTCCTGTCTCCCTTCTTTCCTTCCTACCTTCCTTTCTTCCTCCCTTCCTCTTCTTTGACCAAAGATTCGTCCTCTGAATCCTCCTTATCGTAGGAAAATTGACAATCTGGATCAGCAATAACATTGTCCTCTGTCTCTGAAAAATCCTCAGTTGCTGAAATCGGTCGATGTGAGCGCTCTTACAACTGGAGATAAACAGTCGATCTCCGGATTCAGTCAGTTGCCCGTGTTCTACTTTTCGGCAACTAGTTTTACTCAGATCCGGAGATATCACCCGATATGCTCCAACAACATTTGTGTATTGCGTGTATTGCGCCCTCTACAGTTTATGTCAGAAAACACACTGTAGTTGAGGCCAGTTGCTGTCGATGTATGCGCTGTTATTCCCGAGACTGGCCTGCTACTAGAAGATGCCCGTTTTCACCACATTGTCGATGTGTGCGGGGCAGGAACTCAAAGGCGACGGATATAATCAGTTGCCAGTCCGATGTACGCTAAGCAAAAGAGATGACATGAGAACAGTGACAAGGAAAAGTGTGAAAAAGTTCCCTCTCTTCACACACCTGGCTCTGGGTCTCAGAGGCAATCAAAATACAATGTCAAAGAGAAATGTTTTTTTGGATCTGAACAACTATTTACCCACATTAAAGCGTCTGGGTCAAAATGACCCGCAACATCATCTTTGTATACAAACTCTGCACAGACATTCCACTACACATCAAAGTGTCCAGATTTTACACATCAGTTCATGACCCTAGATGAGGAAAAGTCACCAAATTTCAGCAAGAAAAAGATAGGATAACCAGTACTTTGATCAACTCAAAAACTGAAATGGGTCAAATTGACCCTTAACATAATACAAGGGTTAAGCAGGGGGACATGTCTGGCACTGCAGGATTTTAGTCCTTGGCGACATACGCAGTAATTAGTTACTAATGGTAACCTGTGTTACTTTTGTCCCAGGTCTCTGCAGGTCATTCACCAGGTCCCCCCGTGTGGTTCTGCGATTTTTGCTCACTGTTCTTGTGATCACGGTGTGAGATCTTGCGTGGAGCCCGAGGGAGATTATTAGTGGTCTTGTATGTCTTCCATTTTGGAAAAATTGCTCCCACAGTTGATTTCTTCACACCAAGGTGTGCAATGTGATTTATCGATTTTATTTTATAATTCTGTCTCTCATATTTGAGTTTGATGAAATCACAGTGGGAGAACTTGCACAATTGGTGGCTGACTAAATGCTTTTTTGCCCCGCTGTATATATTTACATCTCCAAACCACTGTGCATTTCCTTGTACATATAGTAAAGTTTCTTCAGATCACAAGCACAAGTGAATCTAAAATGGTAAAATGTCCATAACATAAAATAAATGTATTTTCTTCAGTGTGATAAGATGAATGAACATACCGAAAATAGTTTCCACGCTCTTGTACTTAAAATAACAAGGGCCTATCTATTACTGTACAGTGTGTATATATTTCTGCTCCTCTTTGGTCTCTCCGAATTCAAGGTCCACACAAGTTCACTAAAACCATAAAACTCATTCCCAGTTGTGCAGTTTATAGCCAAGCATTTCCTTTTCCTCGTGTTGTGGATATGTGGCATTGTCTGCTTCCACAATCAGGAAGTCATTGTGGCCCAAATCACATCAGACCATCACTGTAAACTGGCTCTGCCTGCTTTGGTTATTTTAATTGAGTGACTTTAAAAAATAATAATTTTAGCGCTTTTCCGGGCACTCAAAGAAGCTTAATTTGTCATTATTCGTTCACTCTATACACGGTGGCGATAAACTGCTGCAATAGCCACAGCTGCCCTGGGGCACACTGACAGAAGCGAGGTAATCAGTAAGTGCCAACGGCTCCTCCGACCACCACCAGCCATTTACACACACACCAGACTCATTCTAGGTAATCTGGGTGAAGTGCCTTGCCTAAGGACACAACAACAGTTTGGCACTTTACAGCCTCCTCATTGTGGCATGGGGTGTTCCCAGAGGTCTCCCATCACATAACTAGCCAGGCCTTACCCTGCACAGCTCTGCAAGCTGCAAGTAAGACCACTATTCTCAATAATGTTATATTATGTGAGTATAACTTTAACCAGTCATTTCAGACCACCAAATTGGCTCTTTTCTGCTGTTTACAATTATTACTTGCATTCAAATTCTAATAATTCTGTTCATGAAAAATAACAAAAATAAACAAAAACACAATTTCCATCACCTACATATTTCATGAAGAACAAATGAGTACATCAGTGGCCAATGGGCGGAAGATAATAATCATTTTAAAGAGCCCTAATAAAGTACACATGTTACACTACATATGATGGTAGATTTATGAGTCTGCATCTGGAAGTGAATCTACAAACGTTTACCACATGTTGCACTCCCAGGTAGGAAAATTATAGAAGGCACTCTCTGTAATTCCACACTGTTCACAACCATTTTACTGTGTGGTTTTATTATTTGAGACTCTGAAGTATGGTGCAGTTTGTGGATGAGGTCATACCGGGCGGAGGGAACACATCTGACAAAAGTCATAAAATCTCTGCCACAGCCGCCCTGCCCCGCCGCTGCCCTGCTGCCCTGCTGCCCTGCTGCCCTGCTGCCCTGTTGAGCTGGGTCTGGACGACTTGATATTAAATGGTAAAGTCCAAATCTCATGCACGTCACACTGGACCTCTGCCCTGCTCCGGCCTGGACATCACTGTGGTTTCCTTGGTGACTTCAATCAATCAATCAAAGTTTATTTGTAGAGCGCCTTTCATACACATGGCAACACAAAGCGCTTCACAGTCCACATCACAAATCATCACATAAAACAAACACCAGAATCACAATTAAAACATTAAAATCACACAAAAGATTAAAACACAATTAAAAACATTAAAATCACACAAAAGAATAAAACCATTAAAACTTTCAAAATTACACAAGAAATTTAAAAAAATAAATAAATGACAGCAGTGCATTAAAAATGGAGATAAAATCCTTCAGTTGTATGCACAGGCAAACAGAACAGTCTTTAACCTGGATTTGAACATTGACAGAGTAGACGCCTCCCTCACATTTTCAGGGAGATTGTTCCAGATCTTAGCTGCATGGATCTGAAACGCAGCCTCCCCATGTTTGGTTCTCACTCTGGGCACCAGCAGGAGGCCAGTCCCTGTGCTCCTCAGAGTCCGGGCCGGTTCATA
This sequence comes from Knipowitschia caucasica, assembly GCA_964034765.1. Taxonomy (NCBI): domain Eukaryota; kingdom Metazoa; phylum Chordata; class Actinopteri; order Gobiiformes; family Gobiidae; genus Knipowitschia; species Knipowitschia caucasica. The sequence continues at coordinate 28,350,924 of OZ035837.1, read as the reverse complement.
TGACACCAACATGTCACTAATGTATTCTGGTGCAAGGCCATGGAGAGACTTGTACACAAGCAGAGCCGTTTTAAAATCTATTCTTTGAGCCACAGGAAGCCAGTGCAGAGACCTGAGGACCGGACTAATATGGTCATACTTCCTGGTTCCTGTCAGGACTCTAGCTGCTGCATTTTGGATGTACTGCAGCTGCTTACAGGTCTGTTTGGACAGACCTGTAAGCAGGCCATTGCAGTAGTCTAGCCTGCTGGAGACAAATGCATGGACAAGAATCTCCAAGTCTGCCCTGGACACTATATTTCAACTTTGGCAATGTTCTTCAGATGGTAAAAAGCTGTTGATGTTATTGATTTTATGTGGCTATTGAAATTTAGGTCTGAGTCCAGTATTACCCCCAAATTTCTGACCTTGTCTGAAGGAAGTAGGGAGAGAGACTGAAGTTGACAAATGACGCCCTCTCTTTGTTTCTGGGGACCAAAGACAATGATTTCGGTTTTGTCTGTATTTAGCTGGAGGAAATTATTTTGCATCCAGTCACTGATCTGTTGGATACAGTGAAGGAGCAAATCCAGTGGTCCATGTTCTCCTGCAGTCAGTGAGACATAGATCTGAGTGTCGTCAGCGTAATTGTGGTAGGACACTTTGTTTCTTTGTATTAACTGACCTAACGGCAGCATGTAGAGATTAAATAGGAGAGGTCCCAGGATCGACCCCTGTGGTACACCACAGGTCAGGGCCACATCATCTGAGACGCAGTCTCCAATCTCCACAGAGTACTTCCTATCCTCCAGGTAAGACCTAAACCAGTCTAGGGCTGTGCCAGTGACACCAGCCCAGTCCTCCAGTCTCTGCATGAGGATCTCATGGTCGACAGTGTCGAACGCGGCACTAAGATCTAACATGACCAAAACTGTGACTTTACCTGCATCAGTGTGAAGTCGAATGTCGTTTGTTACCTTCACTAGAGCGGTCTCAGTGCTGTGGTGGGGTCTAAACCCAGACAGGAACATATCAAAGGAATTATTCATTGTTAAAAATTCAGTAAGTTGTTGGGAGGCCACTTTTTCAAGAATTTTTCCAATAAATGGCAGATTCGATATGGGGCGATAATTTTGAAGTCCCGCAGGATCCAGACTGCTCTTTTTTAGGAGAGGTCTTATGACTGCTGTTTTTAGGGCCATAGGAAATGTTCCTGACGACAGAGACATGTTTACTATTTGTGTCAGTGAAGGTAACAAACTGCTCAGGACGGACTTCAGAAATTTAGAGGGCAATATATCCAGGCTACATGTGGAGGAGCTCAGACTCATGATTATCTTTTTGACAGTTTCAGTATCCACAGGTGCAAAGTGAGTTAGCTCAGAAAGCTTCTCTGGCTGTTGCATTGTTATACGTGCTGTGGAGGTGATAGTGTTTTTGATTCCTTGTACTTTGTCATCGAAAAACTGTGCGAACTCATTACACCTAGATTTAGAGGAAAATTCTAGGGGCAACTTTACAGGGGGGTTCGTTAATCTACCAACTGTTGAAAACATAACACGAAAATTGTTACTGCAACCTCCAATAATGTCAGAAAAATACATTTCTCTTGTTCTACGTAGAACCCGGTTAAATTCACCCAACTCATCTTTAAAGATTTCATAATCGCCCTGGAAATTGGACTTTCGCCACTTCCGTTCGGCCCTCCGGCACTCTTGCTTCTGTGCCCTAACCGAGTCTGCCTTAGTCCATGGGGCCTTTTTCTTACTGGTAACTATTTTAACCGTCACAGGAGCAATGGCGTCCAGAACAGTCAGAACACTGGTGGTGACAGAGTTATACAATTCATCAACAGTAGAGCATGGAGTTTTCTCAAAATTTAGCATTCCCATGAACAGTTCACTTGTGTTTTCATGTATGTGTCTTCTTCTAACAGTTGTAAATTCAGCTGGTGGTTTGCTAGCAAAACACATGTCAAAAAATACACAGAAATGATCTGACAAAGCAACATCAACTACATTAACATTTGATACATTAACCCCCTTTGTAATTAGCAGGTCAAGAGTGTGCCCCCTGCTGTGGGTGGGGCCACTCACGTGCTGAATGAAACCAAAGGTCTCAAATACAGAAGCCAGCCCTTTGCATTTCTGTCATCAACATTATCAACATGTACATTAAAATCACCTGTAATAACTAAACTATCAAAATCTGTGCACACGAATGAAAGTAGTTCAGTAAAATGGTCAATAAAATCGCAACATGACTGTGGTGGCCTGTACAGGACAATGAAAAGAGTAGAAGATTGCTTTTGTTCCATTTTAAAAGAAATATACTCAAACGATGAAAATTTCCAAGGGGCATTCTATGGGAGACAAAGTGCTCTCTAAAAACTGCAGCTATGCCTCCCCCCCTTTTGTTTTCTCGTATTTCGGATTCGAATTTAAAATTGGGTGGTGTTGCTTCTATTAGAACTGCATTTCCTGTATTTTGGTCCAGCCATGTTTCAGCCATAAGCATAAAATCAAGATCATAAGAAGTGATAAAATTATTAATTAAAAATGATTTGTTACATAGAGATCTGACATTAAGCATAGCAAGTTTAAAAATAACGTCAGAGTCGATTAATGTGGTTGATTGATTTCTACAGGGAACAGAAATTAGATTTGCAGAGTTGGACCGTCTAACTGCTGTCCTGTTTTGATTTCGTTTTTTTTTAGAATTTAAAAACATTTTTGAGCTGGTGCGAGGAACACACACAGTCTCAATTGGCCTAAAATGTGAAAACCCTTGTTGTTCTTTAGCTCCCAGAGTCAGAAGGGAGTCAGCACAGTTCAGTGTTTGGACTGGTAATGCACTGCCAGACGGACAGGGAGCAGTGTTTGCACCGTTGTACTCACCCGGTGCTGGTGAGAGCAGGAGGCGGGGGAGTGCGGTGGGGTCCGAGGGGGCTCAGATGTAAACAGTCACGCCCTGCTCATGCTCAGTTGTTTGTTTTTGCTGAGCCTCCAAATCAAGCCTCCATTATATACTGAACCTATATCCATAATCATTTATATACTGAACCTATATCCATAATCATTTATATACTGAACCTATATCCATAATCATTTATATACTGAACCTATATCCATAATCAGATCCCCTGCAGATGTGTCCTATAATGTGCAATTCATGATAATACCTTCTTCCGGGTTTGCAGCGATCGCTTTTTTTGGTGAATAAAAACATTTTTTTCATTAAAACTTTAACAAATAATTCTGAAAACCTCCGTGCATGTGTATTAATAATGTATATGTACAGTATAATGTTTTCTCTGATTAACATTTAAAAGTGTTGCGGAAATGTAGGCGTGGACCAATCAGAAAAGGGGGAGGTTGCGTCGTTTTTTTCAAATCAATTACCTCTCCGTCTCTCTTTCTGACAAACTCCAGACAATCACTTT
>OZ035837.1:28243498-28347493 GCA_964034765.1 Knipowitschia caucasica | reverse complement strand
TGCCCAAATATCCCTGGGGCCCATCAGAAAGACAATTGCATCGATAGCCTATACATGTTGAATTAAGACTAGAAAATCATTCAAATTGGCATGCTCTGGTTTACATCATGTAAACCGTCTGTACGGTCTGTATGCGTTTTGCTCAATGGGTCTCAATAGTTGAGTTCAAAAGAATACGCAGTACGTTCAATAGCACTCTTTTCAGGACTAACTAGAGCTCATGACTGGAGCTGTACGCGTCCCATTACTCGCTCCAGCCTCAGTCCTGTGGCTCTGGCCCTGGATGTCCCTCAGGGCGGCTCAGGGCGGCTCAGGCCCGGGGCGACAGAGCTTGGAGCGCCCGCACGGTCATCCAGCTCCAGATGTTCCTCTGCATTAGGCTGAGAGGGCTGTCATGTCGACGCCCACACACTACCACACACTTCCATCAAGTCCCATCTGCTGCGGACACCTCCTCCTCCGGGAGCAGGAGCAGGAGCAGGAGCAGGAGCAGGAGCAGGAGCAGGAGCAGGAGCAGGAGCAGGGAGCAGGGAGGAGGCCGGGCACCGCTGCAATCAAGTGATACATCCAAAGTGAAGACATCTATACTTCTTTATTAAACTTGTTAGAAAAATCTCTGTGAGTCGTTATTTGACGCGTTGGGCTGATTGGCATGAGTGTGGCCGTCACCTGTTCACTCTTCTGTCTGACAAAGCGGATCTAAAGACGAATGTGAAACAAACTGTTTTCAGAGTCAATAGAGATTTTGTTACATATTTATCGACGTGTTTTTGTGGTTGGAAATGTAGGTACCTCAGCTTTAAGTGAAGTAGCCCTGCTACTGTATATGATTACCCAGATAGCAAAAGGACATCGTTTCAACATTGATTTAGGGTCAGATGGTTGACTTTTGGTTGAGGTTGAAAGAAAAATGTTGATTCAATGTTTTATTACAGATAATAAATCAATAATTAAAAAAAGAATGTTGAATCAACACTATTTTATGGACATAAGTTCAACCATTGAAAGTGTAACATTGAATCAACCTTATTTTACAGATGGAAATTTAACCATTGAAAGTGTAACATTGAATCAACCTTATTTTACAGATGGAAATTTAACCATTGAAAGTGTAACATTGAATCAACCTTATTTTACAGATGGAATTTTAACCATTGAAAGTGTAACATTGAATCAACCTTATTTTACAGATGGAATTTTAACCATTGAAAGTGTAACATTGAATCACTGTTAAAAATCGGTTGTATATTTTTTTTGGTTGAAAAATTCCCAATAAATCAATGTTGTTTCGATATAAGGACTACAAGCCCGGGAGATTTTAGTTAAGTGTACAGCGCCCCTGCATCTCGGAGACGGAGACGGAGAAAGTCAGAACTGGTAAGTGCTCATCGCTTCTAAACTTAAATCATCGTCTTGGGTGTGATCAGTGAGCTAATAAATAGAATGTAAGGTGTTGCTTTAGGCTATGTTATGCTATTTTCTTAGTAGTTTGTCAGAAGCTGATGAGTAACCAACATTATGCCAAGCTAACTGTTAAACTTTGCCACCAAAAAAGCTCAGTTTAAGGGGCTGTTTTTAGCTGCTTACAATTCCTCAGCACCCGGTTGATAAGGGAACAAGGATGGTATTAAGGTTGTGTTATGCAAATGGGTTTTATTAGGTAGTTAATAATTCGCTGCTTAATTTCCCCACACAATAGAGGGGGCTAAAGCACTTCGGTAAAGCCACGATCTATGATTAGCACACTGCGATTTATAAGGTTAAAGTTGAATAGCCTATAATGTAAAATAAAAAAAATGTCATGGTAAGACACAAGGGGTAATGCCAATTAAATATTTATTTGTGAGTAAATACAGCATTTCACATACACTTCATTTGTACTAGTCATTCACTGTCAGACAGAAAAAGCATTAAAACCAAATCTAAAAGCTTTAATAATGATTTCCATTTCTCTTTTACAGAAGTCCCAAGTTGATATCACGAACAACAAAGCAATCAAGTAATGCAATTTTTACAGCACCATCTCAAATGCAATTAGGATGTCTTCATATTGTGTGTTCTAAAATGATCTGTTCTGTTCTTTCTTTCTTTTTTTTAAAGAAATGCACTACTGTCTGGCAATATATCAATTTGTTAGGGTCATTTATTTATTATTGAATGAATTGTGAAATAAAGGCCTTAAATGTAATTAAAACGCATTAAAATGTATTCCAACAGGCATTAATTGTACATATCTTTGAAAATAGTGATGTTATATAACTGTGTTACTGCAAATATTCATTGAAAATACAAAAAAATAAGCTCCAAAACACACTGAACTCCAGTTTTGAATGAAATTGAACACATTTTTTGGCACAAATTGCTCGTTGTGTATAATTCCGTTAAATATTGAAAATGATGCTGTGTACCAGTGTTCCTCGTGACACTAACCAAATCTGCACCACTTCTACAAACGTTTTATTGCTACACTACAATTACCTGGATAGCCTTAATTATGATGGCCCTGTAAATAAGTACTTTTATGAAACAAAGTATTATACAGTGGTTACATTGTGTGGCAACAAATTGAGGGAATATATATTCGCATTGAGTAACCTTGTGTTTGAAATGCGGTAAAATTAACATTGACTTGCCTATAATTCATACATTCTTGACTGGATCCTGGGGAGATATGTATTTATTTATTTTACTTTTATAGTTTTACACTTAAAACCTACCCCAATATATCACCATAAGCAATGGGTTTTCTATTTATTTTTGTGGTATTTGGTCAAAACTCAATCTCCTGTCTCTTCTCCATGTCTCATGTGCTTCTGCTCCAAATGCTTTTTGTTTGTTTGTTTTTAATTTACTGTACATTCTTCATGGAGGCAGGTTATTGTTTTTTTTACTATATTTATTCATGGAAGCAAAAGTGCTGAAGTGCTGGGCTGTACGTGTTTCGTAATGCAAAAAAACAAAAAAGATGTAACTTATGCTGTAATACCTGTCTTGGGACTGCAGGAGGCACTGTCACGCTATAGGCACCAAAATAACGATTTAAATGGGGCATGCGCAGTAAAATTTTGTAATGTAAATACCTTGGTAAACTTGTCATTCTGAGTGCTATATGGATGCGTAATGTAAACAAACAACAGGAGGAGATGGATTATGCCTCAGATCCATATTGGACTGGTTATGCCTGTGTAAATGACTCAACATGATGACCGCGGTGAATGTTTAGTGGTTGATTTAGGTGGTGACGCGGTAAGTAAATCCAATAATCAAAATATAGTTTAAAAAAGGTTGAATATAGGCATATTTCAATCGTTTAATCAATGTTGAATCCATGTTTAAAAAACATTTGAATTTCGACATCTATTCAACTCCTAATCAATGTTATTTGCATGACATTGATTCCATGTCAGAAAAGATCAAAAATCAACGTTGTGTTCGACATCTATCATATCGAGCGCTTTCAATCGCAGTTCAACGTCATTTTTCAACATCTATTCAATCACAGGCCATAACACTATTTAAATGTTGAAACGATGTCCTTTTGCTATCTGGGTAGTAAAGTGTTATTCAGAGGACACCCTCTTTAAAAAGACATGATGTAGTTTGGAACTTGGCATTAAATGTATACATATTTAAACAACATCTTATTAAATAACGTATGCTAATCATACATATTATTTTGTATTGTATTTGAAATTAGGCCTACTGAGTTTTACTCGAACAAAATAGTATTTGTATTTGTTAGTATTGTTCTTGAGAGAAAATCTTGATGCGTGGCGCCATCTTGTGTCGTTGTCGCATAACTGCACGTGGTCTTCTCCGTTTGGTGAAACTACAGCCCCCTGCTGTATGGACATCAAATTCATAGGGTCCAGCTAGACTACAAAATAAAGTAGCTACTAGAATAAAAGAGGATTGAACTTACTTAAAACACTTGTTATTAGCGCAGGCTTTATAAGGATGTCCCAAAATTAATACAGAAATATATCACGGATGAACAACAACATCCATGGACAATTATCAACATTCATGGCTCAGTGTATTTTCATCATTGCATTTCTTGTGTTTGAACTGTTTGATTCTCTGATCTTTGTTGGCGATGTCAGTAACTGTTGTGAAATAGGGCTAGACAAGAACAAATGGAATTGAATTGAAATGAATGTTGAGCCACATTTGCTCGTACTTCTTCCCACTTCCTTTTGAACATGTAAATGAAATGCAAATGTGTGAGTTTTTTTTTTACCCCATTCACATACAAAAATATGCATACAGTTTGTTATTGTCCAGTATAATGTTACATAGTTGTATGGATTTCAGTGAGATTATTTTTGTTGGATTCTATTATTTGTAGAATACAAGTAATTACTAGAAGCACATGTACCACAACAAATGAAGAAAACTCTTGAATACATTTAATTAAATTAAATTGGAAAATGATGCTCATCAAAATAACACAAAAAAGGACAGCCGAGCAGGTTCTGGTGAGGAAAAATCATTTTATTTAGTCAGGGAAATACTCTTGTTATTTGATTATTTATCAGATAGAAAAACACATTTAGCTTTTCAAAATAAAAGCAATGTCTATTTAATTTATTATATTTATGCTTTTTAAAACACACTTAAATAAATATTTGTTCTATCTTTATATCTTTTAATATTTTACAAAAACATACAATGACCACAACACTGATTTAAGGACACTCTAGTTTATATAACAAAACCACCTTTACAGAAGTGATCTGTGCTCACACCACTATGACAAATACACAAAGGGTTTAAAGAACTGCAGGTCCTGAAGAGATTATTCTGCTTTAAGACGAGCGGAACTAAAGGAACAGAAATCCCACTGTGAAATTTGTTCTCGGTTAAGTTAAAAGCAGCGAGAAAGAGATTCTGAATACTGAGTGGTGCTGTGGGCTCTTTTTAATTAAAAATCCATATTTTGGCTGCTGCCCTTGAACTTGTGCCTGAGTTTGTGCTCATGTAAAGTATTTCAGTTCTGAATAGAGGTAAATAACATCCAGATACATCAAGTCAATAGGAAGGCAGATAGTGACTGACATAAGCATGGGAAGTTTGCAGGTCCAAGTCCAGTTTACAGTAAAATAATCTTTCTTTTAAAAACCTTTAGGCGCCAAAGTTAGAGAATTGCCACTTGAAATACCGGTTATTTTCCATACAATTCCTTTTTTAGAATGTTTTGAGAATATTTAATGTACGTCTTGCTTTAGTTTTTGTGAAAATTCTGTTAAAGCCTCTGGTTGGTTAAGAAATAAAATAAAACTTAAACTTAAAACACTGGCTTTTTCTCAATATCATTCAACACAAAAAAGACTGGTGAGTTCCTCGGAAGTTTCAATTCTCCATTCTGCTATTGACGATAAGAAATCTTGGTAGAAATGTGATCCACCACACACGGAGTGAAAATAATAAATTGAATTATTTTACATGGAAAAAAGACACTAAGCTATACCCACATGGAGTATTCATGTGTTTATAGTTTAGTGCTGAAATGGGACCCTTGAACTACCTTTTTGAAAACTCATTCTCCAGGCCTGTTGCTCTTTGAACCTAATTGTAATGGACTTGCAAACCGGAACAGCGGAAAGCCAATACAGTGGTTAGTTTTACTGAAGCTAATGCAACATTGATGGACAGCAACGCACATATGATACAGGTAAACAACAAGTGTGCCTTTTCTGCAACTACAAGTTCCTCTGGGTGGCAGTGGAGTCTGTCTGCGTAAAACTCCTGCATTTACATAAGTTTAGATTGGAGTGTTTGGCAAGATGTGAGGGGGAGATGGGGGGGGGACTGGTTTGGATCAGAGGAGCAGGAAGTAGGGCACTGTGGTATCATCACAGACAACAGCGAAGCCAAGACCCTGTGTTATTAATAGACCAAAGCACAGGTGTTGCCAGTGTATCTATTGCTCACCCCCCATTATAAAGGCCCATAGGTGTATCCAGACAAACCTGAACTGACATTTATCTGAATCACATGCGTTCATATAGAGACAAAAATGTAATGCGTAAAATCTTAGGTTGTATCCAAAAAGCTCTGAGCGTCTCCGACACCATCCAAAAGAAGTGGGTTAATGGAAAGTAGATCAGTCTCAAATATGGAAAATGCATTCAAACCATCATTGGTGACAGGGAGTGGATTTGTTATTACCGTGAATGACCAGAGGGTGGTGCTGTTTTCCCGCTGTTGGTGACGGTTCATTGTTAAAGGGCTCCAAAACATTCAAACAGTCTTCGGAAATCAATACCTTTTGTCTGGTGGCTTGTGCACATGTGTCATTATGTAAATAAATAGTGTGTACAATTACTGAATAAGTTACACTACTTTTAAACCTAATAAAACACACGAAAATGCAGGGTTCTTGAGGCAGAGGCCGCCAAAATGTCACAATAGTAATTATGTTCTCATTGTTTGTCACTTGGTATTGACAACCTTAAAGCTGGAGTACCTAAATTCAGTAATACATGTTAAATATCTGCCAATTAAAAGTAAAATTTCATTAAAAAGTAACATTATATGAACAAATCAGAATCAGACTACAGCATGCTGCCTTTATCTCACTAGAAAACATATTATCTTTTTCATTTTGAAAGAGAAAGCTCTGTGAATCACTATTCGACACTTTTTGCTGGAAGTGCGTTCGAGGAGTAAGGGTGGTCCTCTCTTTTTCACTTTTTCTGTCTGATAAAACTGATCTGAGCATGTGACAGAGGCCAAAAATGCATGTATGTGATAGACCTAAACTGTTTTGAGAAAGAGGAACTACTGTAATCATTTTAGTTTGGGTTAGGGTTTTTTGTTGTTGTTTTAAAGTTAGGTACACCAGCTTTAAAGTCTTAAAAATGTATAAGTTTCTAGCGAATCGATTAATGAACAACAATTGCACTTGTGTGTGTTTAAACAAATCAAAGAGCATTGCGCGGGATTGTTACAGCATCTATTCAATCACTTTTATACGTCTTTTATCCAAATCACAAACGTACCAGTGAAACACCTTGTTCAAAACATTGAGGAGGTATAATCATGTTAGCTTAGTTTTGCCCGGTTTGGTTTCGAATAAAGCAGCATTGCGACGGTACAAAAGCATGTGTAATCCCCGAAACCATTTGAACAAAACTCACAAAATAACACTTCGTAGGTTTCGCAGAAGTATAGAGAACTGACAAGCCAAGCTCAACACGGTCAGTAGCACCATCTGGAATAATTGTTCAAACATTTTCACGCACAAAACTAAAACATGTTTCATTATTGACCGTAACTTGCCGCCTCATTAACTTTCTTAACACTATTATCGCTGCATCAATACAGTGTACTTCATCCGATATTCATCGCTGGACACAGACAAACGCTGTGTATGGGCTGCTAGCATCCTTCAGCCACTTGTGAAGGAATACTTAGCAGGATATTTGATCGCCGGTCATGTACTACAACAAATTAGAGTAGTATCCGTTTGAACGTCTCAGTTTTCTCTCTCGTTTACAGTGCTCCAGTTACTGCTGCCCCTCACTGGATCCAAAACAACGGCCTGTTTGTGGGTGTCCGTCCCTCTCCGTTGACTCAAACATACGCAGTATTGTGCCTTTAAAGAGCTCTAAAAGGTGCTGAGATTGACAAAAAAAAGTCGGTCAGTATTGTAATATATAAGAACAAATGGTTATTATAATTGTGGTGTGGCTTTGCTTCATTGTTTTTAGACAAATTTGATAAAAATAATAATATAGCTGTACAGATACATTCACTTTTCAGACTATTGCTGCCATTTTGCATGTGGGGCTTTTCCGATCAGAGGAAAACTTGAAAGGATATCATATAATTGTCGTGTAACTATAATTTTATCTTTTCTTCAAATGATTTCAAGAAGGCTTTACTTTGATCACATATAGTATAGGCCAGCCATTCCCAAACTCAGTAACACCGAGGCCCCCTTAAAAATCTGACGGGTCTACGTGGCCCCCCCAAAATAATAACCAAGAAGACAACATTAAGAATAGGCTCTTCTGGTTATTTTATTTTGGGGAAATAGCCTCTGCTACAAACATTGTAATACAAAAATTATCACAGTGGATTATTCAAGTCAAATAATGAACACAAATATTTTAATATTACAAACAAAACATTATAAATTTAACATTAAATAATTATATTATTTTTTTATTTTTTTTATGACCTCCCGCGGCCCCCTGCAGTACCCTCGCGGCCCACCAGGGGGCCGCGGACCCCACTTTGGGAGACACTGGTATAGGCTATGTGCGGCATTTTGTGTGTGTGTGTGTGTGTGTGTGCGTGTGTGTTTGTGTGCCTCAAAATCCAATCTTCTGTTGGCTTCTATTTAAAGATTGAAGCTTAAAATCCATCCTTTTTACATTTTACGATAAAGGACAAAGAACAAACTTTGAGGCGTTTCCATCCTTTGACATTTTCAGTCCTGTTCACACGGAAAGAGGCATTGGAATGATGAGGTCCCGTGGGTGAGCCGCCCATTTAACTTAAAAAGGGTCTTGTTTATCTCTAAAGGAATACACCCACAGTGAAAAACACCAGGACATTTAGTTTGGTCAAAAAACATCTGAGCGTCCTTCAAAACTGCCATTTTTTTCTGAAGTACATTCATAAGTAGCAACTGGACAGTCTGTGCCACACCTTAAGGCTTTCTGGACTAAATCTCAACTTGTTTTATACATTTTTTTCTTCTACATTGTTCTTTTATCGCGACGGTGTCTTTCATCAGATTCGCCCGTTCCCGTAAGTGCTGCTCCGGCGCCTGGACTGTGAGTAGGAGGAGTAGTGGAGCTCGGCGGTGGAGACGGAGGAATTGGATGAAGCCGAGGAGGAGGTGAGGCCACAGGCTTCACAGGCCAAGGCCAGCTGCCTCAGGGCGTCCAGAGAGTCCATCTTTGCCCCACGCAGCAGATCACACTGACCCTGGCCACACACAGGGGGTACATGTCAGTGCGCACCGGGCACATTCAAGCTGGGGAACCTACAATTCTTTTTTTCCAGAATAATTAATTTTGTTTGTTCCAACAGGAAGGTTCTTGTAAAAGTAAAACGTTGTGAACAAATCTGACTATAGCCATCTTTATCTCTTTAGACAAACATGTGTGAGTCACTATTTGACGGCTTTGGCTGAGAGCTGATAAAAGCTGATCTAAAGATGTGACAGAGGCCAGAAAATACATTCAAGTGAAACAACTGGTGATCAAACCAAAGTGTTTGGAGAGCTAGTAGGAATACATGGACTGCATTACATGGTAAATGCTTTAGGACTTTGAAAGTTAGGTACCCCAGCTTTAAGAAAACATAGTGAATGTATATTATTTTGAGCAAAAGCGGTTTTAGGGAGAATAAGAAGAAATGCAATTGGGTGGTTTTTTTGGAGGTTTCTTACACATTAAACCCGTCACGTATGTTTTTATTATTGCAAATACTAATGCATACATTCACATTTTATGAAACGCTTTTATTTATTTATTTATTACTGATTTTTGGACTTAAATTTGGATTTTGATAAGAACCACAGTGAACTATCCACTCCCTAAGTTGTTATTCTTCACATTTACTTTACATCATCCACTTAATTGTTCCTGTAAATGTCTGTACTGTTGTCAAAAACAGAATGATCTGTTGTATAAGACAGAAAGCCTATTAGTAACATATTTTAGAATCAAAGCCTGTTCAGTGTATTTCCTACATTCTTGAGGAGATACCTTGAGCACTGTGATGTTCCAGGTGAAGCTCTCCACAGCCTTATTCAACTTGCGTCCCTTTAATCCGTCTTTCTCCCCGAGACGAGGAAGATCTTCGTGGAAGTCCATTCCTGCAAATATAAATTCAATAGAAATGTGTTACACAAAGAAAACGTAAGAGAGGTGTGTTTTGAGGGGTATAAGTTGAAACAAATATTCACAAAGCACTGCATCCTTTATATTGACTCTATAAAGCAACACACACACTACAACGTGCCCTCTCTCTCTCTCTCTCTCTCTTTCTTACACAAGACACACATCTCCTGTTTAGTCCAAAATGTCATTCCCCCACTTATGGCGCTGTTGTCGCCATGACGCAGGGACCATGGGGTCAGTGAGACTCACCTTCTTTCTGAACCTGAGCCACTCTGTCCTGGAGACTGTCCGCGCCTTCAATCAGCTGCTTCTGAGCCGCGATCATCTGCATATAAAACAAGGGTTCTCATTGACATTTCATTTTTCTATTATTGAGTGAGAAGACAATAAATGGTCTTCATCACATCCATAAGGTTGCTCCCAAATAAGAAATTAAAAACATTAAAAACCAAAGATGAATAATACAATTTTGAATGGTTTGACATAGGTATAAGAAAGACCACATTAATTATGAGTAATTCTCTGGTGATTCTGTTTGATAAAAGTAACTCAACATAAAATTATCTTTATTCATCCACAAAGGTAAATATGTAGACAAACAATTAAAATAGTGACGTTGTTAGCATGCAACTTGAAATGATGGATTCACAGAGACAGCAGAGACTACTGAGACAGTTTGGTGGTGACTGTGCGATGACTAAGCTCTGAGTGTTCACAGGGATCACACTGTCTCCACACTGACACAGGCTCAGAGCTGCTGCTGGGTCAAACACAGAAGTGTATGAGCAGCAGCAGCTGATGGAGGAGGAGGAGGAGGAGGAAACCCAGGACAGCAGTGTGGGAGTCCTTTTATGTATGTTAACGAGGAGTTATACTTTAGTCTGAATGTGGATCTGCGTAGGCGCCGGAAGAACATGCAACTGTCAATATGAGCACAGTATGGCATGATAACTGCAGTTCTAATTTATGTAAGAAATACGTTCCTGGAATACACATTCAATCTGAAATGATGTAATTTCCAAAAATAGCTATATAATATTATACTTGCTTTGTATTATAACAATTGTAGAGATTTTTTGTTCTCATTATGCTAACGATAGAGATCATATACTTGTTTCTTCTTCATGCTGGAGTTAGAGATTTATATTTGATTTTATTTAATATAGTGTTATTGTTCATTTATCTTGTGCTGCGTGCTCCTCATTCCTACTGTTCTGTAACTGGTGATGAAACACTGACATTTCGCCACAGTGGGACGAATAAAGGATCTCTTAATCTTTATCTCAAAACTGACAGAAGACATCACATGATTGCAGAAAACACTTCTGTGACTGACCGTATCGTAGGCAGACAGCAGCTTCTTGGTGGGCTCGGTGAGGTTGGTCTGGGGTTCTAGACAGGGGTATCCCTCCCTCAGCACCATGCACGCCCCCATGGTGCCCTCAGAGGTCTGTAGCCGAGTGGACAGACTCTGAATGCATTGCTTCAGTTTGGCCACTGGAGGGAGCCCACACTGCTCTTTGAAACTGGCTGTGGCGCTCTAGAAATAGACAGAAATAAATAGTGCTGGATCAGATGTACATTTGTGGATGAAGTCAAAAAGGGTGACATGTGCAGGCGGCGCTCTCGTCTGCTGTCTTTCTGCTGAATTAAATCAATATGGCAGCCAGTGCCGCTTTTAATCCACTGACATGAGACTTAAGCGCATTTGGCGAGAGACGAGAGACAATATACCTCACATCTGAACACGGTTTTCTCTCTGGGGCAGACACGGGCACAGCAACTGACTCATGCTCTTTTGGATAGTGTTATTTGCAGAGATTCAGATATGAATAAAATTGAAATACACAGTGATCAGTCTGTCCTGCTGTACGCTAATGTGTGCCACTCGGGACATCTGGAGCAGCCATAATGGAGTTCCACCTGTGGGAACAACATGTGTTTAAAAGGCTTTAAGCAATGGGCACAATGAATCATCAGTGGGGCAGATGAGCCCACAGCTGGACCACAGGGAGGAAGGGAGGAGCAGATCCACTGGAAAAAGACGAACACATGGGGGCAGATGATACAGTTTGTGAATGGAAAATGCTACTCTGCAATGGATCTACACATTTTTATATTTAGGTTGGATGACAGTAAACACACATAGTAGTTTGATAACAATCTGCATGAATAGTAAAATAATTATTAATAATGATTTAATCAAAGTCCTTTTAAAGTAGGAAACATAAAATATTTGTAAATGTAGGTGAATATATTAAAGCCTTTCATATCATTAAACATTCCTTTTCTATTTAAAACAAGCATGTGACGTCACTCGCCCAATCACAAGTTACATCTGTGGAGAGGCAAGTATTTTCCTCACTGTAAATACTATTTTTAAGCTCTATAATCATTCATGTTTGAGGAAAGTACATGTTTAAGCCAAACTGAGCGACATTTCAAGCAAAGCAATATATCCATCGCAAGAAGCAGGTATTGGAGCACTACACAAAAACTGGGTCACCACCAGGACAGTCGAGGAAACCCAATGCAGTTTACATTTTCACAACATTTAAACTACAGCAAACAATAAATAGATCACCAATATCTGCATAACTTCAATGCGCCACAGTGACATGTCGACGCAGTAAACAGCAGATTCTGATTTGCATATTTGTGTTTGTTTATAAAGAGTGGTTGATTCATGCACATCGCAACTATCCAGGATTGTTGATGCATGAATGAATCAAATTATAGCTTTGAGTGAGGAAAATGGTGGCAGAACACCTTTGCACCACAGTTAAAACCATAAATATACCAAATATTTGTTGCATCGGTCATGATAAGATTGTAAGATTGTCCTTGTAAATGCATGCTATAATAAAACATATCTAAAAGCTAATAGTGTATGAATGAAAAGCTAGGAAAAGAAATGAGCAACTATCATGCATGAAACCCATAGAACCATGAATGCATCTTGGAGGACCACTTCCATAGCGGGACTGGCCCCATCACTGTCTGCATCCTTGGGTTTCCAGGCAACGAAGCGGAGCAACACCATCAATCTCACAACATGAGTCTCCTGCTGCATTTGTCCAGAGCAATCATAGGTCATCTAGATTCAAATATAATGGAATTTGTAGCTGCCAGGGCCAAGCATTCAAATGAAGCAAAAGCAAAAAATATGCTTTTATTACTAGTTAAAGAGCGCTGTCAGTATTAAAAGCTAAACTTGTGGGTGTTGCATGAACCAGCGTTTATAGTTGTTTTATAATCCACCTCCATTTTTTGTGCTCTCTGATGTCTTCTTCCAGAGTTGGCTACACCTTTATCTGAACAACGGAATGAGAAATATGTGTCTTACATTAAAAAAACAATGTTTGTGCAAATGGGCACCAAGACTCCAGTTGTGTAGCATTCATATCACATCTTTTAGTCCTGATTTAAACTTGTGAATGTTAGGTCTCGCCTGTGATATTTCAAGAATGACTTTTATTTCAAATCCACAATCATTGTTTTCATGACTGTATTAAATTATGATTATGCCTTTTTTCTGTGCAAGATTATTTAGAGAAAGGCTGATCTGGGTCAAATGTACACAATAAAATCCAACATATAACATTGACCCGATTACATAGTTTGTAGATTTAGTGGTGATTGTTTTTTGTTGTTGATGCAAACAGAGTAATAATAGAATCAGAATCATGAAGTGTTACCTGTGCCTCCTCCCGCAGATCGGCGGCCTCCTTGAGAAGGCTGCCGGCTGGTTTGAAGGCCTCGTCCAGGACCTTGATGCCCGTGTGCCTGAGCGTGACGTACTCCCTCCCTCTGCGGGCCACTCTCCTCACAGACAGCCCCCTGCGCTGCGCCTTGCCCCCTCCACGCCTGTTTGTGACGGCCACATGCACAAACAGACTGCTGTGAGGCAACGGTTCTCCCACCAAACCCAGCAGCGGCACGTTACGGTATCCAGGCTGAAGGCACTCAAAGGCCACCGTGTACTGGCCAATGAAGTCGTCCCCGATGTAATCATCGTCCAATACGACAAAACGCAGTAAGGCAAGCTCTGGCATGTTCACCTGGAAACAAGAGATCTGTTTTAGCATTCTGGTATAGTGTTCACAGTAACTGCCATGTGCAAAGTGAAGACAACCACAACGCTTGCAACTTATATGGGCTCAATTGTGCAGATAATAAGGATGCAAATAAAGATTCTACATGTCAATGTGTGTCAAAGAGCAGATCAGATGAATCTATTATTCATATTTGCTACTCATAATGTACATAGCAAAGCAATCCAATGACACATTATTTCTAGAAAAAAGATTAAAAAGTTACACACTTTTTTCCATCCATTTTCCTTCACTAGTATCTGGGGCTGCGTCACAGGGTTGGTGGTCCCCCAGACACTTCCTCCCAGGCAACCACCCTTTGAGAAATGCCTGAGCACCCCTCCCGGAATTATATAGGTGGCATCCAACACAGAAAAAACTGCTGGCATCCTTCAACATGAAGGAGCCACGGCTCTACTCTGAGCCCCTCCCTGTTCTCCTCACCCAGGAGACGAAACTCATTCTGGCCCCTTTCAAACTAATTCTCCTCCATATTTACTGCACCACTCCTCACACCAGGCACAACAAGGGGCTCGTTTGGCCTCATTATCTGAGCTTTAGAGGTTTACCCCGTGTCACCTGCAGTGGTGCCAGTGTTCCAACCGCTTGTGTTCCTCTTAATAGGACCGTCAGGTCCTATTAAGAGGAAAGATGCCCTTGATTAAATGTTTACTGCTGCCAGCGTGATCAATTAGTCAAAAGATTCAGTTAATAACAGTGTAGAGTGTCACTCACAGAGCCGCTGGATGATGAGATGGAAGATAACGGAAAGATATCATTGCAGCTCACACCTTGTTTAATATTGAGATGAACAGTTGCTCATAAAACACACCGAGTGGGAAGACAAATGGTCTTTGTTTCATAATTCACTTACAAATCACACATCATCAATTATTCTCACAGTATCCTCATTAATTTACATGTGACTGTAGCAACTAATCATACATTATGCAGTTAATGTAATTTACATTTCTGACCCCAAACGTTGGAAACCTCATGTTTATTGTTATTCAGAGGAATCTTGTCAGGGGGACATGCAATAAAATAAGCTCAAGCCAAATCAGTATGCAAATCTATGAACTGTAGCCGGCTATTGTCCGAGCCAGGATGCACATGCATGTTACTGTACATGAATTATGTTTTGTGTAATAGAAGGCTGATCAGAAAATTATTATCAGAACATTTATTTTAAAAAAACAATGCAAAGTGGGGTTTGCAAAAGTCAGAAAGGCTTGCCTTTATACAGAATGATTTTATTTATATTTTAGTTTTAGACACATGGACATGTGGATGTTGTAAACCATTGTATAAAAAGTCTTTGGGGAAATTGATCTGATGTCATAGGTAAACATAGAGTGTTTTGCTGTCTCCATGCTAAATTTGCTTCATTCATTTTCCCATCCACTCTGACACTCATCGCTGTCCCTGCTGAAGAAAAGCAGCATGCTGCTGCCATCATCAGGTTTGACAGTGTGGAGAGTGTGAGTGAATGATTCCCATTTCAACACTGACTTTCCATTTGGCACTCGTCTCTAAAGACAATAATTGTGTAGTGTAAGTATGACTAGTATTTGCCTCATGTACAGATTATTTCAGATGTGGATGTCTTCAGCTCTTCCAGATTTTCTACAGGACTCTTTTCTATATTTGTGACCAGCGGTGTCCTTGTGGGGATGTTACTTTGAGAAGATGGTCATGTTGTGGTAGGTTTGCAGTTGTGCCATATTGGTTCCATTCCCAGATAATGGATTAAACAGTGCTCTGTGAGATGTCAGAAACATAAGAACTCTAGCCCACTGAGGCCATCACATACACTGTGTAATTACACTGAGATGAGATTACACTCAGGTGGACTCTTCTTGATACTGTTGTTAGGTCGACAATATGTCTGTAGATAAATTAGTGGTGGAAAAAAACATAATGGTATTTCACAAACAACCTACGTTTGAGGTAGTGACAAAGTTTGCAAAGTGTTATAAATATAAAGCATTACAGATTCTACACACCTCAGATGGGCTGCTGCTTATAGATTACACTTTTTCACTTATGTAATTATTTGAAAGTTAATTATCTTTATACAAGCTAAAAACAGAAAGTAATTTCCGTCTCCCAGCTGGACGTGTGCGTGCTTATGTTGAATGCTTCCATGGCCATATGAAGTCCTGGGGCTGCCAGGAAATCAGCTAAAGCAGCGTGGCTCGGATCTATTCTCACGCATATTGAGAATTTTCAGTTTGCATTCGCCTGCATATGCTCCACACATCTGCTTAGAGTTAAAGAGAACAACAAGTGGAGCACAACAGCATTACTGTACTACTCCTGTTAAAAATAAATTACATATTTGAGTCTGAACAGCACTCAGTTTATGAGAAAAAATGTATTTGCAGCAGTGGCACTACTCTAAAATGAAACTAAACCAACAAAACAATTCAGTTTGGTTCATGGTTGAGTGGACTAACAGAACTAATTATTTGGAAATATAGTATTTAGGTGAAGGTTGTAAGAATAGCACACACTTGTCTCAGCCTGGTTCTGATTTCTGAGCTGAAAGAGACAATAGAATGCAGAAAATAAGTTCATGCTAAATTAATTACTTAATAATTAACAATCTGTCCTTCAAAACCTTTATTTACCCGTTTCCCCATAATCCTACAGTACATCAGTACATGCCAGTCTGACCTGAGTTCATCTCCAAAAACATGTAGCCCTCAAGTTCAATGTTTAAGTCCTGTAGTTAACACTATCAGCCCTTTATTTTTGTAAATGCAGAGAATAAAAAATACACAATGTTTCTGTAGTCTGCTGAATGTAACTTGTGATGGCTGAGGAAATGTCTCCATATCTGATGAAACCCTCAGATGGCCTTTAAGCGCGGGACTGGAGACATGCAAAGAACATTACGACTGTATCTGCAAACTTGTCAGACACAGTGATACTGAGAAGTGCCATGCCTGGTTGTTCAAGCACACAGCTCGCACAAATGTTCTCTCTCAAGTCTATTGTATCTCAACAGGTTTTTTTTTTACTTAATTGTGATTACACATAAAAACAGAAAATTAACATTGTCCTGAGACTGGGCTTCGTAAATCATTCACTCATAAAAAAAGTAAAATAAAAGAAGGCCTATGCTTACGTCCTATTTAAGAAAGGTAATCAGAGGACCCCATCTTCTTTCAAAGAGGTGGTTCTTAAGTTGCAGTTGTTGTGCTGCAACCATTCCATCAAATAAACCTGTCTTGTCCTTTGTATCCATTGTGTAATCATAGGCGGCTCAGGTTTTAACCAACAAGTTGTTATTATTTTCCTTGCCATCATTAAGAGTAGATGAAGAAGAAATCTTTGGTCAGGGGTAAGATGGTCTGGAAAAATGTCCAATAAAAATATTTGGGAGTCCAAAGAAATGCTCACTTTTAGTTAATTTTCCAAAACGTCCTTAATGTTCCTCCAAAAGTGATGTATTTTGGGACAATCCCAGAATATGTGAGTCTGATCTCCGACAACTCCACAGTTTCTCAAGCATTTGTCACGTCTGTTACTCTTGGTGAGGAAAGATTTTAACGGAGTCCTAAAAAATCTGGTTTTCATCTTCCAATCAAACTCCTTCCAGACCTGACTACTCACACCCTTATGACAACCAGAACAAATGTCAGCCCAGACATCATCATCCAAGGTAACATTCAACTCCTTTTCCCATTGCTGTTTTATGTGATGTGTGTTATCTGACATGTCCATAAGCATGATCTCAACAGGTTTGAGCAGGTAATGACATCAGGCTCCAGGCACATGCTTCATTCTTAAAAGGTAATGAAAAAAGGCCAACTGTAGCTTTCTCTTCGTGTGACTTCTGTACCTGCCAGTGTTACATCCAGCTATTTACAGTAAATCATTGCCCAACACAGATAAGTCAAAAATTAATCAGATTTTAGGTTCGGGAACAGTCTGGTGTTTTTGCGACTGGTGTAAAATGTTACAGCCGATACAACAAAACCAACAGTTGTCTATGGTTTCCCTTAAAGATGCAGTCAGTGATTATTTCCAGTTTTCACACAAAATTGGAATTGACCAGATGCCTACAGTCTCCAAAAATTAATAACAAATATTTTGGAGCGGACCGATAAAAATAAACCAATGGGACTCGTTCATCCCCAACAAACCAATGGGATGCGATTACCTCCTTCACCCTCTTCCTGTTTCTCGCAAATGTGCGCACCTGAGTGATCGGATTATTTTATAAAACCTAAAATGAATGAACAGAAAATGCCAAGTTCACTTTTGCCACCCACTCTCCCTGTTGTGACAAAGAAAAGAAAATGCTGGATGTTTGGTTTGGTGGAGAGGCGAGGGGAGGGGGGAGTGGTTTCCAGTTGGTGCTACAGCTTAGCTAACAAAATCGCTAACTGCATATTTAATGTCACACATTCATTTGAGTGACACATACTAATGAAATTCATTCAAAGGCTGACAAATAAAAGATGCAAGATTTCTAATACACATTGTGATATTTCTTTTGCAGCTGAGCCACAATGGGCACAATGACTAATAAATGTGTTTGGGCTGGCAAGAGAGTGAGAAAAGACTTGTCAAGATAATTCTGTTGAAAAGATAGATGTTAGTGAGGCTGACGAGCATGGGCTCGGCTTTGTCAAAGTCAGGGAGATTAAATGCTTATTTTCTATGTATAATTGTAATGTTACTTATGATTTTATGCATGTAGCTGAGCCAATGCCCCTGTGTTTTTGTTATACAGCAAAGCTCTCTGCTGAAATACATCTTGGATGATTTTGGTAGCACCTATTATAAATGAATATAGAGTTATTATGTGAAAAGCATTTGTTAGGTTATTTGCCTTATTCATTAAACTGAGAGCTAGAGCAAGAGTGACATTAAATAGCAGCTTTATTGTAAGAAAATATAGTGCACTTTATTTACTGTATTCTTTATTCCATGTGATTTTGCACCTGGATAGATAACCACAAAATTGTGTAAAATATGAAAATCATTCAGTGGGAGGACAGCTAAAGAAAAATGCCAAAGGAAAGATTTGAGCCTTATCTGTCTTGTCTGTCACAGTCAGAGGTATTGTCACCTCACAAAGAATACAATTCCCTGTTTATTCCACATCTGCTAACTGCGGCTGACACACTACCACAGACTGAATCTGTAAGTAAATGTGTGTCTCCCCAGATGTGTCCTGTGGGTCACACGGGTGTAATCCATCATCTCTACAGCGTAGTGCTCTTATCCACTCACCACTGACTCGCTCTGTCACACCCAAGACAGATGAGCTCCTACCCATGCCTCCATATATCCTCAAACAGCAACACCAGAACGTTGATAAAGACAAATACAGCCATTAGAACGAAACAAAACCACTGTTATTTTTAATGCGGTCTTTCAGTAAGAAAACCTGTAAATTGTTTATTATATTTAGCTGCAATTTCAGTTCATAATCACTCGCCTCCTGTTCACATCATTTAAAGCCAAATGTTCTTTCAATAACAAGATATTTTGGAATATTGTTTTTCTAAAGGATGCGTGTCAGTCTTCATGCGCACAAATGAAAACCATGTCATAGCAGCCGTGGCGCTCGGTCAGCATGGCTCATCTGTGTGTCCAGTACACAGCTCTGATTCAGAAAAGACAGCTCAGTCAGGGATATAATGCAGCAGGGCCTTTCAGTCTGACCCTTAAAAACAAATTTCAAGTACAGAAACAAGAAGAAAGCACAGTTTCTGCAGTCATGTAACGCTGTGTTCTTTTTACTTTTCTTTATTATCTTTTAAAGATATCGGTAAATATTAAAATTTACAAATATGATTGAAAAACTGTACACCCACAGATTATTGTGAAGAATATGTTCTAGCTGGTAAACAGGATTATTATGTGGAGCTGTCATGCAGTTATGTAAAAGGTTTACCCACTCATTGATTAATGTATTTGCAGTAAATGCATAGTTATAATACCCACAAAATTAGCACAAAATGTAGCAATTCAATCCAATCCAATCTTATTTTGTAAATTTGTAGATTACATTATAAACAACAACATCCTTATTTAATATTTTAAATTCTGCAAAATTCACACTTTCATAGAGAAAAAGACTATGAAACTGTGTCTCTAGTTATATTGAAGGTTGTATGGGAAAGTGCAGTCCTCGCTCACCTGGAACTCAAAGGTCTCGTCAAACAGTGGGTCGTCTTGGTTTTGAGCCGCGGTGCGTGTCCTTTGTTCGGCACAGTCTGCCGGAACCCCGTGAAGCTCCAGGACCACATAAGGATCTATGACCTCCCCCTTCGCACCCGACCCCTGGGGCTTAGGGAGGTTATGGGCACTAATAACCTGTACATCAGAATGTCACACATGTATCACAGTGAAATGGAAAGAATTATGTAATTATGTAGAATATCGGCTGAACCTTAATGCGGAGCGTCTGAGGCGGCACTCCAGGGACACAGCCTTGTGTGTGGGCACTGAAGTACGACACTTCATCTCTCATCACAGCAGGTCTGAGGACAAACCCACAGCCTCCATTCTGAGAGAAGCGTCCGCGGTGAAGGTCCAGCATGGCACCAGGCGTCTGCTGGTTTAAGGCCACCAGCTGCACCCCACCCTTCCAGTAGCCCTGGGGGTTGGGGTTACTGGAGTCTAGCCGCACAGAGCTGGGGCGCACTCTGGTCAGGGTGCGTTTAGTGAACATGACCAGGTCCTCTGGGCTCTCGCTGCTCAGACGCCCGGCCTCACCTTCACCCAGAGAGCACAGAGTCCAGCACGTAGGCTCAGGGGGCAGTGGCGTGCCAGGAGAGCAGGGGCTGCTGGGTGGCGACTGCTGCTGTGCAAGTTTAAAAGTGGCTCTCTGAGCATAGAAGCTACGACTGCCTGTCCGAACAATGCTCATCAGGTCCGAGAGTTCTTTATGCAACCGTAGTTTTCGAGGCTGAGAAGGAGGAGGCACAACCAGGACCACGCCAAGTTCCTCTTCGCCTGGGATGGTCATTCTGCGGCCGGCTAAAGGCCCGCCTCCTCCTATTTCCTCATCCTCCTCTGACACGTCTCCATCTGAGTCTTCCAGCTCTGAGGGAAGCTTCTTTCCTACAATGAGAATACGTCCCTTCAGCTGCTCAGGAGAGGGCAAAGTGATGGGCCGTCCTCCCAGAGTGACAGGGAGGACCTCTGGGGTGTACAAACGAGTCCCAAACACTTTTTTAAGGTGCTGAGCTATGACCCGCTGCTGGGGCGGCGAACAGCGATGGCATAGATAAATAAGTAGGGGATACTGAGACGTCAGAAAGGCATATTTGTTGACCACCTCCAAGGCAGAGCGGATAGTGACCGGGGCGTGTTGATGGTGATGGTGGTGATGATGGCGAGGGATGTCTGGCCCAAAGTCGACCCCGAGAAGGGGCTCCCCTTCTGGGCCATCTGAGATACCCAGCTCCAGGCAACGACATCCAGCCTGTAAGGCCTTTATAAGTCCTCCAAGATCAGCCCTGCCATGCACCTGGTCATCCAGGAGGTAGGAGCGGTATGATGTGCTGTGACAAGGGACAGACAAGCGGGTTAATGCTATAGTAATCAGGCCCTGAAATCCAGGGGCCAAAGTGAGAGCACACGCTAACAAACAGTTACAGTTGTACACCATGTGGGAGTGTGTCTTATAAAATACAATTGGAATAATGTACATATTAATAATGTGCATATAAATATATTTTTTTGCGTTTTTAAAGTTTCATCCTTTCAGGTGCGTAAGAGTGCGCATAGTGCTTATACAGTGTTAAATCATGGAATTGCTTATTAAAACTCACCTGATATAGTAGTGTGACAGAGGCATGCTCATGTCCTGGCAGACCCCCTGGTGTTCAGGGTCCAGTAGTTGACACTCGGGTGACTGGAGATACCTGGCAAAGCCATCTATTCCCATCAGCCCCCTCTCCTTGCCCTGTGCGGAGGGCTCATATTGCCTCAGCAGCTCCCAGCAGCCCTCAGTGGTGGCCAGAGACAAGCCCTGCTCAGACTCTAGGAACAGTCTCAGATCCTGGGGGTCCAAACATTCACGGTCCTTAGACAGTTGGACTAACAGGAAGTACACATCAGGGCGTGTGCACAGCTCGTAGAAGGCTTCCTGAAACTCCTCACGCGTCACATGGGATGTCAGCTTCTCTTTACTCCGCTGGATTTCTTTAAAACGCAAGCGCACCTTTCAAAGAGACAACAAAAACAACACATCAGATATGATACATGTAAGGTCAACTTGAGTCCAACCACAAGTCGTATCTTGGCTTAGATCTGTCAGCAAATTCACCAACAATTCAACTGTTTGTATTTTCATGGCATCATAAGACTTAGCCGATATACCTGTTCTTTGGATGAAATAATAAGCAGATTTTTGTTCAAATTATGTACAATTAGGGAACACGTGACACTCGAACTGACAAATGAACTGTTCAACTACTTCAATCACAATGGCCGAAGCAAATGAGGAGAAAATAGAGCACTCTCAGCACGATGAACTCATGATCACCCGCCGATTTCACCAGAACTTTAATTATGCAAATCTAAGGCACTTGACAAGCTGCAGCCAGCGATGATGAGAGCTTTTTTGCTGAAGCCTGGGTTCAACTCTTTGTTATATAAAAGTTCCCAATTCTGACATTATTTAATTTTGGATTCTAAGCTTATTAAATATGTTCGGCAAGTAAAAGAAGTAATTTGAAATATAAAGCACAGGCATATCTTTTGCCGAGCAAGAGTTCTTCTTATTGGTTTCTATTCACTCATTATACAATTTCATTCTAACATAGAATTAAATTGTATATTAGACATTTCCTATGAAAGATGTGGTAGTTGCATAGGAAATGTGGTCTTCTCCATCTGGTCCATTCATTTACCAGTGACAGTAAAATGAGATATGGATATAAGTCGCCTAATCAAAAGTATGCTTAGATGAATTGTGGTTGCAAAACCCCTTGTTGCATAATGGCATATTCTATTCAGTTTTAATGTTGTTGTAAAGTGAATTCATTTCTGAAAGTCATCACGCTCCCCATAGACCAGTGCTTCTCAAATAGTGAGGCCCACCCCCCTGGGGGCGTGGTGTGATGCCTGGGGGGGCGCGTGTGACCCTGTGCTACATGCTTTGTTTGTCGTACTTGAATTAAGTCCCCCGTGTCTCCTCCTGAAGCCCTGAAGCTAAAACTCACTAAATTAAAGCTGGGGTACCTAAATTTTCCTTGCATTCATACTGTATGTTACAGTAGTAGTGACCAAACGTAAAATAATAACTAATACACAACAAACCACAATAGAAGTCTTGTTCTTTATGTTGTTTTTTGCATAATTCAGAACTAACCCTGTCAGTCAATATTTAACTTTTTGGGCTGAGAGTGGATTTTATGAGCCGATCAAAATATGTAAAGATAG
Organism: Knipowitschia caucasica; assembly: GCA_964034765.1. Classification (NCBI taxonomy): domain Eukaryota; kingdom Metazoa; phylum Chordata; class Actinopteri; order Gobiiformes; family Gobiidae; genus Knipowitschia; species Knipowitschia caucasica. The sequence goes on along the minus strand of OZ035837.1, from coordinate 28,324,119 downwards.
GGGGCACGAAATGTTTACTTCGACCTAAGGGGGGCCTGGCAGAAAATAATTGAGATGCACTGCCATAGACCAATGGCTCATTTTTGCCTTTCCTCTGTTGCATTTGTGTTGTTTGATTTTTCTAATCTGTTGTTGACAAATCAACAATTTTGCAAAATCTTCAGAGTCAACTGCTGTGATTCAGGATTATACAAAAATAAATGTAATTGAAATCACAAGAAATCACTGCAGTCATGTGTTCAGTGTGGACAGATGCTGGGATTGTTACCTTTGCCTCTTTCATTCCAGGGCACAGTTTACAGATGGTTGACACCGCCACGTCCTCAGACACGATGCCGTATCCGTCTTCATCCACGGCTGCGAACTCAGTGGACAGCCACTCGCTCCGCATCTTACTGCCCAGACTTCCCTCCACCGAGAGGCTTCCCTCAGCCAGTGTTCCCGTGCACACTCCCCCGGACGCCCCGATGACTGAGGGGTGAGCCAATAGGTAGCGAAGGCCTGTTACCCAGATGTTGGCCACATCTGCTGACAGCGCGACCAGGTCCAGCGACTGCAGAGGGACAGGCAAAGGATTACAGAGCAGATGGACAAAAACAATGGCTAGAGTGAGGATTAAGATGTTAAAATGAACAAAAATATAAAGACCGTGTAAAGATGTCAGCGGTTATGTAAGTGTGATTTTCATGGAGGGATTTAAAAACAAAAATAAGCCAGACCGTATTTTGGAAATAAATAAATAGAAAAACTATATTTGGACCAATTCTTGTTTGTTTGAAAAGTACATCAGCAAACAGCCAGAATGGTCCCAAAGGGCTTTGAAACAACAATAAAAGTGAGAATAATATCAAAACCACCTTTATTATGTGCAGAAGTTGAAATCAATTTAAGATAATTAACCAAAAACATTTTGAATTATGCCAAAGGCCGGACATCTTACCGTGAGCATTTCCACAGATACAGTTTGACCTACAACTAAGTTATAGTGAAAGTTGCAAACCCTCCATCAACATTTTTTACGTAGCTCACATGAAACATTTGAGAAAAAGAAAAATATGTACTATTATGTATGTATCTCAGATTACAGACCATTTATGGACATCAGGACTGGGTCTCATACCCACACTGTAGTGCGCACAGTTGAGGGGTCATGTCTTTTTAGGCCTGATTAAGATTAAGAGATCCTTTATTTATCCGACAGTGGGGAAATTCTAGATTTGCATCACAAGTTACATAGGAATGAAGAGCACACAGCACAAGATAAGTGAATATTTTGTATTGCACAACTCTACATTTAAAAAGGAATCAGAATAAAATCTCTATATTTAGCTCAATAAACACGCAAAGTGAATCAGAATACAATCTCTAACTTCCTCTTACCTGGTAGTCATCCCCGTGTATGATGGAGAAGGCCGCCTCTTCTGCCAGGTGCTCGGACAGCGGCCCGTTGTGGATAAAGGTCTCCGTGCTCTTGCCGGTGCGCACCTCCCTGATGCTGCACACGTCCAGCCGGGCCCGGTCCCCGTCCTTCTTGGAGGGCTCCCAGCGCAGACACGTGAGGTCCGGCTCCAGAGTGTAGAAGCGACAGTAGACCCTGGAGTTGGGCCGAATCTTCTTCAGCTCACAGCCGCCCTGCATAAAGGCCAAGCAGTCCGCCGCGCTGCTCACCTGAGGGCCCAGAGGAAAGAGCAGTTTGTCAAAATATCCACATGCTCCAGGTCATGGGTCAAGTTTACCTTCTTCTCAGAGGGCATGCTGCTAAAGGAGACCGTCTTCTTCCTGCCGCCTCCAACTTTCTGCACCGAGGGATCCTGAAAACACAGAACAGCATTTTCTGCTTAGTGATTGCTATTAATACATCAGAGACGTTGCCTTAAGAATCAAAACAGTTCATGGAGGGGCCATAGCAGATCAGATGTGCTAAACCTCAATAACACAGGTTAGATTGGTGGCTAGATTCCTTCTTTCGCTTGTTCTGGCCTAAAACACACTTTTCATTGGGTAAACTGTTCCATAAATGTGTGTGAATATTTGGTGGTGGTCGGAGGGGCCGATGGCACATACTGGTAGCCTCGCTTCTGTCAGTGTGCCCCAGGGCAGCTGTGGCTACAGTAGTAGTTTATCACCACCGTGTATGGAGTGAAAGAATAATGACATGTAAAGCGTCTTTGAGTCTCCATAAAAGCGTTATATAAGACCGATGCATTAATATCATTATTAGAAATAACTATTAACTTTTGAAATGAGCATCTTCAGCAGAGAGCTCACACAGTGGGTAAGATCGAGACAGAGTTGTTCTCGAATTTAATTTTGACTTGTATGAATTGTATTTTATCTTCTTTAATGTAAAATCACCCGTGGACTTGTGTTTAAAACTAGCAAATGTGCTGTAACACTGACAACAATTCATCTGGTTATTGTTTTGTCCGTATGAAATAAATAAATGAATAAATAACAACATTATGACATCTCACTTGTATTCCCTGCAGAAAATGCAATAATTTGATCATTATTCTCACTGGAACTTTAGTGCACACAATCCCCCATCATGTGTCATTAATTTGTTAATAATGAATCAGAGGACTCTCCTTAAAGAGATTGTTTTCCCGTGTTGGGCACTGCCAAAAAGACTGTTGAAAGTTCCATGTGAAATACTGTACGTTTGTGTAAAAAGACTTGCATGGGATTTAGTATCAGAGATTTAGTTTCAACCCAAGTTTGATATGGTTTTGATATTTCCAAATTTGGGCAATTTTGCACATGTCCTACGGTTTATTCAACTCAGTCTAATTTGGCTAAAGACCATGACTTTCATAACATTGACTACACTCAGTTGTTTGTGTGAGAACTGAACTCAAAGAGATCTCAGAATTCAAATGAAAGAATTGAAAGGACAGAAATGTTAAGCCCAGTAACTTTTCTTGCATAATATCTTTTGAGCTAACCATGTTTTGTTAATTCAAATAGTGACAGTAAGACCCCTATGAATGCTGTTTAGATCAATCAAAAACTAACACTATCACATTATGAGTTATAGCCAAAGTAATGTTATAAAGCATGTCATTTAGATTTTATTTAAAAATAAAATGCAAAATCTACTTGATATTCAGCACAATCAAATGAGAGATGAGTTGAAATGACTGCTGCCAAGGAAACAAGAAAACCTCTATCATTTATGAGTGAACTTGAGAAAGAGCACATATGAGAAAAGTGTATCACCCCTAAAGCCTTTTCAAACACAGCACATCGATCCAGACCTTTTTCTTGTACAAGATAATGAGCTACAACTCCATCTGTTGAAATAATCACAGATACACTAAACTATATAATTCTGTAAAATATGCAGTTTGTCTATGGTTGAAGTAATGACAGAATGATTTAGGACGTTACTGCTCCGGCTTTGGTAAAGTCTGCAATGGTTTGAGAGCGCTTACAGCAGAGAAATCTCCTGCGAGGCGAGGACAGCACAGACTCTCTGATTGGTAATTAACGCTGGTGTTGTGAATGGCAGCAGTAATTACAGGTGCTGCCGAGTCCACAGACTGAGCCGAAAAGAAGTGCAGAGACTGAGAGAGGCGGTTTTCAAGACACAAGACATTTACAGACTGGAGATTGGGGGGAAAGGCGGTTGTTACTTTAACCGTTTTGGAAATGTCAAATTAATTATCCACAAAATGAGTAAACAAAGAATAATTCATATATTTTACTTAAATGTGATGACAGCAGCTTAAATTGTATTTCATAAATGACTGTATATTTTTGACCATGGGACACTGTACTAATATGTACAGTAACAACCATAATATATTTGAAGATATTTTGGAGGAGAACATAAATGGTGCAGGGTCCTCAAGGATGTGATTATATCGACCAATCAGAAGGCTGCGGGGGTAAACAGGGGCGGGTCTACTCAGTACTTGTCTTCAAAAAGTGTCACTCTTTCTTCATAATTTGTAAAGCAACTGACATCCACTTTCCTCCAGAATTTTCCCTTTAAGAGTTGACAACGTTAAAGCTGGGGTACGCAGAATGTAATCAAATACATTTAAGCAGTTTGGTTCTATCACTACTTTTCATTATTATGAGTCCTCTGTCAAAGCTTTAGATCAACCACAACGTATCTAAAAATAAAACTATTTCTAACTAGATGACAGCATGTTTTGGCATAATATGTTCACCAAATTTTTACATGTATATTAGAAAATTATTTCTGTAGGGACAAACACAAAGAATGGATGTAAAACCAAAGCTAACTATATCTAATTAGACAAACTATCAGAAGGCATTTCCAGATCTTCAGCCAACAATCAGAATGACATCTCTCAAAAAATAACCCAAAAAGTTTTGTAAACGGGTGGGACGAGAGTGACTGCAAGAATTACTGACCAAAACAACGGCCAGAGAATATTTCATTAAAAATAATACTAAATCATAGTCTATAATATAGTCAGCAAAACACACCCACACAACACGTCAAACCAACAGGAACAGACATATGTATCATTTGTTTGAATATTTAGGGTTAATCAGATGTTTTTCTCTTTAACATGGGATTAATTTCTCTCACCCTATTGTTGTAAATGCCAAAAATAACCGTTGTCAACATAAGGCACATTTTCCCAGCCTGTGTGCCATGTGAGGACGTGGAAACACAGAGAGGTGTCGAATGGGTCACAGAACTAAACCTGATCAACGGTTAAGGCATAGAAGCTCACATCCTGCTTAAAGGGAATTTAAATTGATGCTGGAGGAAAATACATGAACCAAATTTAGTATCAAATAAAAACCCAATTGGGAAAAAAAGCTGTGCCTTGTTCCTGTCAATTAAAAACATTATGCAACAGCTCACATTTCTCAGCAAATAATGTTATTATTCACAACGTAGAAGTATCTGAGCTAATGGTGTTTTCTGCAACCATGATGTTTACTCTCACACAATGCCTTTGTCGTAGCATCTCAGCGCTATCTCTGTCTGCGGAGCAACAATTGTAACATACCAACCACGCCAAACAATGAGGAAGGAAGGCATTTCACTTTTGGCCTAAATTGAAGTGTCTGGAATTTGCGAGCCTGATTTTCTTTCTTCCATCTGAGGCTCACTGTTTACGATGACAAAAAATCACAGACTAAACATTTGGATTAAGAGGTTTGAATCAATATAATATGTCAACTATTGCACAAACTACATGTGTAATTAAACATTTGTGGTGGTCGATTGTAAAGGCTTATTTCAGGCCATGTTTGGAAATATACCAGGTGTAATCCATACATAAAACTTAACTTTGCATAATCAATGAACTAGGACATGTTTAGAGGTTATTCTATAATGCCTGTATGGATGGTTTGTTTAAAGCCTTTGCATCTTGTGTATTTGTTTTCTTTTCATCATGGAGATAGTACAATTTACAATACAATACAATTTATTCTTGTATAGCCCTAGGTCACAACAGAAGTAATCTCAGAGGACTTAACAAAACCATTGAAATCACCAACACAGGTCAGAGAATCAACAGTTAAAACACATGAAGAATATAAAGCACACACAGAAGAAAATGTCCATACATGTTGTAGAATGCTAAAGTGTCCTGATCATCACCAATCCTTTCTGTTGGACACTAACTGTCCAACAAGACCCTCCTGCATCGACAAGGAAAAACTCTTAAAAAACCCAGTGGGAAAAAGTGAGAAACCTTGGAGGAGAACTAGGGAAACCCACAGGGAGGGAGACCCATATGAGAAAGGGATCCGCTCCTCCGGACGGACAGGCTAATGATCCAGGACCTAAGCTAGCTACAGAACGTGGACCAGTGGCCGCTGAACGTGGACAGGTCCGGTGCAGGACCGAAGCACTCCCAGGCGGGTCGGGCGGGGCAGTCCGCAGGTGTAGATGGAGGAGGCCAGGCTCAGGGATCCCGTCATCGTACCATGAAGTTTGGGTTCTGCTTTTGTATATCTTTTGTATATTTTTTGAACGAATCGTTACAAATTACTTTTTGGGGTCTTGTTTAGAGTCAGATAAAGTTGTTTTTCTGAGGTATACCATGCCATGGAACTAGCATACTGACTGGATGGGATGAGGTTAAGGCCCAAAGCTGAAATACCAGCCCGCTACCGCTCTTAACCAAATGGATAATAGCAGGCGCTAGTATGAAGGCCATGGAAGAATTAGGGTTATTATTGGCCGATCAATCAGACTTATCGATGAGCTGTCCCGTTTATAAGCGTTTCTGTTTGCAGCTCACGTGTTCCTTTTGTCAGGTCCGGACCATTAATGGCAGAATAAATGATTTTTGTAGCTATGTTAAAGAAAAAAAAGTGTATCTATCTATTTAACCACTTTTTATTATGTCAAAAGCGATCAATCTGATCAATAAAGACATTTCATTAACATTTAATCATCCATAATGCCACCTTTTGTGACCCCACATCATTATTGATTCTGGGACACTTAACACTATAATTAAGGTTCTGGCAGGTTCTCTGGTTACACCACATCATCTGTAAAGACCTATATTGTTTAACATTGGCTTTATTATCTTGTGCTGAAGGAAAACCCTCCAAGTTTCCACACGTAGTGAGAAGAGAAGAAGTAGTGATTTAACATGGGTTGATGCTGGTGGATGTGTTGAGATGAGTTTGAAAGCTCCTGTCACTGGCAGCTCATTAGATTTCCACAGACTGTGACTAAAGAGCTCCACACTGGCACCACTCGAATCTGACAGAACCACTTCCACCACCCGCACTGCCCACACAACACATCGGCCCGGCGTTCTGTGGGCCTGCGTCACACAAGACACTCCACACAGCAAAGTACAAGTGCAGCAGCTGTGATGCAATAAAAGAGACCATTAATAGACTTGGCTAACCCTAAGTTTAAGACAATAGAGCAATAAGTGCGACACCTCACACATTTCCACTTTCATTACTGCAATATTTTCAACATTTGAATTGAGATCTTCATTGACTTCCTGTGGAGAAAGTAAGCAGTGAGTAATGTGTATTTATATAGTGTATTTACAGAATTGTATAGAGCACTTATCTCCATCAGCTGACCACAAAGACCCAACTGACTTTTGCCTTCACAAAAATCAATCAGACAATACAAAATCTGTCCCTGATCCTTCTTCAGGATCAGACTTTAAAAGTGCAGGAAGTTCCCCAATTATAATTTGCAGCAATCTGACATTTGATAACGTGATGGCAGATAGTGGAAACAGGTTCAGTCTTCTTCTCAGTCTGTTTCTTATCCCACCTTCTTTACTTTGGATCCGCTTTAGTTTGTATTTGCATCACTGCTTTCTTACATTTCTTGATTTAAATTAAATTATTGAGCAACTGGGAGTTATTTTGTCATTGATCAGTCATATTTTTTTAACTTGAAAAGTACTTTTTTAAGGTTGATACCAACGTTTTACATTACGTGGTAAGACAGACAAACACCAAAGAACATGCCTGCATTTGTATTTGGTTGTTGTGCGAAGGGCCCCTGCCTGGATTTATAGAGGCCCTCGCTGTCACATGGGCGCTGTACCTCACCACGCTACAGGAAGCCGAGCAGCAGCAGTCCATATAAGGCGCTTAAACAAATGCAGTCTTTGGCAGAGAATTGCTTGGGGCTTTGGGGTTTACTTTCGAAGTCGCACAAAAGCTGAAGGAGCTTAACAGAGGACCTTTAAAGGTTGATATAAAATCAATACTTTTAGGCAGCGCTGCTAGAATAACACGACTAACTGTGGCAGCGCACACAGAGCTGCTTGTAAGAGGGTTATCAGGAAGCTTAAGGAAGGCCACTTTGGGTCAATACAGAGACTCATTCAGACTCCCACACAAGCTTGTCCAGCACATGATGCAGCTGAATGAATAGAAGAGCCGAGCAGAAGGGAAGACGCACACATCATTAATGGAGCAGACAGGAGGTGAGCAGGTACCAGGAGGCATGATGAGTTCAATAAGTCACAGTATTCAGTATTCAGTCCAGTCTAAACTGAGCAGGAGACAGATTATCACTCATCACGGCTCGCAGGTATTTTCTTGTATGCAAATAATGGGCCTGTTTGCAAGACGAAAAATCTGACAAAACTCACAATGGGCGGCACCGTGAGTGAGCAGGTCCTTCGAATACCGGTCTGAATAGGGTCTTTCTGAATGGAGTTTGCATGCTCTCCCTGTGTCATTTCTGGTTTCCTCTAGATCAGGGGTGTCAAACTTATTTTGGTTGAGGGCCGAATAAAAAATGAAAGGGCTTGTCAGGGGCCGAACGAATAAGTGGGTTTCATTTATTATCCTTTTTCATAATAGGAAGGTATCTATATAAATGACTTGTTTCACATTAGATAGAATAGATATTCTTTCAATATCCAATCTATATTGGCAGTGGCTCAGTTGGTAGAGCATCAGCCTTTGAGCCTGAAGGTCGTAGTTTCAAATCCACCACGAGACCTACTTCATGACTCCCACTGATGTCTGCTGTTGGTATGTCCTTGGGCAAGACACTTAACCCCACTTTGCCTGAAGCCTGTGGACTCACCACCTGCAGGAGGATCAGTGAGGGGCTGGTGCTAAGTGTACTGGGTGCAGCTCTGACTGCCATCCCCCTGACCCAGAAATAGATTAAGGGGAAGAAAATGGATGGATGGATATTCTTTCAGTCACTGTGGCCTGAAACCAAAACTGGACCAAATATTGAAGGTATATAGGAAGATTTTCTTCTTCCGGGTGGATCATCAAGACTATTGCTCCTCCCAATTGTCAATCATTCTGGTGATACGTGCTCGTCAAATAAGACCAGAGTGTTTTGTTCAAAAAGTGGAGAGGGCGGTTCTTTCCTAAGAAAATTGGGAAATCCTCCTTCATACCTTTGAGAAGAAATGTAATTGAAGACTCGCAAAAAAACAAATCATAACAATACTAACTTCTAATTACATGTTGGCTTAACATTTCTTATGGAACTACATTTTATGGTTGTTTTCAGGGCTGGGCGATATGGCAAAAAAAAAAAATCTCCGATTTTTTCACACCAAATCCGATTTTCGATTTTAATCGATTTATTTTTTTCTATTTAAAAACAAACTACAACTGACAAAGAAATAGATTTTCCTTTATGCAGTTCGATCTAAATCCCCATGGAGCATAAGTGTAACAGGAATTAAGCCTTAAAACATGCTTGTAAACGAGATGGCTCTGCCATTGTAAACAGTGAAAATGTAGCTTAACAGTTTTATAATAACTTCACTTACAATGACACTATGCACCTTCAAAATAACTTAAATCACACAAACAAGGCCCATCGCAAATATATCAATCCTATTAAACACATGCATTATTTACATGAAATATCACATTTTTAAAACTGATTACTCAAAATAGAAATGTTGTAACAGACAGTCTTTTCCAAAAGCCTCCTCGGGTTTTCATGCTTGTTCTTTCAACTGTGCCTGAGTAACTGTGCTGTAGTACAACGCTCGGTCCAGCTGGTGGCGCTAATACTAACTTCAGTGACTCCCGCATTGTCCGAGCTTCCTGTTTACATTCTGATGCTGTAGCTAACAGCTACTGTAGCAGCTACTGTAGCTAACAGCTACTGTAACAGCTACTGTAGCTAACAGCTACTGTAGCTAACAGACAGCGGGGAACACGTTGTTTGTATCAGAGCAATGAGAGCAATGTGTGAGACGTGTCTTTCCCCAAAGTGCAGCGGCTCAGTGGGACACGAGTGTGTGCGCGCCACGGACACGGGAGTGCGCTTTGGAATAACGAGCGTGAGAGAGCGTGAAAGATGTGGCGTACGAACATAGCGACCGGGGCTTGCGTGCGTGTGTGTGTGTGTTCTGGCGATTACATAAAGTCTGATTCTTGAACGTTTGAAGTGTTATTGCAACAGCACCAACTGTGAGAGCGAGCATCAGGCCAGAGGGAGACTGTTAGCATTAGGTTAGCTTCAAAATGACTGCTCAACACCATAGACCCGCGGTTAGCGCGTTAGCGCTGTAGTTCTGCGATGGAGAAAATAAAAATCGAATTTTTAAAAAAAGAAATCGCCCTAAATGTAAAACTCGAATTAATGATTAAAATCGATTAATCGCCCAGCCCTAGTTGTTTTATTGAGAAAATTTGTAATGGATTAGTAACAAGCGCTTATCGCCTATTACATCAATGCTGCTATTTAATATAATAATTTAAAATCATCTCAGGGGCCACTGGAAATGGTCTCGCGGGCCGGATCTGGCCCCCGGGCCTTGACTTTGACACCTATGCTCTAGATGTTCCGGTTTCCCCTACTACTAAAAACATGTGGAATAGGTCTGACATACTGTATTGCGACCACTACTCTCTCGGTGTGGAGTGAGAGACAAATGCCCACAACAATTGTAAAGCGCTTTGCCTTTGGTCTGTGAAGGCGCTAAATAAACAAAGATTACTTACTTACTACACACACATGTTTTCTACACCCCCCCCTCCCTGCTTGATTGACTGTGATGTAGAGGCTTATGGAAGTTGTTGTTTCCTCAAGGCCACGGTTTTCCTTCAGGTGTGTCAAATGTCTCGCGACCCTTTCTCTCACAAATTCAAACTTGTCAAATCAAGACTTGAGGAAGGAAAAAAAGCCACAATACATATGTAAAGTTTGTGGAGCATAACAAACGACGATACGGTTCAATAGTTATGGATCACAGGGTTGATATTTAGTGCAAAAAAAGCAAATCTCTCACAGTTGTGTAGTCTGCCCTCATCCTGAGCCAAGGCTGATGTAGAGTCTGACGAAAATACATGGCCAAATAAAGCTGCTTATTATGAATTTAAAACGGCTTATGTAAGTGTGTACAGAGTTACACAAAGGCCCATTTCAGGACAGTAGAAGCCCAGACTGAAGAAAATCCGGAACACTGTCCAACTGTTGAGACACTTGCCTTAGTTGGCTTGTCGGTTTTGATTATGTGATGTATAGCAATGCAAAACTATATAGACTCAATCCTCAACTCTTCACCCTCGGTTGTGATTCAGGATCAAATTGTGTGTCCATGCACCCATACAAGGTAGTGGGTCAATGAACAAGATTATTATTTTGGTTCATGTTGTCATTGTTTGGAACTGCAGGATTAAAACAAGGCTGGATTTCTTTCAGGGGTTTTGAGGGGTTGGACGCTCCACTTTTCTGGAGTTTCCCGCGGGGAGAGGCGGCGAGCGGGGGTGGCCATTCTCATTGCCCCCCATCTCAGCCGCCACGTGTTGGAGTTCTCCCCGGTGAATGAGAGGGTCGCGTCCCTCCGCCTCCGGGTGGGGGACAAGTCTCTGACTGTTGTGACGGCCTACGGGCCTAACGGTAGTGCAGAGTACCCGGCCTTCTTGGAGTCCTTGGGAGGGGTACTGGATAGTGCACCGCCCGGGGACTCCGTTATTCTCCTGGGGGACTTCAACGCCCATGTGGGAAATGCCAGTGACACTTGGAGAGGGGTGATCGGGAAGAACGGCCCCCCTGATCTGAACCCGAGCGGTGTTCAGTTGTTGGACTTCTGTGCCAGTCACGGCCTGTCCATCACGAACACCATGTTCGAGCACAAGGGTGTCCATCAGTGCACGTGGCACTAGGACACCCTAGGCCGGAGGTCGATGATCGACTTTGTTGTCGTATCATCTGACCTTCGACCGCGTGTCTCGGACACTCGGGTGAAGAGAGGGGCGGAGCTGTCAACCGATCATCACCTGGTCGTGAGTTGGATCCGCTGGCAGGGCAGGAGGCCGGTCAGACCTGGCAGGCCCAAGCGTGTAGTGAGGGTTTGCTGGGAACGTCTTGCTGAGCCCCCTGTCAGACGGACTTTCAACTCACACCTCCGGGAGAGCTTCTCCCAGGTCCCGGCGGAGGAGGGGGACATCGAGTCTGAGTGGACCATGTTCTCTTCCTCTATCGCCAATGCTGCGGCTCGTAGCTGTGGTCGCAAGGTCTCTGGTGCTGGTCCCGGCGGCAATCCCCGAACCCGGTGGTGGACACCGGCAGTAAGAGATGCCGTCAGGCTGAAGAAGGAGTCCTATCGAGCAATGATGGTTCGTGGGACTCCTGAGGCAGCTGTCCAGTACCGGCAGGCCAAACGTGCCGCGGCCCGGGCTGTTGCAGAGGCAAAAACCCGGGACTGGGAGGAGTTCGGAGAGTCCATGGAGCATAACTATCGGTCGGCCTCGAAGAGGTTCTGGCAAACCGTCCGGCGCCTCAGGAGGGGAAAGCAGTTCTTTGCCAACACCGTGTATGGTGCGGGTGGAGGGCTGCTGACCTCGACTGGGGATATTGTCGGGCGGTGGAAAGAATACTTCGAGGTTCTCCTCAATCCCCCCGCCACGTCCTCCGTCCAGGAGGCAGAGGCTGAGGATGTTGGGGCGGACACTTCTATCTCCCTGGCCGAGGTCACCAAGGTGGTTGGCAGCCTCCATGGTGGCAAGGCGCCGGGAGTGGATGAGATCCGTCCTGACTATCTAAAGTCTCTGGATGTTGTGCTGTCTTGGCTGACACGTCTCTGCAGCATCGCGTGGCGATCGGGGGCGGTGCCAATGGAGTGGCAGACCGGGGTGGTGGTCCCTCTCTACAAGAAGGGGGACCGGAGGTTGTGTTCCAATTATCGTGGGATCACACTCCTCAGCCTCCCCGGTAAGGTCTACTCCAAGGTACTGGAGAGGAGGCTACGTCCGATGGTCGAATCTCGGATTCAGGAGGAGCAGTGTGGTTTTCGTCCAGGTCGCGGAACACTGGACCAGCTCTATACTCTCCATCGGATACTCGAGGGTTCATGGGAGTTCGCCCAACCTGTCCACATGTGCTTTGTGGATTTGGAGAAGGCGTTCGACCGTGTTCCCCGGGGTGTCCTTTGGGGGGTCCTCCGGGAGTACGGGGTCCGGGGTCCTCTGCTGAGGGCCGTCCGGTCCCTGTATGACCGGAGTCAGAGCTGTGTTCGCATTGCCGGCAGTAAGTCAGACCTGTTCCCGGTGCATGTTGGCCTCCGCCAAGGCTGCCCTTTGTCACCGGTTCTGTTCACTGTATTTATGGACAGAATTTCTAGGCGCAGCCAGGGGCCGGAGGGGGTCCGGTTCGGGAACCACAGGATTTCATCTCTACTTTTTGCGGATGATGTCGTCCTGCTGGCTCCAACGAACCAGGACCTGCAGCATGCACTGGGACGGTTTGCAGCCGAGTGTGAAGCGGCTGGGATGAGAATCAGCACCTCCAAATCCGAGGCCATGGTGCTCGACCGGAAAAAGGTGCCTTGCCCTCTTCAGGTGGGTGGAGAGGTCCTTCCTCAAGTGGAGGAGTTCAAGTATCTCGGGGTCTTGTTCACGAGTGAGGGAAGGATGGAGCGTGAGATTGACAGGCGGATCGGTGCAGCGTGCGCAGTGATGCGGTCTCTGTATCGGACCGTTGTGGTAAAGAGGGAGCTGAGCCGAAAGGCGAAGCTCTCGATTTACCGGTCAATCTTCGTTCCCTCCCTCACCTATGGTCATGAGCTGTGGGTAATGACCGAAAGAACGAGATCGCGGATACAAGCGGTCGAAATGAGCTTCCTCCGCAGAGTGGCTGGGCGCTCCCTTAGAGATAGGGTGAGGAGCTCAGTCACACGGGAGGAGCTCGGAGTAGAGCCGCTGCTACTCCACGTCGAGAGGAACCAGTTGAGGTGGCTCGGGCATCTGTTCAGGATGCCTCCTGGACGCCTTCCTGGGGAGGTGTTCCGGGCACGTCCCACCGGGAGGAGGCCCCGGGGAAGACCCAGGACACGCTGGAGGGACTATGTCTCTCAGCTGGCCTGGGAACGCCTTGGGGTCCCCCCGGACGAGCTGGAGGAAGTGTGTGTGGATAGGGAAGTCTGGGCGTCTCTGCTTAGACTGCTGCCCCCGCGACCCGGCAACGGATAAAGCGGAAGAAAATGGATGGATGGATGGATGGATTTCTTTCAGTGCCTTATTGTGCTCTTGAGGAGGGAGTCTGTCTGTCTGTCTCTCTCATCTACTCTGGCTGTTGTCTTGTTGGTTCTTCCTTATTTTAACTTGGGACTTGGATTTAAGAGCACCAACCTTTCAGCCAACCAGGAGGTCAGCGAGATATCCAGACGACATGGATGACTTCTAAAAAAAAATTTCCAAATAATCCCACAACTTCATTTACAATTTGATTCAAATGATTTTTATTTAGCCCTAAATAACAACAGCAGCCATCTCGAAGGACTTTAGTTGTTGATTCACCGACAACAGATCAGATAATAAACTTGTTCGAACACAGAAATGCAATAATAACAAACACATAGCAGCTATTGGTCCATAGGAAGCGAGATAACCCATGTACATAAATGTAAATAAATGTCCATGAATGTCCTGAGGATTCCCAGAAAACGTTATTTATTGTGGAGAAAATAAAACTGACAAACTGACAAACAGAGGTGATCACTATACCTCTCCTGGTGAGGTGAAAGAGGGACAAACACAACTGAAACGATTTTTTTCCCGTGTGGAAATGAGGCGAGGACTGGGGCATGGTCTGGAGATTATTGCTATTCACTCGACAAACAAGTATTGATTGTCAGCGCCGATACTGGCTCACCTCCCACACCCGCAAGACCGTCCAGTTATGTATCTCCCTTTCATAAACTGTTCTTAAAAAATCTTTCTATTGAGTGGCTGTGTGGTTGAATGAAGGTGGGCAGTGAAAGCACAGCAGGTCAGGGGGCGAGGCAGACTGAGCGTGTTCAGGGTCTCAGGTGGAAGATAATTCTGAATTAAACCTATTTTGCCCAGTTTCCATAACCTTGAGCAATAAAACTTCAACAATGTATATGTTTTATGGTTCTATGTCAAAGGAGATATACAAGTGAAAATGACCGATATGGGGTTTTAATTTGCCTACTCAAGTTTCAAAGCTCAGCCAATCTAAAAATAGGTCCACCTCTAATATAAAAAAGACTAATGGAGGGAAACGTGAACCAACAACATGGGAAAAAAAACAGCAAAAAAGAATCAAAGGAACGAGATGAAGGATTCTGTTGAATGATGTGCCTCGTGTAAAACTGAGTGAAAAGATGGGACAGAGAACAATGGCTGCCTGTATCAGACAACATTCAAGTGTTTATGCCAGCTATAGGATTGTAGGTCATGTCTAGATTAAAAGGAGAAATATTTAGAAATTATATCTCTGACAAAAGTACAAACCAAACAGGGTGAGTCGACTGTAAGAGTTGTACCAGACGACCTCAGAAGGAAATTATAGCAGGTAATGAAATATGTATGTCAATGATCTCGCAACTTGTTTTTTTCAAATACGTATAATTGCTATATGTTTATGACTCCATTTCCAATTCAAACAGATGGAGGACAGATCTGCACCCTGACTCTGAGCTGTGACTGTCAATAACACAAACACGTTGCGTATGAAATCCCAGAGACAGATTAAATGTGTTGAACCATCGCTGAATACAGTTGGAGCCCATGGTGTAATTTTTTCCCCCCAAAATGTACAGATAACACTAAAGTTCAAAGACAAAAATCCTAAAAAAAAAGATTTAATTTAGGACAGTACATATTCATCAATGTGTCTGCAAACAGCGTCAACATAAATATTCTGGAATTAGCACAATAGCTAAATTGCATCCATTGTCCTAAAGCAGGTAAGAAACACACAAACACAGTTAGTAAAAGTACAAACAATAAGTTGACGAGCAAGACATAACATTTTTTAAAGAGGAGAGAAAGAGAAAGAGAAAGGAAGAGCAGATCATCTATGGGAACATGACTGGTTTGATTTCAACCAATGTTTGAGGACTCTAAATGTTTGGTCGTTCCCGCAGTTTCGAATGTGTTCCGGCAAAGTGTTCCATAACGTTGTGCCTCTGATGGACGCCACCATTTGGCTGAATTTAGTCCTGCGCCTTTGTATGTTACAGTCTCCTCTGGCGACTGCTATAGGCAAGGCAAGTTTATTTGAACAGCACAATCTATACACAGGCCAACTCAAAGGGTATTACAAAACAATAAGTCCCTTTTGAAAATGCTTGAATACAACTTATGCCCAGTGGCCTCCATACAACCCACAATTAACTACACTCCTATTGACCTCAGAGCAGCAGTGGAACATCAGTGTGAAAATCTATCAGCCCGACAAAGTCAGAGTCCATATACGTCAATCTTTCCAGCCATTGACCACTGTGCGTTCCATGGTGACACGGATCAACGCGGATACTTACATAAGACTGAGCAGATCTCATGTTCTGGCTAATGATCCTTTGGCCCAATAACAGCAGATTAACCACAAACCGCCACAGCCACTAATCCCCATACGACACAGAAGAACCGTGATATCACAACATTTGTTATCGATTAAATAATACAATTAGAAATACCATTACACAGCACACAAAACATGCATCCAGGAATAATGTCACCAGGTGCCGTGAAAACAAAGTCTCAGTAATAACCACAATGTTAGTTCAGCATGAATATTAATCTCACAGTTGAAGGACAGGGAAGATCTTCAAAGTACTGCAAAGATTCTCAAACTTTTCAGTCCGGGCCGCATGAAAAATGTGACCCTTGCCGAATGAGGTTCAAAGCTGTAATAATTTTTTTCAGAAATGTGATGTGAATCTGACAAAAAGTGGAGCCATAACCCTAACCCTAACCCTTACAAGAGAAATATATAAAAATCACCAACAGAAATACATTAATAACATGTTTTTAAAAGACACTTTCCAATTTGGCGTATGGAAAGTGTCTTGGAGCCAACTGTCACTAAAGATGGCGAGCTGCACTAATCATTTGCCTAAAACGCACTTATCTCTAACTTCCCACTTTGAGAACCACTGCTTTTCACATACACGCACACACACAAATACAGTGCATTGCAAAAGTATTCGGCCCCCTTGAACCTTTCAACATTTCGCCACATTTCAGGCTTCAAACATAAAAATATAAAAATTGTATTTTTTGTCATGAATCAACAACAAGTGGGACACAATCGTGAAGTGGAAAGAAATTTATTGGATTATTTAAACTTTTTTAACAAATAAAAAACTGAAAAGTGGGGCGTGCAATATTATTCGGCCCCCTTGCACTAATACTTTGTAGAGCCACCTTTTGCTGCAATTACAGCTGCAAGTCGCTTGGGGTATGTCTCTATCAGTTTTGCACATTGAGAGACTGGAATTCTTGCCCATTCTTCCTTGCAAAACAGCTCGAGCGCAGTGAGGTTGAATGGAGAGCGTTTGTGAACAGCAGTCTTCAGCTCTTCCCACAGATTCTCGATTGGATTCAGGTCTGGACTTTGACTTGGCCATTCTAACACCTGGATACGTCTATTTGTGAACCATTCCATTGTAGATTTGGCTTTATGTTTTGGATCATTGTCCTGTTTGAAGAAAAATCTCCGTCCCAGTCTCAGGTCTTTTGCAGACTCCAACAGGTTTTCTTCCAGAATGGTCCTGTATTTGGCTGCATCCATCTTCCCATCAATTTTAGCCATCTTCCCTGTCCCTGCTGAAGAAAAGCAGGCCCAAACCATGATGCTGCCACCACTATGTTTGACAGTGGGGATGGTGTGTTCAGGGTGATGAGCTGTGTTGCTTTTACACCAAACATATCGTTTTGCATTGTGGCCAAAAAGTTTGATTTTGGTTTCATCTGACCAGAGCACCTTCTTCCACATGTTTGGTGTGTCTCCCAGGTGGCTTGTGGCAAACTTTAAATGAGACTTTTTATGGATATCTTTGAGAAATGGCTTTCTTCTTGCCATTCTTCCATAAAGGCCAGATTGTTGTCCTATGGACAGACTCTCCCACCTCAGCTGTAGTTATCTGCAGTTCATCCAGAGTGATCATGGGCCTCTTGGCTGCATCTCTGATCAGTCTTCTCCTTGTTTGAGATGAAAGTTTGGAGGGACGGCCGGGTCTTGGTAGATTTGCAGTGGTCTGATACTCCTTCCATTTCAATATAATTGCTTGCAACTGAGCAAGAAATTATATTGAAATGGAAGGAGTATCAGACCACTGCAAATCTACCAAGAGCATTGGTAGAGCATTGGCCTTCAGGCCTGAAGGTCGTGGGTTCAATTCCCACCTCTACACCTTCTCCACCGACTCCTACTGATGACTGCTGTCGTTGTGTCCTTGGGCAAGACACTTAACCCCACTTTTCCCAAAGCCCCCACTGAAAGATCAAGGCTATACTCACACTCAGAGAGCAGTCGTCCTTCTGTGGACTCACCACCTGCAGAGGGTCAGTGAGGGGCTGGTGCTATGAGACTTGGGTGGCTCTCTGATTGCCACCCCCCTGACCCAGAAATGGATTAAAGGGTAGAAAATGGATGGATGGATGGATGCTTGCACAGTGCTCCTTGAGATGTTTAAAGCTTGGGAAATCTTTTTGTATCCAAATCCGGCTTTAAACTTCTCCACAACAGTATCTCGGACCTGCCTGGTGTGTTCCTTTGTCTTCATGGTTCTCTCTGCGCTTTAAACAGAACCCTGAGACTATCAAAGAGCAGGTGCATTTATACAGAGACTTGATTACACACAGGTGCATTCTATTTATCATCATCAGTCATTTAGGACAACATTGGATCATTCAAAGATTCTCACTGAACTTCTGGACTGAGTTTGCTGCACTGAAAGTAAAGGGACCGAATAATATTGCACGCCCCACTTTTCAGTTTTTTATTTGTTAAAAAAGTTTAAATTATCCAATAAATTTTTTTGTTGATTCATGACAAAAAATTAAAATGTTATATCTTTATGTTTGAAGCCTGAAATGTGGCGAAATGTTGAAAGGTTCAAGGGGGCCAAATACTTTCGCAAGGCACTGTACAGGGATACAATTTCTTCCCACTGTACTGTAGAATTTGTTCATCAACGACCGTAATAATCCCATTCTGAAGAGGTATTAATTGAGGCGTGTCCCCGTATATCCAGAGCCTCAAAGATGGCCCCGATAGGATTATGACATCTAAGAACCCAACATAACAACATAATTAGGACACCAGGCTTCCACGACTAACTCCACTGAATCCTCCACCACCAACATTCCTCAAATCTATTTCTCCTTATTTTCCCATGTTGTGGGTGTGATTATTTCTGTGGGTTATTATTACCCCAGGTGCAGGTGCTGTTATGTTGTATCTCACGTTGAGATAAAAGTGGAACTCAGGCAGCAGACTCCAATGTCACACACTGCAACAAATAACCAAAAGGCTGAAAATAGCTAAATAAAAAGTGAGGGAGTCTATGAGTGCCCACTGAGTTTGGTAACAATGTACTTGCACCTGCCACACCGGGTGCCGCACTGCTGAAAACAAGCATTTGAGCTATAGTTGCCTAAATTTACCATTTAATTTCAATTGCTAGGAGCCAAATTCTGTACGCACACATTCTGACATTGAATGCAGCAAGAATTGACGCACAAAACCTACGTGTATGGCAACAAATTAGTGCCTGTCAAAAAAATCAAGCAACATGAAATTAAAAAGTGTATAGTTAAGCTAACCTATGAAAGTCAATATACACTGGGACCAAAGGACACAATGACTATTTCTGTGACTAAGAGAAGGTCAACGTGACGAGATCCCAGTGGCACATAGGGAGGACATGCTCACCCTTTGCCTAGTACACACCACGGTCGAGTCCATAACCTTGGAGCTTTTAAACAATATAGTCCTAATATTAGCTTGCACGTGACCTAAAATGATGCTGGGGACCATGTCAGCATCCCATCATGGCCCATAACAAAAATGTATCTATGAATCGAAATGCATGGGTGGTTATCGAGATGTTTTAAATGCATGCCTTTATATAAATGCTTTCCTTTTTTCATAACTTGTTTGCAGCATATGCTAAAGCAAAATTCTTAGTTTGTGACTTCCTGTTACTAACAATGGCCATACAAATGAGTCTGATTTGATGAGAGGACTTTAAATGGATATTAGGACCACAAAAAGTACTATATAATGTAATGAATCCGTCTAACAAGTTCCTCGCTCACAAAACAGTTTTATTGCTAATGAAAAGTGAAAAAACAAGGCTACCCTAAAAATATACTGTTTTCAATTGTTTAGAATACTTCACATTAACCTCTATTTCTTTCTTTGGACTATTTTGTTTCTGGCTGAACAAAATGTGTTCTTTAGGGGAAAAAAGTCAGGTGCTCAGCTTTAATTTTGTGCATTTTTGAGTCATTTTTCAAAGTGTCAAGAACTAGAGATCTGACAAATTTATGAAGTTGTGATGTCAGTGACGAAAGGTGTCAGCCCAAGTCATCCACGGTGAGAGTGACGCCATCTGTATCGAGAATCACTGCACAGCTCAATTCTGCCGTCCATTATTCTTTGATTTTTGCTTTCCCTTGACAGACAGACAACAAACGATTTCTAGAAGCAAAGATTAAGACATCCTCTATTATATAAATATATAAATATTCACATGTATATTCCTGTGTATTTCTATTCAGGTTTTTCTATTCTCACAAATATTATCTCATTATTATTTTTTATTTTTTTATTGTGAAATACTATGCAAGCTACTGTGACAACCCAATTTCCCTTGTGGTGAAATAAAGTCTGTCTAAGTCTAAGTCTAATTGTCATTATGCGTTATATGACGTGGGTTACATTATCCTAAATTGTTTTTGTTCATTTAAGTTTTATAATGAAGTAATGTAAGTAAGTAAGTAATGTTTATTTATATAGCGCACTTTACAGACCAAGGTCACCCAAAGCACTTTACAATGTTCAGAGTTCAGATATTGTTCAAATCATTCCACACACGGTGATGACGGAAGCGAGTCGCCGAACACACTGGACCATCAGCTCCAATCAACACCATCCATTCACTCTCTCATTTACATTCAGACCTATTGTGCATGTATTTTAGTGGTAGGGGAAACCGGAGCACCCGCAGGAAACCTACGCAGACACGGGGAGAACATGCAAACTCCACTCAGCAAGGCCCTGTTCCGACCGGGATTCGAACCCAGGACCTTCTTGCTGAGAAGCGAGAGTGCCATCCACTCAGCCACCAAGTGGCTAAACCTCCTAAAACCATCAAATTTCACAAGAGGGCAAAGGCCCCGATAGAAATCCTCGTCTTAATCCTTGTTTTTTCATTAATGATATGAGAATTGTAACAAGACCTTTTGTACTTCTGCAGCCACATGGTACACGGTGAGTTCTGGCAACCCGGATAACAGACTTTCTGATTGGTAAAATGGTGGAGAGTGGGACATCAAAATGAAAACAACAAGATTTACGGGCTGTAAAACTAATTTTGAAATCCAAATATCTCGGCTGACCCATTGTTATCAGTTAAAGAAGTATTTAAAAAGATCATTGTTTAATATTACTTTTGACATCTTAGGGCCATCTAAGAATGACCTGACATGAAAATCTTACATATTGCTACTTCAAGTAATGTGATTTTGTATTTTCTGCCTTAAATTTGATATAAATACCAGATAACTTGCTAATCTATTCTATATTGAGTGTTTTTTTGTTTTTGTTTTTTAAATAAATCCTAAGAATTAATATGAAACTATAAAATCTCTTGTTATGGCAGCCCTCCGTTAAACACACAGTCTCATTCCTTCCCAGAATCCTGCTACCAGATGGTCATTCAGATCACTTCCTGGATGTAATCACTTGTTCATTGGGCCATGGAGCATGTTTCCTGAAGATTTTGCTCAAATCCTCCAATAGCTTTTGCAGATACTGCATGTTTTCTACCGACAAACAAGCAAACAAACAAACACCTTGCAAATAATAACACATCATAATTAAACAAAGACATTTCGGGCTTCTCCACCGACTCACACTGATGTCTGTTGTCGTTGTGTCCTTGGGCAAGACACTTAACCCCACTTTGCCCAAAGCCCCTGCTGAGAGATCACGGCTATGCTTACATTGACAGAGCAGCCATCCTCCTGTGGACTCACCACCTGCAGATCAGTGAGGGGCATCTCTGACTGCCACCCCCCCGACCCAGAAATGGATTAAGGGGTAGAAAATGGATGGATGGATGAATCCTCTGTCCATTTGACTGGTGGCTTATTGATGGATATTCACTATTTGTGTAAATCTTTCAAGTGATTGCCCAACTGCCTGAAATGTAATGCACTTTATTTGGAGCTAAAATTAGTAGTACATTTTGTATTTTATTAAAAAACATGTTAAACTGGCAACAAAGGACACTCAAGACGGCCAATTTTCCATCGTGTCTAGACAATCTCCAGTTTCACCTCAAAATGTAACTTATTTTCCTGTTGAATCCCACGAGTGCGTGTCCCCATGACCCTATGCTACTCCCCAGAGGCGTCATGACTTTTACCACGTCTTCCTGTTTATTGCTTCCTTGTCCTTTCCTCCTCTCTTCTTCTTGAACTTCCTTAATCTCCATCTCGCGCTCCATCGTTCCCATCCCTCCATCGGAGCATTAACAGTATCCGGGGGAGTCTTCAGGCAGTGGCCACTAGAGACGCTTATCCGAAGCAATGACACACTTCCAAGTCAAGAGGACGTCTGTTATGCAACTGCCTAAAGCTTTCCAAGGCTTCGCTAGTGCCGCAGACGCCGCTCATATCAACACACACTACTCTAGACGAGAGATAAACAAACAATCCAAGATGGAAAGTTGGGATGGAGCCAACATGGAACATGAAAGAAAGTCATTGATGCATAGTTTGATGTTCTAATATTGAATTAAGCTCTCATTTCAATAAAATTCAATTCAATTATTCATTTATTATAGGCCTGAATCACAACAGTAGTCGTCTCAGGGGACTTTACAAAATTGTAATTTTGCCAACAACATATTACAGAATCAAACTATTAGAAGACAGGAAATTCCATAGTGAGAACGACGAATAATGATCAACATGCTCCATCTGATTTATGCAATTTTGTTGAAAAAATGTCCTTCGAGAAGAACAAACTCTGCTTTGCTCAACAAAAACACACAACTTTTAGAAGTTTTTCAGAAGTAATTCATTTCTAGATGCTCTATTTTAAATGAACAGGTCTGAGAAATGTATTTTCAGAAAGCAGGCATGGCCGTGTTAATTCTCATGGTTAAGGTTTAAAAGAAAATGTATAAAGAGGTTAGACAAGAATGCCTTGTTTGTCTCAGAAAAGTAAATGTTTAGGCAATGGTGTGAATAATCTTTCAGAGAAGTCCTATGGGGGGGATGGGGGAAAGATGGATCAGAGAGTGGCTTTTGGGCACAACCAAGAGTTTAAATAATGTACCATGTGGACGTCTCTGGTGGTGAATGCAGAAAAAAACATCCCAAAATAAGGAAGCAAGTTCACAAAGTGTGCAGAAAAGCTGCTAGATCACGGGTCATGTGTTCAACAACCACCCTGACCGTCAAGTCGATTTTACCGAGCAATGTCAGCAGCCTCAAAGTACGATTTAGGGCATGAATAAGTCTTTGTCCTTAGAGCTTCAATGGACACAAGAAAAACAAAATGAACAATAAAAGAAAAGCACCATCTCGGGGTGAATCAGAGGAGAGATCGTCCTCGCGGAGGTGGACAAGAGGCAGCGTCAGGACACACGGGGAAAGCTCCAGAGGCAAAAGTCTGAAATGTGCAAAATGTTTTATTCACTGTGGAGGCTGTCACATTCTGCTATCTGAAAACACTTCTTCTGCAATAGAGTTCAAAGTTCTATATCCTGTCAAAAAATGAAATCAGATTCGGACTAAAGGAAAAACAGTGAAATGAGTCATGTTATTTTGATCATTTCAATTTTGTTTTTGTTTTCCTTTTAAAACTTTTTGAGCGTAGAAATAAAACAATGTAGGTGTGTTACAAAAAATACTGAACAAAAGTCTGTTTCAGCATAAAAAACACTCCGGTCAATAATCATTTCCCTGCATGTAATGTCTGGATCTGGTCCCTGTGTTTGCGATTACATCCATCCATCCATTTTCTACCCTTTAATCCATTTCTGGGTTAGGGGGGTGGCAGTCAGAGATGCCACCCAAGTCTCATAGCACCAGCCCCTCACTGACCCTCTGCAGGTGGTGAGTCCACAGGAGGACGGCTGCTCTCTGAGTGTGAGCATAGCCTTGATCTTTCAGTGAGGGCTTTTGGGCAAAGTGGGGTTAAGTGTCTTGCCCAAGGACACAACGACAGCAGTCATCAGTGGGAGTCGGTGGAGAAGGTGTCAAGGTGGGAATTGAACCCACGACCTTCAGGCCTGAAGGCCAATGCTCTACCAACTGAGCTACTGTCGCCCCTGTTTTTGATTACAATCGGTAAAATTCCATACGACCAATCAGCGAGCGCGGGAGGCGGGTGTTGTAGTTAGTTGTGGGTGACGTCAAGAGTTTGCGTCGAACGGGCAGGTTGTAGTTTGGCAAGGGCGAAGAATGTGATAGTAAAGTATTCCGGTCTGGTTCTATCAAGAAATTAGCCGGAGCAAGAGAAATGTTTAGCAAAAGTCATTGCTGGCTAAGATTGTGGTACTACTCCCCACAGCAGTAGCGGCAAAGAAGATGGCTAGGCTAAATGTTAACGACTCACTCGGGCTCATTACATACGTCATGGTAAACTCAGATCCAATTGATTCAATCAGGAGTTAACCCCTGAAAACGGAGCTCAATTGAGCACCTCCAGACCTTGGTACGAAATGTAATTTGTACTATGGTGTGGTACAACCAGGCAATGATTATTTGTATTACAGTTTTTTTTATAGTATAGAGTTGTGCTATATTTAATATTCACTTGTTGCAACACTGAAATTTCCCCACTGTGGGGCAAATAAAGAATCTCTTGATAAGCTTACATTAAATAGCATAACCTCGACGTTTCCAGACAGACACTGGTGAATGTCAGGGCAGCGGCATGTGGCACACAACAGGCTACATGAACGCACTCACCAGGAGCCGTTACGTGCCACTGTGTTATCAATAGGACTTCAGCCGCTGTCATGGCAACCAGGAGTAAGGGACACTCACCCGAATAATGAAATTGTTACAGTGGCATGCTCCTTTAACCTCGCGAAAATACAAAGCTCCCACAAGAGGTTAATTAAATGAGTACATCTGTGAGCCGCTGATATTTCCTGCAAAGTCAGAGGAGGGGGGCCTCAAGTAAGAAGCAAAACCAGGAGCCGTGCTAGCTTTCATTCCAGCCTGAATATAGGCGAATCCCACCGCAGATGTTCAAACTTTTCATGGTAAAGCTTCGTACTTTAAGTTGTCTTTAAGTGTATAGCACATTTCAAGAACCAAGGTCACACAAATATCTTTACAAATGTGGTTGTATTTTCCAGGAGCACAGTGAGCAGGAGCAGAATCAAGACTAGAATATTACAGAAACAGAAATTACACATCATCATCACCCCTGACTGTGGTACTAGTATAATATATCTCCTTTGATAATTGTTTACTCATTTAGATCCGCAATAAAAGTATCAGCTCCAACAGCTTTGACAGTTCCAAAAAAGCGTCATACCCACAGTTTGCCGTCGTACAAACGTGTGTACAACTGTTTTGACGTGACTTCTTGTATCCGGTGAGCGTGTTTCTTGACTACTATCACTCTGCTCTCTGTTTGCACTAACAAACACATTACAAATCCACGTATTGTACACCAAGCTAACTGTGTAAGCACTCCGAGTCAGCTGTACTGCAGCTGAGGTTTAGGTAGCGGTTGTTTGTCTGGTCTCGGAGTCTGTTGTGCGGGCCCGGATCCGTACTAGCTTAGCCTAGCCTAGCTTAGCCTAGCCTAGCCGCTAACTCGCTACTATGGCGGCTGCTGTCTCTCCCTCAATCCTTTACTGCTCGAGTTGCCATATGGCGAGTCTAAACCCTGGATCCTTCCCTGAGGGTAGTGATAGATGTATGAAGTGTAGTGTAGTCGTAGCTCTGGAATCCAGGGTCAGTGAGTTAGAGCTGCGTCTCCGAGCACTGGAGTCTCGAGCTAGCGCTAGCATTAGCTACAGCCAGGCCGTATCCTCAGGGACAGCGGAGCGCAGCTTTAGGGAAAGGCAGAGGAGAACTAGCGAGCCTAGCCTCCCAGCCCGTCCTCCGCAGCTGGGACAAGACCAGGATAGTGATGGCTTTGTGACTGTTCGGAAAGGGCGACGTGTTGTTGGTAGTTTCCCCATTGGGCCTCCTCCTGTTAGCATTTACAATCGCTGGGACGCTCTGTCCGGCTGCGCCCCCGCGCGGCCGGGCGGGGAAGAAGGCCCCACTGAGAGAGCCGCTGAGAGAGCTGCTGAGAGAGCCGATGGAGTCGCTGATGCGCTGGTAATTGGCTCCTCTATTGTTAGCTAACTGTGTAAGCACTCCGAGTCAGCTGTACTGCAGCTGAGGTTTAGGTAGCGGTTGTTTGTCTGGTCTCGGAGTCTGTTGTGCGGGCCCGGATCCGTACTAGCTTAGCCTAGCCTAGCTTAGCCTAGCCTAGCCGCTAACTCGCTACTATGGCGGCTGCTGTCTCTCCCTCAATCCTTTACTGCTCGAGTTGCCATATGGCGAGTCTAAACCCTGGACTCGCCAGTAAATAAAGCTTACTTACTTACTTACTTACTTACTTAGAGGTGTTAAGATCCCAGGAGCCACTGTTCGGTGCTTCCCTGGGGCCAGGCTTGGTGATATTGAAGGGAATCTGAGGCTCATGATGACCCACAAGCAGCGTTTCCGTCGAATTGTTATTCACGCGGGTGGTAATGACGTTCGGCGGAAACAGTCCGAGGTGTTGAAGCTGCAAGTCGCCGCCGTGTGCAAGCTGGCTAGCACAATGGCCGACACTGTCATCTTCTCTGGGCCCCTACCTAGCACTAGCAGTGCAGAAGCATTCAGCAGACACTCGGCTTTCAACCGCTGGCTGTCTGGCTGGTGCCCTGGAAGTGGTGTTGTTCATGTTGACAATTGGAGTGCCTTTTGGGGAAAGCCCGGTCTCATCCGCTCGGATGATATCCACCCAACGTTGGCGGGTACATCCCTTTTGGCTAAGAATTTGGCCCTGGCTCTAAACTGTTCTGCTCGGCTCAAATGACGATGCAGAACTGAGGCCCGGGTGCAGAGCTGCTCTGCCACAACCTCTGAGCCCCCATCTGTTCAGTTACTAGCCTCCGAAGCTAGTCAGATTGAAACTGTGTGTGCATGTATGTGTATGCCTGTGTGTGCTCAGTTACTAGCCTCAGAACCTAGTCAGATTGAAACTGTGTGTGTTCCTCGCTTGAAGTCTAAAGCACTATATGCGAGGAAATCTGACCTGGGTGTCAGACACAGTAACTTAATAAAAGTTCAGACAGACAGAAATAGTTCTAACAGTAGGGTTGTTAAATGTGGTTTAATGAACGTCAGATCAATCTCGTCTAAATCGCTTCTCATAAACGAACTTATTATAGACAAGGGCTTGGATTTGTTTGCGCTCTCGGAGACTTGGCTCCAACAGGACGAGTACGTTAGATTGAATGAGTGCACTCCTCCGACGCATGTTAAACTACCAGAAAGCCAGAGCTACAGGTCGCGGCGGTGGTGTTGCGATTATATCACACACCAACTTGGTTCTTAGTCCCAAAACCAACAACGCTTTTCACTCGTTTGAAAACTTAACACTTTCAATCACCTGTCCTGGGTGGAGAAAACAAAAAGCAGTACTATTTATAGTTTTATACCGACCTCCTGGTCCTTACAGCGAGTTCCTAACAGAATTCTCTGACTTCATTTCAAACCTAGTTTTGGAATGGGAAAACATAGTTATAGCTGGAGACTTCAATATACATGTGGACGACAGCACTGACAGCTTAAACAAAGCTTTCAGCGCCGTACTAGATGGTGTTGGTTTTACTCAGAATGTCGAGGAACCTACTCACATTCATAACCACACCTTGGACCTTGTCCTGACCTACGGCTGTGATGTCTCCAATGTTGACATCCAGCGTCAAAGCTCGTTGCTGTCTGACCATTTCTTGATCACGTTTGATCTCGCTTTGGAGGACTTTCCTGTCCCGCAAGATAAAACCATAATGAAAAGAACCTTAAATGATAAATCTATCACAAGGTTCAAAGAACTAATACAGCCTATGTTGAATACTGCTGCAGGTGAACCTGTTCACAGCAGCTGCAGTCCCTCAGTCATTGACCAAACGGTGGGCAACACTATGGAGTCTTTAAAATCTGCATTAAATGCAGCAGCTCCTTTAAAACAGAAAACTATTAGGATTAGATCATCGTCGCCCTGGTACAGTGTTCAACTCCACACTTTAAAACAGGACGTCAGAAAATTGGAGAGGCTATATCTCCACTCCCACTCGGAGCCTGTCCACAGGGAGTGGAAAGCAGGTCTCCGAAACTACAAGAAGGCCCTTCGCAGGGCTCGAACTCAATACTATTCAACTTTAATAGAAGCCAATAAAAATAACAGTAGATTTTTGTTTAGCACCGTCGCTAAACTCACAAACTGCCATAGCGCAATCGAGCCTAAAATTCCAAGCTCACTGAGCAGTGTCGACTTTCTCCACTTCTTTAATAATAAAATTACATCCATCCGTGACAAGCTGGAGGAGGTTGCTCCTGCTGTTGGTGGTGGACAGGTTGAAGCGGCATACGTGACTTCCCACTTAGACTCTTCAGTGGGCCTCGATAAATTCATGGCTGTGAGCCAAGCAGAGGTGATCTCTGTGGTCACATCCTCAAAAGCCTCAACTTGCATGTTAGACGCAGTCCCGACATGGCTCTTCAAAGACATACTTCCTTTGATAATTGAGCCTATCGTAAATATAATAAACGCATCCATACAATGTGGCTATGTCCCACAAGCTTTTAAAACCGCGGTAATCAAACCCCTTCTGAAGAAAACAAACCTGGACCCAGAAATACTTACAAACTACAGACCGATCTCAAACCTCACTTTTATATCTAAAATCCTGGAAAAAATTATAGCTGAGCAGCTCCGCTGCCACCTGCAGGAAAATAATATGTTTGAAGTCTTTCAATCAGGATTCAGAGCTCATCATAGACTGAAACGGCACTAGTCAAAGTCACAAATGACTTACTACTAGCTGCCGATAATGGACAAGTGTCAGTGCTGGTCCTACTGGACCTTAGTGCTGCATTTGACACAATAGACCACAGCATTCTACTGCAGAGGCTAGAATGTGATATAGGTCTTAGAGGAACAGCCCTTGGCTGGTTTAAATCCTATTTATCAGATCGATATCACTTCGTCAATGTGAATCAGGACTCGTCGCCTTATTCTGGAGTGCAATTCGGTGTGCCGCAGGGTTCGGTACTCGGACCGATTCTTTTTACTCTCTACATGCTGCCATTGGGAAACATTATTAAAAAGCATGGAATTAATTTCCACTGCTATGCAGATGACACACAGCTTTATCTGTCGATGAAGCCAAATCAGACAGATCAGCTAGAAAAGCTCAGTGCCTGCATAAAGGACCTTAAAATGTGGATGACTCTTAACTTCCTACTTCTCAACCCGGAGAAGACAGAAGTGATCCTACTCGGTCCGAAGCGCCTGCGTGACTCCCTCGCTAACCAGATAATTACTCTCGATGGTGTCAGTATAATACCCAGTAACACTGTGAGGAATCTTGGAGTCATTTTTGACCAAGAACTCTCCTTCAAGGCTTATATAAGCCAAGCAACTAAAACGGCGTACTTCCACTTACGGAACATCGCTAAAATTAGGAATTTCCTTCCTAAAAGTGACGCGGAAAAACTCATTCACGCGTTTGTCACCTCAAGGCTCGACTACTGTAACGCTTTACTGGCAGCGTGCCCTAAAGCCTCTTTGAAGAGCTTCCAGCTCGTTCAGAATACAGCAGCTAGGATCTTAACAGGTACCAAAAGGAGGGAGCACATAACACCGGTGTTAAAATCACTCCACAGGCTCCCTGTGGAGTACAGAATAAAGTTTAAAATCCTTCTCTTAACATATAAAGCCATAAATGGCTTGGCTCCTTCTTATCTCCAAGACACGTTAGTGTCGTATCAACCAGGTCGAGCGTTGCGCTCACAAAACGCCAGACGTCTGGTGGTCCCTAAGGTCTCAAAGGTCACTGTTGGTGGCAGAGCATTTAGCTACCAAGCTCCTTTACTGTGGAATCAGCTTCCCATTTATGTTAAGGAAGCAGATACAGTCTCCACATTCAAGGCCAGGCTTAAAGCACTTTACTTTAATTTAGCATATAATTAGGTAATATATAATATGTAGTGTATATATTATATATATTATGCTGTATATTATGTTATATATTATGTTATATATTATTCAATAATGTATTGTGTTATGTTGTATATTATGTTATATATTATGCTGTATGTTATTCTTTATTCAAGGCTAGGTTTAAAACAGTCCTCTTTAGTTTAGCATATGGTTAGGAAGGTAAGACTCTGAGAAGGTTAAACTCCTCAGAGTGTCAGTCAAGCTGCATAGGGAGTCAGTTTGCTGGGAGAAGTATGGTAACTTGAGCACTATCCTCTCCTCCTTCCTACTTTATCTGTTTAGCACTTTTAGGATTCTGACTGTAGTTTGTTCATTACTATTCACCCGTTGTCCCATTGTCTGTTCCATGGTACGATGACGGGATCTCTGAGCCTGGCCTCTTCCATCTACACCTGCGGACTGCCCCGCCCGACCCGCCTGGGAGTGCTTCGGTCCTGCACCGGACCTGTCCACGTTCAGCGGCCACTGGTCCACGTTCTGTAGCTAGCTTAGGTCCTAGATCATTAGCCTGTCCGTCCGGAGGAGCGGATCCCTTTCTCATATGGGTCTCCCTCCCTGTGGGTTTCCCTAGTGCTCCCCAAGGTTTCTCACTTTTTCCCACTGGGTTTTTTAAGAGTTTTTCCTTGTCGATGCAGGAGGGTCTTGTTGGACAGTTAGTGTCCAACAGAAAGGATTGGTGATGATCAGGACACTTTAGCATTCTACAACATGTATGGACATTTTCTTCTGTGTGTGCTTTATATTCTTCATGTGTTTTAACTGTTGATTCTCTGATCTGTGTTGGTGATTTCAATGGTTTTGTTAAGTCCTCTGAGATGACTTCTGTTGTGACCTAGGGCTATACAAGAATAAATTGTATTGTGTGTATTGTATTGTGTACACATACGCATAATTTAGAAGATTCTCTGGTAGCTTAGAGGCTGAAATTAAGATAATGATCATAAGTCTCACACCTGCAAGAGATGTCACAATGAAAATGTGAAATGTTTAATTTTCTATACAGCGCATGATTTAACACACACCAACAGAATACATCTTTTCATAGGGTAAATTAACAATAACACTAAAACTTTGAAGTGATTGGAAGAATGTTTTTTTTAATTATACAACTGTGTCGCACATCAGTGACTATCCTTGACAGTACAGGTGAAACTCTGAACGATATTTTCATTTCATAAGAGTCATTATTTCTGTAATTCTACGTAAAATGTGAAACCAACGTGATATCGACTCATTACAGGCAGAGTGACCTCAAGCCTTTGTTTGTTTTCAATTTGATGATAATGTCTTTATTTGGGTTTTTTCTTTACAAGCTCAAAATCATTATCAACATTGTAACAAATAAAGGCTTGATATCTCACTTAGCATGGAATTAATCTGTCATAACTTTGTTTAGGAACAAAATAATACATTATTTATATATATTCTATAAGTCTCATGGTTTGAGGTTTGATAGTCTTCATCAAAAAATAAAGCTTCAATAATATTGTCTGAAAAATGTCAGAAAAAGAAGGTTTTTTGCCAGAGCATACATAACTTCTGAGCACAAAGTCTATGTACATACATACACATATATATTTCAATTTCAAACAGAAATGTCTTTTGTATATTTTAATGACTCAGCGTTGTCCGTCCATATATGCTTCAGATAAAGGCATTACTAAACTGTGTCTAAATTCTGTGTTAAATGCGTTTAGTTGTGACTTATTTGAGTGAGACTTACTGTATGTGCGCTGAAATATATCTTAAATAATCACACATGGTTCATGCATAGACATTACTACAAATATGGGAACATGACACAAGGGAGAAGCAAGGGCAAACACCAAACAGCTGGCCTAAAAATATTGAACAGTTTCTGCTAATTATACAAGAAAAGAAATTCCGCTGCAGGTGAGTAAAGGGAATCAATAATACTGCTTTGTTTTCACTTCAAAAAGGCACGTGCTGCACTGATTCCTGTATCAAAGATGAGTGAATCGGAGCCAAAACAAACAGATCTGAATGATGAGTGATGCTGGGTCAAGGTTGTAAAACACTTCACAGCATTGGAGGCATTAGGCCGATCTTCAAATACACTCCGATATATAAAGCTACATCAAGTGAAGAACACAGAACATTTGTTGCACCGATGCTTTAAGTAGTTTACAAAAAAAACTTCAATAGAAATTAGGAAAGTACAATGAGAGAGAGCAGATGGCACGAAGAAGAAATAAGCAGACAAATTAAAAGAAAAAGGCCTTGGGAAGTAATGAGCAGCCATGGTGAAGAGAGCCGAACAGGGCTGAGGAGGGCATTATGATGACTGAAGAGACAAGGTCATATCGGGTCTATTATGGAGTCCATTTTACAAGAAAATATATAAAAAGAAGAACAAATCAACAATAACAGAGGCCTCGAGAACAGTGGGGAAAGTAGGGACAATAACAGAAAAAGGTTTGGATTCAAAAAAGGACATATGTTTTACCTGAACAAGTTTATTACATTTAAGTACATTTGAACACATTTACACAATAAGTTAGGGATAAAAACCACAGTGACTAGACTCGGAGAGCTCATACCTCACCAACACCACGGATCATCATGAAATTTAAAGGGCTCTTCCTACCATCACATCCCATCAGCACACCCCATTTCAGCTCAACCCGACCAGTAGTTTTTGCCTAACCTTGCCATAGATACACACACACACACACACACACACAATTACATGTTGTTAGAGGAGTTTAATTACTGCTGTAAAGGGATCATCAAGAATGTTCATAAGCTTCTTACTGCAGTCAGATATTTAAATGAGAACTTAATATTATTGTGACTTTTTCATGTTTCTAAACAATAAATGCACATATCTATAACACAACTGTGGCTATAATCTAGTAATGATGTTCCTGAAATACAAACCAAAGCTTCAGAAAAGTTTATCCCATCAATCATATATCCTCAAAATCCAGTTTGTGTTGATTAAAGAGTGTAAAATCGTCTCATCAGGGTTTCATTAGAGCCTCAGCCAGACGATGCTAATCTAGCATCTTAGTGCTAATCATGTCGGGTTAATCTCCACGGATAAACCAGCAAAGATGCAGCTCTCCGTCTCTTGGGTAGGGTCTCGAGGAACTCAAGTAAGAGCAAAGCATGTATTACAATCATCAAAGGTGCATTCTGGATCATTCCCAATGTGGGTCGGCTGTGGTCGGGTCCATCTGAATCATCGGTGCTCAATACTTTGTTAGTGACTCTAGCGGGCGGTCATTGAGGTAGGACAGACTTGCGTCACATGCACGTGCATGACAGCCACACACGCGTATTTGGCGCAACGCATCATGGGAGTTCATCCACTGCACAGGACCGGGAGGACCAGACGATGCCCAAATACAGGCGAGTTTCCCATGGATCTTTGTGAGTTCCAGGCGACTTCCGCTAATCTTTCAGCCCCCATGCCGGCACAATGCACCACTGAGCACAAACCATTCATTTGATTACGGCGCCATCTTGGATCGCTGGGGCTTGATTTTACATGTGAAAATGTACTTCCTGAAAGCCTAAGCTCCACCCACATCGCAGCTCCACATTTAAAGCTGAGGTAGACCTTGGTTGGAAAAAGTTTGGGCACCACTACTTGAATGTAGTTTGCCCGGAATGTTCCACAGAAGGGTTTTTTCATCATATTAATTGTTCTCAAATAACAATTTTTCTTATTTTCTTGTTGAAATTAGTTTATTTTAATTTTTAATTTTTATTTAGACTTTATTAAGGACTCATGGGCAGGCACAAGATCCAAGCTAAGATTAATGAAAGAAATTAAGATAATTTTAAGTCATTTGACAAACAAGAATGCACAAGTGCATCAAGAAGTACATAAATATTTAAAACTAAAATTAGCAAATGCACAAATATGGGAACATGACACAAATACACATGGAATGAATCACTGCCTGAAGACTTTCTGACGAGTGAGTGAGTGGACAGTGAACAGAGAGTGGTAAAATTGGGGCAACTGTAGAAGACAGAGCCTTACAAACAGATTATGATAAATGTCATTCTATTATTCGTGAATTGAATTGAGGACAGAAGAGCAGAGCCACAAAGACTGACTGCAGCAGCGTGGCTCAGAGAAGGAGCACGTGGTCCATGTCTGCTCGGCGCTCACAAAACGACACATGTTCAGGGAGACAGGAGATGTAAAATGCACAAATGAATTATAGTCTGCAATCTCAATGACACTGATGATACGTGAATATTTGTGTTATCGATCGCAGAAACTTGTGATAAAAGGTTGGATACCAGGTAGGTGGATTAAGCAAGATACGTTTATTTGTAATATTTAATTAAGATTGAGATTAAGAGATCATTTAGTTGTCCCACAGTTGGGAAATTTCAGATCTATAATTTATAGTGGATTTCACAGACAAAGTCACAAAGCACTTCACGATATTAGTGGGCATGTTTCCTC
Source organism: Knipowitschia caucasica (assembly GCA_964034765.1). Taxonomy (NCBI): domain Eukaryota; kingdom Metazoa; phylum Chordata; class Actinopteri; order Gobiiformes; family Gobiidae; genus Knipowitschia; species Knipowitschia caucasica. Next base: position 28,289,470 of record OZ035837.1, on the reverse strand, counting down.
TCCCTCCACACAGTGATAGGAGCGCATACAGGAGGCGTATACAGGAGGCGCATACAGGAGGCGCATACAGGAGGCATGTACAGGAGGAGCATACAGGAGGCGTATACAAGAGGCACATACAGGAGGCGCATACAGGAGGCATGTACAGGAGGAGCATACAGGAGGCGTATACAGGAGGCATGTACAGGAGGAGCATACAGGAGGCGTATACAGGAGGCGCGTACAGGAGGCGTATACAGGAGGCGCGTATAGGAGGTGCGTACAGGAGGCGCATACAGGAGGCGCACACAGGAGGCGCGTACAGGAGGCGCATACTGGAGGCACATACAGGAGGCGCATACAGGAGGCACATACAGGAGGCGCATACAGGAGGCGCATACAGGAGGCACATACAGGAGGCGCATACAGGAGGCACGTACAGGAGGCGCATACAGGAGGCGCATACAGGAGGCATGTACAGGAGGAGCATACAGGAGGCGTATACAGGAGGCATGTACAGGAGGAGCATACAGGAGGCGTATACAGGAGGCGCGTACAGGAGGCGCATACAGGAGGCGCGTATAGGAGGCGCGTACAGGAGGCGCATACAGGAGGCGCACACAGGAGGCGCGTACAGGAGGCGCGTACAGGAGGCGCATACAGGAGGCGCATACAGGAGGCGCGTACAGGAGGCGCATACAGGAGGCACATACAGGAGGCGCATACAGGAGGCACGTACAGGAGGCGCATACAGGAGGCGCATACAGGAGGCGCATACAGGAGGCACATACAGGAGGCACGTACAGGAGGCGCATACAGGAGGCGCATACAGGAGGCATGTACAGGAGGAGCATACAGGAGGCGTATACAGGAGGCATGTACAGGAGGAGCATACAGGAGGCGTATACAGGAGGCGCGTACAGGAGGCGCATACAGGAGGCGCGTATAGGAGGCGCGTACAGGAGGCGCATACAGGAGGCGCACACAGGAGGCGCGTACAGGAGGCGCGTACAGGAGGCGCATACAGGAGGCGCATACAGGAGGCGCGTACAGGAGGCGCATACAGGAGGCACATACAGGAGGCGCATACAGGAGGCACGTACAGGAGGCGCATACAGGAGGCGCATACAGGAGGCGCATACAGGAGGCACATACAGGAGGCGCATACAGGAGGCACATACAGGAGGTGCATACAGGAGGCGCATACAGGAGGCGCATACAGGAGGCACATACAGGAGGCACATACAGGAGGTGCATACAGGAGGCACATACAGGAGGCACATACAGGAGGCGCATACAGGAGGCACGTACAGGAGGCGCATACAGGAGGCGCATACAGGAGGCGCATACAGGAGGCGCATACAGGAGGCACATACAGGAGGCACATACAGGAGGTGCATACAGGAGGCAACAAACAGGAGGCGCGTACAGGAGGCGTATACAGGAGGCGCATGATGGACCTATTGTTCATGTTTTTAAGTGATAGGGGAAACTGGACATTAATAATAATATCAACATTGGGATCCTTTATGCAACTCATTGAGCGCCAACATGATTTCTAAATGGCTCCTTTTAGAGTCTAGAGCAGGGGTCGGCAACCCGCGGCTCCGGAGCCGCATGCGGCTCTTGAGTGCTCCTGGAGTGGCTCCTGGAGCCTTTTCAAACATGTCTGAAAATGGAGTGTGAGGGCTATATTTTATTTCTAGTTTGAATGTGGTTTCAGTAGAAGGAAAAACAATCTTTACGTTTTTAAATGCTGTAAAAATGTGTATAAGTAATATTTAATTTCAACATTTCTGTCAACGTAGTGCGTCATATCCTATGACGCGCGGTCACGCGGCCCCGCCCCATGCGGCCGCTGTTGTAAACAAACCGGCGTGTGTGCATGATAGACTGTAGGTGCGCATGGATCCCAAAGCTAAAACGAGAAAAAGTCGATAACAAGACTGGACTAAGAATGACAATGAACATTTTCTTTCAGTCAATGAGGAAGGACTGCTTCATGTTTGTAATGAGAAGTTTTGTGGCAACACGAGGAACAATGACAGGCAAAACACCGTAAACGGTGATTACGTGAAGGATTCATTCATCAAAAATTCAGAGCACCTATTTTCAGACTTCAAAACCTTCTCAAAGACTGTGAAAGAAAAGGCCATTAAGGATTTTAATTCAGCTCCAGCAAACTTCAGCCTGTGACGTGATGGATATGAGCAGACAGTGATGCCGGTATGTGACCTCTGAGCCCAAAGCAGATTTATTTTTCTGTATTTCTACAATTGCATGAAGGCAAAAAAATGGAAGTTAAACTAAAGCAGAGTCGTCACGTGTTGCGTCATTCACGACACGCGTGGTGCGACACGCTGCAGTGAAAATACACATTTGATAATCATCAATGATTATTATGTATTTGTAGCCTTTACTTTGTCATTTAGATATTAGGCTAATATAGCTAATACATCTTGCAGCCTGTGTTACCTTCATAAAAGCCTCATACAAGGCTGTTATTTTTTTGCGGCTCCAGACAGATGTTGTTTTTAGTTTTTTTTGTCAATTATGGCTCTTTGAACATTTTGGGTTCCCGACCCCTGGTCTAGAAGATAGCGGCCCAGAGAGGCAGAGGGAGAGCACATTATGGGTTTAAGGGAACATGATCATTAGGGAGCATGATCAGTCATAATCAAAAACCAGGAAGTTCTATAAAAGCCATGCAGGGAGTATAATGATGTCGACCATGTTTGTATTACAGTGTTAAAGTCAAATGTAATGTGTGTGTTCCACACATTGTATGTATGGAATTAATCATGGTAACCAGGGTCATTACTATTTGCTTGAATATGACCGGAGCATTGTTTCAAATGTCTTCTTCCTCAGGTTAAGAGAGAATCAAAGGCTGCAGCTCCTGGCTTTGTCAGTTGTAATTGAGTCAATGGATAAAAGAGCCTGAGGTTGTAGGTGAAAGCTCCAGACCTACTGTATACAAGCACAATCACAACATGGAGAACAATCTAAAGTTATATAATCTAAACGCCTTATGTAACGACAGCAGGCTGCAAACACATGGACGCAAATGCATTGGGGCTAAAACAAATATACAACAAATGCAGGATGCAAGGTCAGAACAACATACACAGATGTACACACAAGTGGAACAGCATAACAAACAGCCTCAGCAGTTAAACACTGTAAATACTGACTTGATATTTAATCGCTCTCACTCTCAAAAACATATTGCTCTCAAAAACATATATAAGTATTATCTGGATTATTTAGGTCACAACTACTGTAAAAAGAAAAGTCAACGCATCTACACAAGTGTAGTTGTTTCAAAGGTATTCATGTATCTATTTCACACGTGGCTACATTTGAGAAAGACGATCGATGACAATTAATAATCCCCAATTTTTTGTGTGTAATTTCAGGGATTTATTTTCAAACTAAAAGTGATACAAATATTCTGAGGAAATATGAAGCATCCCCTCACAATAAAATTTTCCTTAGAATTTCCAACATCGTCTCAGGGGGTAATGTAACCACCAGAGTGTTGTTGGAAAGCTTGTTAGTTCCATCATGACTGAAAAAGGAGGTGCAACTTGTGCCAAATCTTCTGGAACTCTTGGAAATGGGACTCGTAACAAATAGATTTTGTAAGTCAGCCTGATCACAGTCAGAAGGAAGAAGAAAACGTTTTTTGATGGGGCCCCTTGGTGAAGACCTATAATTGCTCCTCTCGATCATGATACGGTGAGCTGCTCACAGACAGAGAACAGTTTCTTTTTTTTTGTCTTTGTTTTTTGTCTTCGTACCTTTGCTATGTTCTCCTTTCTTATTCTCTCTACTGGCCCAGGCACTCTGGGTTATTGTTAACTAAGCACCTAATTTTGGTTTGTTCTGAAGATTATCTGAGTGCTTTGTAAAGTTATTTTCCTTCTATAAGAAGTGATTTTTTGTTTATTTTCTTTGGCTCAGAAATAGTAGCTTTGGGGAGAGGGGAGTGGATAGATGTTATGTACATCAGTCACTCTTGTTCTCAGTTGTATGTTTTGGGGGTGGGGAGGCGGGGTAGGCTTTGGGATTTGGGGACTTAGGTATTTAGTTCAATTTTTGTTATGCTCAACCTGTCTAACTACGTACACTCCAGTCATCAATCAATTTCTAATAAGTATATTAAATGGGTTTTGATGAATTAAACTTTGATCAAAATCACGAGGTACTTGACCAGCACTCCTTTGAATAATCTAAAGTGTAAGAGTGTTGTTCCTGATAATATGACAGCTTTTGATCTTCTTCCTTTCTCTCTTTTTACACCTAAACACAAGAAGCCTAATAAAGCATCACAACGACTTACTCTCCCTGCTAGCTTCTATGGACCACTTCTTTGATATTATAGGATGTAGTGAAACCTGGGTGAATGAAATGTCTTATATGGACACTCTGAACCTGGATGGCTATGTACTGTACAATAAGAATAGAACAGGTAGACCAGGTGGGGGTGTGTGTATATATGCAAACATACAACACTCTGTGACTGTACGCGACGACCTATATATTGACGATGGACAATCCGATTCCCTCTTCATAGAGATGCATGTAGAAAATAGGAAAATATAATTGTAGGAATAATCTATCGACCTCCAGACTCTGACCTAAATTGCTTCATGAATAAGCTAGATGACTTATTAAACTGCATCAATGGCTCTAATAAAAACTGTTTTATTCTTGGGGATTTTAACATCGACCTGGCCAAAAATAGTGGCATGAAAAAAGACTTTCTAAATTGTCTTTTGTCTTCGTCTTTCTTCCCAACAATAAACTCGTACACTAGAGTCACTGAAACCACCAAATCCATTATTGATAACATTTTAATAAATATTGAAAATGCTCGTTTTGACTCTGGTGTAATCATGACAGATTTTACTGACCACTTCCCAGTTGTACTCTTCCTTGATCTGGATAGTACGTCTGGGAAACAACCGAGCAACAATTCTCACAAGGGGAAATGTAAAGTAATAACAGAAAAATATTTGTCCAAATTGTCAGTAATGCTTAAGCATAAAACATGGGACTCTGTTTATAACTGTGAAACTCCAGATGAAGCTTACAATAATTTTATTAATGAATTAACAAACAGCATTAATTCAACAATACCAGAAAGGACCATTAAAGCAAATAAGACTGAACAGAAGGCATGGCTCTCAAAGGGGATCTTAAAGTCAATTAAAAGGAAAAATAGGCTCTATAAAAAATACATTGAAAACCCAACTATTGAAAACAAAATAAAATATACAAACTACAAGAACAAGCTAACAAAGATAATAAGAACTAGTAAACGAAACCACTACACCGAGCTTATTAAGGCTTCTCGTGGTGATCAAAAGCAGTGTTGGAAAGTACTGAACAGCGTGCTCAGCCGGGGTCAAAAAACTACGGTCCTTCCCGACACCATAATTCAGCAAAATGGGAATAGCTTTCTAAACAATGATGATCTTGCTAACAACTTCAACAACTACTTTAATTCAATAGGAGAAACACTCTCAAAAGCCATAAGTCCACCAGGGGGAGCTAACTACAAACAATACTTGAAAGGGAATTATCTACAGTCCTTCTTTCTAACGCCTACTGATAAAACTGAAGTTTCCAAAATCATAATGAACATGAAAAGTTCACATACTGCTGGTATTGATGAGATATGTAGTAAAATTGTCAAATTCATTGCACTGGACATTGTAGACCCACTCGTTTATTGCATTAATCTCTCTCTAATTCAAGGTGTAGTTCCGAAAATGACTAAGATTGCAAAAATATTGCCAATTTTCAAATCTGGTGACAAAAATAACTTGCAAAACTATCGACCAATATCCATCCTACCGACATTTTCTAAGGTGCTTGAGAGAGTTGTTTATGATAGGTTGAGTGGATATTTGGACAAACTGGATATACTCATCCCAGCTCAGTATGGATTTAGAAAAAAGAGTACCACATGTATGGCAGTTCTTGATCTCATTGAAAAAATTAATGACACTGTTGATAAAGGGGAATGTGGAATTGGTGTCTTTCTTGATTTATCAAAAGCGTTTGACACCATTGATTTTGAGATCCTTATTGGGAAACTCGAACACTATGGGGTCAGGGGAATTGCACTCAGGTGGTTTGGAAGCTATTTATTTGAAAGGGAGCATTATGTCCAATTACAAAACAGCAAATCCCAACATAAAATTATTAAATATGGAGTCCCCCAGGGCTCTATATTGGGGCCACTTCTCTTCATTGTTTATGTAAATGATTTTATGAATTCGTCTATTGTTCTTCATAAGGTGTTATTTGCTGATGACACAAACCTATTCCTGTCACACAGAAATTTGGACAGTCTAGAAGAAGTTGTGAATGAAGAACTCATCAATGTAGAAAATTGGCTAAAATGCAACAAACTATCATTAAACATAAACAAAACCAACCATATAATATTCCGTTCAAATAGAAGCTGTAAAGACATTGAAAGTATTAAAATACAAATTAATGGAAGAGTTCTTGAGAGAGTAGAGAACATCAAATTTTTAGGAATATATTTGGATGAATTCTTGAACTTTAAAAAACACATAGATTATCTAATGAATAAACTATCTAAATATGTTGGTCTATTTCTCAAATTGAGACATTATCTACCCCTTGAAGCTCTCCTAGCTCTATACCGGTCTCTATTTGAACCGCACCTTAATTATTGTAATGTAATATGGTGTAACACGTATCCAAGCCACCTTGAAAAGCTACAGATTCTACAAAAGAAATTAATTCGTAATATTGCTTGGTCTAAATATGATGCTCCCTCTGATCCTCTCTTTTACAGGTTTAAGCTACTGAAGCTCACTGAGTGCAACAGTTTTCATAACGCTTGCATTATGTATAATGTAGTATACAAACTAAATACCAGGCTCTCCAGTCTCATCCCAGTGACCTCTGCCCCTCACTGTCACAACACTAGAGGGAAACCCTTACTGCGAGGGAAAAAGCGCAAGCTGAAGTGCACTAGTTTTAGCGTAGCATGCAAGGGCCCTGAGATCTGGAATGAGCTTGACAACTCCATAAAAGAATCATCTTCTCTGAATGTTTTTAAAAAGAATCTAAAGTGTAAACTACTGCTGCATTATGCATAATGCAACCCTCTATAGCAGACAACCATTTACTATTTTATTTGGTCTTGTCCCGGTTAGATCTGAGTGATTGAGCACTAACGCGTACGTAAGGTTTTCATTTCATTTCTTGTATGTTATTGCAGAACTGATGTGAGTGTGTTGAAGCGGACTGTATATGTTTGATAGACATGGTAAGGCATGACTGCTACTGGCAGTCTGAAAATGCATTGAACTGGGGAGGGGGGGTGGGGGGGTGGGTTGTGGGAGACTGTTTATTTTATTTTGTTGTCCTGTTCTTTCGACATGTGAATGTTATTGGGGCCCCTATATATAAGCCAAGTTGTGCTTCATGGGAGTCCCTTCACAAACCTAATTGTCTAATTGTAAAAGATGTGGATTCAACTCATGTTTGTGAACAAATAATAAATAAATAAATAAATAAATAAATAACAATCTTTTTTTCCTTTGGTTTGTCATTTTCTGAGTCTTGAAGAAAAGTATTGTTGACTTTTCTTTTTCCATCTTGTCAGAATCTGAGTCGACTTCATCACTTCTGTTAAGGGACTCTTGGCTAAGCTGCACAAACAACAAATATTTTTAATGATTCTATATAACAATTTGTAATTATAACTTGTAGTCAGCACTTACCGGGGGGTTGTAAGCGTGCCCTTCAGTGTGGTCCACCTTGATTTCTTGCAGCCTGATGGGCCACATCTGCACCTTTTCTAGCCTGACAACCTGATTTCCTCAGGTGGGCTGCTCCATGATTGGCTCCAGCCTGCCAGACTGAAATTGCCCCTGTGTGCCCCTCCATGATCTCCTGCATGCCACCACCAGGGTTTAGACACATAACACACTTTTTTAAAGAAAGTAAACCTCTAGGGGTCCTTTCCATGTTTGCAGACACTGCATATGGACCGTTGGAAAAGCATTATCCATTGATTTTTAAGATTGGACCAGTGGGGTCCGGTGTTCTGGCCCCACAACGTAAAACTAGTCCCCATGACGTGAGTGAAATCTCAGGTTATGGATGCCAACAGGAATTGAAAACAAGTGCGGCAGGCAGGCAGGCAGGCAGAAACACACTCCTCTGATCAAAGCCAAGGCCTCTGACTGTTATCAAGAAAATGTAATCGTTGCTGTACATACTAGGCCCAAACCAATAGATATAAAAGAGGACATTTAATGACACTGAACTATAACAAAATACATACAGACATAACACAAAATATCATACCCCAAGGAGAGATGGTTGGAGAGAGAGAGAGAACCCTGAAGGCTCTGGGCCTCAGCATTAGGCTGCTACATATTGCATAGAGAGTTGACACCGACCAAGAGGTTACTCCCAGGTTCCATTGGATCGGTCACTCTGACATTGGGAAGTCTCCAGAGAGGTCTTGGTTCAGTTCATTAGCAAGACCAAACTCTGCCTCTGCCGCCGCTGCTCCTAATCCTTTCTCTTGTTAAAGCTGAGAGAGAAGAGATTTAGGATTCTGGGAGGAGCACAAACATCGCCAGAACCCACCAGCAAAACCAATTATTGATTACCACTGGTGTTTTCACACAATAGAAGTCTGTCTGGCAAATTCAGAGAGACATCAACCAGAAAGAGAACATGAACGATGGAAGAGCAAGCACCCTAATGTATTTAATATCATGAAGAAGTGTTCCCACATCCCAATTGAAAAGATAGTAGCATCAATAGTGGCAGTAATATTAGTAGTACTGGAAGTAGCAGTGGTAGGAGCAGTAGTAGTGCCAAAAGCAGTGGTAGCAGTAATGTTTTCTCTTTCAATGCTTCATACACAGGGCCTTGTGTAATTTTTGGCCAATTGTTTAACCTTTTGCCTAAAAGTCCTTTGAATAGTGAATGATTGTCCAAAACGCTCATTCAATCTGTTCCACGCATCATGATAAGCACTACTGTCACTTCTAAAAAATGTCACTTCTAAACATTTCCTGACCGAACCTCCATTTTCCAAGATAATAGCTTTTTTTTTTTTTAGGTTTTATAGTCCTTTTGTCAATGAGGGTTGTGAATGCTGCCTTCCATTCAATAAAGTAAATTGGATCACCCATGAATATTGATGGTTCAGGTACAGGAAGTCTATTTAAGGTTAAATTATCCTGAAAAACTCGAGCAAGCACTGAAAGGTCAGAATGAACATCCACAGCTGTGGGAAGCACATTAGAGACAATAGGACTAAGCTTAACATATACGTTTCCTTCATGATTATCAATAGACACAGGCAAAGAGTTTGCAGTTTCTACAGAGGGGATTGAATTTGGAGCATTTTCAACATCCATTTTAGCATAATCAATATGTGGCCGCAAGGACGTAGATGTTGATGAAACCTTTGGCTAAGAGGTGTTAAAAAGGGGTTCTACGACAGTTATCTGGACAAACGCACACAACAGAGAAGGGATTCGTTTTTTACTTGCATGTAACAAGGATGAGATGTCTTTGCAGCTGCCAAGGAGGCCTGTGCCTCCTGCAGCCAAAAGCCAAGTCCTGCTTGATGCTCTGCAGGCACTTTCCGAAACTAGTTTTGATTTGTATGTGCGATGCACGGAGGATAAACTACGTTTGTCTGAAAGTCCGTGTCCAAAGCGTGACCCGTGAGATACAAACAGCTGTGAGATACAAACACACGGGGACTGCCAAAGATCGTCAGAGAGTGAGATGTCTCACTCCTCTGTGTGTACTTGGTGTCCCACAGTTGAAACTACAGCTGTGATAGCAATTACCGGCTGAAGAGTGCGCATTATTGATAAAGACGATAATAAATACAGTAAAATGACATTATGTGTATATGATGTATATAAATATTTGTATTATATAAATAATGTATGTTTTTTTTTTTTTGTCTCAGTTTCTTATGTTTTACGTTTTTTACAGCTGTGCTACAGAAGCAACCCCAACATTATAGACAAACTGCTTCAGGAAGGGCATCAGGAGTACAGAGTTTTTTACTTTTATAGTGGAATTTTGTAAAAAGTAGAATAGTTAGAGATAAAAAATTTTCCCCATTATCCCCAAGTCCCTAAATAACATTTCTATGCAGTGTAAAAAGTTGTTTATAGCATTTCATTGTGTTTTTTCAATACATTTTTGGTAAATTGATTTTCCGTTTGATTTTTTTCTTTGTCTTCATGATTCCATAATTTTAATATAATTCATATGACAGCGTTACAATATGAATATTCTAAAACCCTAGGTTGTACTGAAAAAAAAAGTATACTGCTTGACCCTCCATCAAAAGATGTCTGTTTTATGAGCAATTATACACAAAGAAAACCAGGCGAGGAAAGTTCCCCAAAATGACCAATGTGCATAGAGGGTTAAACTGAATGTGCAAATTTATTAGACAGTAACTCACATTCTCTCTCTTGCTCCTTGTTCATGGAATTCCTCCTTGTTGTCGACCGCTCTGTCATGTGTCGACTCTTCTTCTTATGTCCATTGTTTGTGTTGATATCTCTAGGAATTCTTCAAAAGTATTTGTTATATCTTGATAGCCTTTCTTTAAAGTTTCAATCATGGACCACACTTCTTCTTCTGGTATATAATTTTTCAGTTTATTTCTAAATTCTCTAGCAGTTTTCTTCCATTTTCCATAAAGGGAAAGCAGCCCTTTGTGCCTCTTCCCTTTGACATTCTTGCATTATATCAGTTTGTTGCCTTTTACGTTGGGGGCATTCTATTGTTTCCTCTACTAATGTTGAGTAATTTTGGCAATTTTTTCGAGAATTGAATCTTCATCTGCTTGCACACTTTTTAATCTGCATCTCATTATATGCGTTTGAACCTAAATCATTTAATTTCTTACTAATTTGTATAAAATAACATGCCATTTATCCCACAACACATGGCAAAACACTTTTAAATGCATGCAATTTATCACAGAAACACTGTAAAATGACCCCGAAAGACATAATTACAACAAATCCAAAAATATACAGTATATACATTCTTGAGTTGTGCAAATAGGCATAAATTGCGCAAAATGCAAAGTGATGGTGAGGTTTCTAATAATTCCAACAAATGAACAAGATTGCAATTAGTCTTTTGAAATACTGGGAACACGCAAAAAGAGTTCTTTTAATGGTTTTCCGCATCAATTCACGGTTTTAGTTCCACGCCGCAGAAGGTTATAAGTTTGTGTACTCACAATGTCCGTGGATAAACTTCATACAGTACCGTCCCGTATCCGTGTTTGCTTTACCGGGGGTTCGCCGTGAGCACCTGAGCGGTCTGTCAATTCACGGCTCACTTAGCAGCTCCCCACCGTCTCATCGTCACCACCAGCTCCACACCGTCACCGGGCCGTCACCACACGAGTAGAAGCCGGCTCCATAGTGAGCCCGGCAGCGACAATCACCATGCATCAATCCATGGGCAAAGCTCTTACTGTAGCGGCTTTAGCTGAATGAATGAAGACTCGTACAGATGCATGTGTCCATTTTCTGTTTTGATTCATTGCACAAATTCACCGTAAGTGCAAAAAACCATGAAGCAGACACATGAATCATAAAAATTACATTACAATACACAACTTTAAGCCCTTCAGCTAAGTGCTAACCATTTAAACAGTTTAGAGCCGACACACCGTGTCACGTTAAGTACAATCCGAAAGCAATTGGGAGTTGCCCGGACAAACTTCAAAATAAACAAAACATTCCTTACAGACGTATTTAGATAGACAATACTAACCCGCTAGCTCTAATAGGAAAGTGCTTGCGGACAAAGTTCGACTCCAACTCACTCTGGCTCCTATTGACTTACCTACATGTAAAAGTAAATTTCTCATGCTGGTCCAAATTCATACATAATGTAAATACATAAAATAAAATAATAACCATTAAAGAAACTATCCCCGATTTTTTTTTCCAATGAGTTCATAAAAATGCTTATTATTATGTACAAGTTGTATTATAACCCGTAATTTTATTGAAAACTTGAGGTCATTGATTCAGCTTGTGTATGATTTCAGGCTGTAAAAAGTGCTGAGTAGAGGCTTGGCGTGACGCCTGCTCTCCTCCAATCACAGAACAAGGGGTGAACGGCTGCGTCCTCTATCCTCTACAGCGCTGGTAAACAGTAGGGCTTTGAATTCGAAATTCGATATTCAAATTTAATTAGAAAATTAGAAATATAAATATATATATATATATACAGTATATATATTTCGAACGAACATTAGACAGGTTTCGCTGTGACGTGTCAGGCGGGTGACAGCTAAAAGAGCTAGTTCAAAAACTCTCTGGAGTGGAACTACATGAAAACTGAACAAAGAATTCTGAACATCAGCGGTGAGTTACCCATTTATATACCGAACCTAAATCCATAATCAGATCCTCTTCAAATGTGTCCGAAAATGTTGGTTTCATGTTAATGTTTACTTCCGGGTTTATCTCGATGCGTTTTTTCACAATTTTCTTGTGGACGGGACCACAGCTCCAGTAGAGCACAATCTTTGGCCCATTAGTTTGAACGGCGCAGATAAGCTTGACTACATTCGTTAATATTTACAGTCTATGGTAGTATAACATTTTGAAATTACTTTCAGATCAATGGAGGGTTCTACTGCTGCTGTGAGGAGCTGTATGATAAATTATAATTAAGTATTCAAAACTAGCGGTAATCTTTCAGTTATATATTTAGTTAGGAGTGCGTTGCTTTTGTACCTTTTCAGTGATTGTTGTACAAGAAGTTGCGCTCATGCTAATGTTTGCAAAGAAAACTAGATGGCTCTGTGGGATGAGAGCGTAGGGAAAATGAGACCTGTGAGCGAGTTGAGGGGCGGTGCTAAACATTCAAGCCTAGCAGAAACAGGTATAGCTCCTTTAACACACTTCCCACAAAGAAAACAAAGAAATGGAGATTACTACTGCACCAGCTACATCTACTACTATTTCTACACCTTCCCCTACAACTACAACTACCACAACACCGGCTGCTACTATTACTTTTCAGCAGTACCCATTCTGGTGAAAACAAGTGGATTTTAAGTAACCATTTCTCTGTCTTGTATTTTGTATTTGGAGCCACACTTTGATCTTGTGCTGGGGCTCGCCTGGTGCTTTGTGTCTGAAGGCAAAAAAGACAAAGCCTCGACACGCGGTGGAGAGCGGAACAAAGGAGACGTCAGAATCCACAAAACACATCACATTATTTAAAGATCAGAAGAGAGAAGGCATGGAGCCTTCTCTCTGTAGAGACATGGGAGAGTGAGAACGGAGGACTCAGGATTTATGTAACTTTTAGGAGAAAGCAGAACATGCAAACTAGACTTGTTAGTTCCTCTTGTTTTCTCTGGTTATATACACACTCATTGCCACTGAGCAAAAACACAGGACTGGTGTGTCAAAACAACTCTCTGGTCTCTCGCTCTCCGGTCTCTCGCTCTCCGGTCTCTCGCTCTCCGGTCTCTCGCTCTCCGGTCTCTCGCTCTCCGGTCTCTCGCTCTCCGGTCTCTCGCTCTCCGGTCTCTCGCTCTCTGGTCTCTCGCTCTCTGGTCTCTCTCTCCAGTCTCTCTGGTTTCTCTCCAGCCCAATCTCCGGTCTCTCCCTCTCTGGTCTTTGTCTGCATTATGCTGTAACTTTAGAAGACTTATTCTGAAAGTCAGGAGCTTTGACTCTATCTTGGCCCGTGCCTCTATTCCCTGTGATGAACGCTGACACAGGTCCAAACAACAGCCCACCTTTCCCACTGCCGTCTCTGATTATTGGCTCTACAGTCTAAAAGCGCCTATTTCATACCCTGGTTTGAAATAGGGCAGTTTCAAATAAAAAAAACTCTGACTGGTAACCACAAAAACTTTATTCAATTATAATGATATTTCTTTTACACTCCTTTGGCCTGCACAAACTTTGGCCTCGCTGCTCTCGACTTTTGAGTTTTTCCGTTGCTGTGGATTGATCGGCCACTCCCTCATAACGACTTCTCGCTCTGGTGATTATTAAGCGACGAGGAAACAGATTCTAATAGGTTTGGGACAGAAGTGTGGACCATGTGGAGACGGAGGGAGAAGGTTTAACAGAGAACTAAGTATAAAAGTGACTCATAACTTTACCCTTTATTGGTTTCCTCAACCATTTGGTGCATCACTTTTTCACTCACTCCACCTGAGCCTGGAACTGAAATCTACCTCATTAGGGCATCTCTATCACTTACTTCTGTCTTCTCTCATCTACGCCTCTCCCTTCTCTCCTCTCTCTCTCTCATCCCCTCTTTCCTCTCTCTCCTCTCCTCTTTGTCCTCTCTCTACTTATCTCACCATATATTATTGACTGGCAATATTATTCCACATTCTTAAACTTTAAAAACCAATAGTAATTTGGTCTTTAATGTGGTCAGATCAAATTCACCCCTTGCTTTCTGCTTCCATCTCTCAGTCCTTCTTCAGAATTGTCTCTGAGCCTGTCCAGAGATACTCTCTTACAAATCGCCGCTTCCTCTTCCTCTGTCCCCAAAGATGTACATTTTTACATCTCAATATGATATTAAACGCAGTTCCCAGAGAACATGGCTCTTATTGTATCGACTGAAATGTTGTGGAGAGGGTGCTTTGGTGAGAGCAGACTCCGTCGAGCGGAACTACAGCCTCAAACGAAGCTCCCCACAGACACACACAGACACACACACACTCCACTGTCAGATTTGCATTCATGAATATGGACGAGTGGATGTGGGGAGACGCTCCAGTCAACGCTGAGGAAGATGTAATTTGTTTTATCGCTGAATCCATATTAAAATATGTGATTGTGCAGTAGTTTAACTCTAACAGACTGTATAGATAAACAATGCTAACAGACTGTATATAGCTGGACCATGTTAGCTCAATGAAGCCCACTTCATTCTCTGGCTTCTATTGACTTACATGTAAAAGAAAACTCCTCTAGCTCAGTAACTGTTTGTGTCATACTCACCATTTTGGGGTAAAAAAATCTGCGGTTTAACATTCTCTGTGATCCTGGTGTTTATATTGTCATGTTGCAATAATCCGGTTATGAGCCATTAAAAGATGGACCAAGATATGCCCAGATGAGGAAATTGGCTCCAGCGACCGATCACAGGATACAGTGAAAGTATATAGAGATACTGAGAATCATATGAAGACGATTTTACGCGCAAATCGATTTTCGCGTAGCAAGCACAACTCGGAACTTGTGGACGTGTTGAGTTCACCAACATCTGAGCTCACGGTACCAGTAGATGTATGCCACCGATTATGACGATTAAGGTGAATATTTTTGATGATTGATTTGGACTGTCTCTCCCTGCAGGTCTCTCTGTGTCTATTTCCACCTTCAGCCTTGTGGCCATCGCCATCGAACGCTACAGCGCCATCTGCAACCCACTGCAGTCGCGCTCGTGGCAGACACGCTCGCATGCATACCGCGTCATCGCTCTTACCTGGCTCCTGTCCCTGCTGCTCATGGTTCCCTACCCTGTCTTCAGCATCATCAAGGGCTTCAACAAACCAGGAGGAGAACCTGGTCACATGTGCCGACTGAGCTGGCCCAGCGCGCAGGCCGAGCAGGCGTGGTGAGACCAACACTCTTCATTTACTTTGGTCTGTGGGATTCATTCCTGGTCTCTGTCTGGTCACTATCTCTGGGCTTTCTCATTACTTGTTACTTGTTTTAAAAAGTTACTTGATACTTCACTTACTTTCTCTAAAGAGAGTAACTTATTACGTTACTCGTTACTTTTACGTTACTTTTGTGTTACTATTATTATCCACTACAGTCTATGCTAAAAGCTGTCAAACCAAGGAGAGTGTCGAACCCATAGACTGATATTGACTTTGCATTTAAACCGTAAGCAACGCATGGTGTGAACTGCCCTTAATGCCCTGAAGCATTGCAAAGCTGGGAATCTTATTGAGCCAGTGAAACACTTAGACACACCGACACAATTGATACGCAAAGCGAAGCAGTGGCTGCAGAGTCCGAGAGAAAGGACTGTTCCTGATTCTCCATGATTATATCCAGACCATAGACCAGGACTTCCCTCTGGTCTATACTCTCTCACTTGATTGGCAGTAGGCCATACATCCGGTTTCCCTCATAGTGTTGGATACAGAGCAGTTTAATGCATTCACTGATGCAGGTGGGAGATCACACACACCATTATCATATCAATCAACAGCTGCTTTTGGGTCACTCTATAGACCAGAGCGACATTCAACCAAGATCAAAGGACATCACCAGCTTTACTCCATTATATTACATGTATCTTCTGTGTAAGGAAGAGCCCAGGAAGTCACTATTTGACTCTGAGGGCAGTGGGGGCGGGTCCCGGGTAAAAAGTGGGCAAAATGACGTGCGCTGACATGCTTGCAATACCACCGATGGGGGTGGACCCCGGAATAAGAATTAGCCAATGCTAAGATTTAGCATCTTCTTACCTCTAGAAAACGTCAGGATGGTCAAAAAGTTGGCTCTTGGCCCAAAGCTCCGTTCCACATGTGTGTCAATGCTGAGGGGAGTGAATATTTTTGGACCACTCTAGTTTAGTCACTGTGAATTTTTGAAGGCACTCGTTTAAATGAATGGAGCTCTCGCCGGCTGACGCATGCACAGATGCGTTTTTTCACAATTTTCTTGTGGGCGGGACCACTCGTGGCCATTTTGGATAGCTCCAGTAGAGCGCAATTTTTGGCACATTTGTTTGAACGGCGGAGATAGGCGTGACTACGTCCGTTATTATTTACAGTCTATGGCTAAGAGCTGATTGGTCGAGTGAGGGTGGTTCTCTCTTTTTTTCAATTTTCTGTCAGAAATCTGCTCATCTAAAGATATGACAGAGGTCAAAAATACATGAAAACTAGTAAAAGAACCGCTCTGGTCTCTCTCTCTCTCTCTCTGGTCTCCCTTTAGACCAGAGCGGCATTAAACCAGGGCTGTGGGCCGAAAAACGGTCTGAAGAAGGCAAATTTGCATGGGCAGTCACTGAGGCCAATGCCAAGAAAAATAGAAAAAGAAAAACAGCTGTATATATTTTGTTAATACATTGTTCACTCGTCAGAAAGGAAAGAATATTTTAACAAAGTCTTGACTAAAACAAACAGATGCAGAAATACACTTCAATATCCATGTTATTACTGGATCTCTTATTACTGTTTATAATCATACTTGGATATGATACAATTTGATTACAAATAATTTCCAGTTTGTTGCCCAATATTCCAATGGAAAGTCTCCAATATGGAAAAGTGTCCCTTCTGTTCAAACACTCTCTTTCCAAACGTGTTACTTGTAATCCTCAGTCTATGACGTCATGAACAGTATTATGCATGAACAGCTGTAATATGCCGTCAGTCGGAGCTGTGTGTATCAGGACGTGAAGAGAGTGCAGCGTTTGCAGTCAAGGCTCAATCTACATTGCCATCCTAACCTCTGAAGCCCAATACAATACATGAAAACAGTTGAATCAAATCTCAGAAACAAAAATTAGCTAGTGGCCACATGCATCAAGTAAAGTGGTGATAAGCATGAAGAATTGTTTATTCCTGGTCAATTTTCTCTTATAATTGTATTAAATATGAAGTCACAAACTCCTACATCTGTTTTGGCTCGTGCACAAAAGTTTGGCATACCCAAATGTCTTTGCTTATTTAAAAAAACATCTTACATCTCACATGCTTGTGTGATGCATCATTTTAAAGCTAGGCCCTTCTAGTTTATGTAAATATACACTGAAATAATGTATGTCATTCCTATTTTAATCTGCATCCTTTGAAGTTTGGGGGAAAAAACCTGTTTTTTTTAGCCTCGCCATAAAAAATTCAATGTATAAATGCCTTAAAAAAGCCTACTTCATTGGAAGAAGAAAATTTTCAACGCCAATTTGTTCATTGTGTTGTTGACAACAACTGTGTAAAGTTTCAGACTTCTAAGTTTTATAGTTTTTATGCAGTTTCTCCTTTTTATCAAGTAGTGCCATTCAGAACCAATTTGGCAAAATGTGTGCCACATTGTGCCAAACTGCTTTACTAACATTTCACCATCATAAAAAGCATTTTAGTTTTGGTACTTACGAGTTACAAATCTGTGTGATTTTCTTTTAAATTTTTTCAAAATTATTTTTTTAGTAGTGTAAATGTATATAAAATATGCGCAGCAGTACTAACAGCGTCTTTACGCATGCTTTTACTTTGAAAATGAAAAGAGTTCCTACAAGTCCCACCCATCAAAAGAAAGCTCTTTTTATTGGCTACTTAGACACGTCAATCATTCAGTGCAAGCACATTGTGCTAGCCTGTAATCAACAACAAGGCAAAAACGGACCCTCTGTAAGTGGATGCGGTTCGTCATATTCACAAGGGTCCTGCGGACTGAAACCTGCTCCAATCTTTTCATGGAACCTCTCTTTTTGAAGCTAAGGACTCAAGGAACACGTGGATATGATGATTGTGGGGGTAAACAAAGCTCAAACTTGGTGAAATGTGAAAGAGATGCCTGAACATTTTTCGGAGGGTTTTTTTTTGCAACAGAAAAATGCACATTTTTTGATTATTTCTGAAGAATGGATTATACTTTGGGAAATACAAGTGGGTATTCTTTTTCAATGAAGACTTACAGAGAGAAAGAGACTAAGCAAGGATGGGGAAAGTCTAATTTGTTTGAGCAGCACAAGACGAAAGGTAAGAAACTTATAGAAACACGATTTATTTTGTGCCCATATTATGCGTTATATCTTTTTAATGCAAAGTATGATATCATTTACACTTACATATAAATATAGCTGAGAAAATAATCTTTAAAATGATACATAGCTTGTGGCTTATGAAGTTCAAAATACATCTGCTATTGCCAGCAGATGTATTTTTTTTCTTGTTGGGGGCTTGTTGGGGGCTTGCGAGCTTATGAAAACGTATCAAAAGGCAAAAAAGGCTAGAAAAGTTACCAAACTCTTACTTCTCAAAACTGGTGGGAATCCAACATATGTTGGATTCCCACCAGTTTTGAGAAGTAAGAGTTTGTGGCAGATTTTAGGTAAATTTGATAAATGTAAAATGTTAAAATGATACGCCTGCTATGGAGGACCGTGGCTGCCAAAACAATAAATATATACAGAAATAAATACATAAATTTAAAAAAGATCAAATTTGCTAAGAAATGCATGCAATGATGAGAATAAGTGCATTTATTTCTGTATTTATTTATTTCTGTATTTATTTATGTATATATTTATTTCTGTATTTATTTATGTATATATTTATTTATTTATTTTTGTATTTATTCATACATTTATTTATGCATTTATACATTTATTTCTCTATTTTTGTATTTATTTATTTAT
Source organism: Knipowitschia caucasica (assembly GCA_964034765.1). Lineage (NCBI taxonomy): Eukaryota > Metazoa > Chordata > Actinopteri > Gobiiformes > Gobiidae > Knipowitschia > Knipowitschia caucasica. The sequence continues at coordinate 28,270,051 of OZ035837.1, read as the reverse complement.
TTATTTCTCTATTTTATTTATTTTTGCATTTATTTATTTATTTCTCTTTAAATATTTATTTTTGCATTTTTTTCGTTTATTTTTCTATTTATTTATTTATTTCTCTCTATATTTTTTTTCTCTATTTATATATTTATTTCTCTATTTATTTATTTCTGTGTTTATTTATTTATTTATTTCTGTATATATTTCTCTTAATGATATGCAAATCATGGAGTGGGCCGGGATGCCTCTGCTGTAAGCTCATTGGTTAATCTTTTTCCTTGCTCCATAGCTTGTCCAGCATAGGCGGTCATGTTGAGATCACTGTGTTCTCGCTATAGCCATAGATAGCTATAGAACAAAAAAATAATAGATAGCTATAGAACAAAAAAATAAAAATAAAAATCTCAAGCATTTTTCCATATGCAACAATTGCATTGTGTATGTGTGTGTGTGTTTTTTTCGATTCTCCATTAAGTTAAGTAGATCTCTCTATGGCGCCAGAGTTAAAAGTCATAATGAAAACAAGCAGATTCTCTGTGGGTCGTCTGCGCCCACGTGACCCCAGGCTTATAGCAAGCCTGTGAGTGAATCCCAGACCTCTCCCAGTGCAGACAACTCGCTTAAGCAAAACACGCAGTCTCACACACATAGCAAGGTGCTGCGCTGTGTGTGAGTCCCAGGTCTCTCCCAGAGTGATATGCTGCGTGTGAGACAGAGAAAGTCCCTGGCCTCTCTGCCTCACTTATAGCAGCTTGATATGTATGGCGTCAAAATAGGGTCTGCTTAAACGTAACCGTAAAGCAGGAATTGTAAACGTAGGTTGTAAGTATTGTAAACATAAAAAATATTGTAAACGACAAAACTGTGGCGTAACCGTAAAGCAGGAATTGTAATCGTAGGTTGTAAGTATTGTAAACATTAAAAATATATTGTAAATGAAAAAAATTAAAACTTACATTTACGGTTCTGATTTTTCATGTTTCGCTTCAAAAGTTACGTTTACGATTCACAAGCTACGCTTACGGGTCAAAACTTACGGTTACAATACATTTTCATCTGACCCCTTTTTGGAGGGGTCCAGCGCGCCCATTGGCTGGAGAGACCGGATGTCACAAAAGCAAAACACACGCACGTTGCTACAATCTTTACAGTCTGGTTACTACAGAAGACGAAGAACAGGCTTCAGGCCATCTACGGAGACCTGCGTACATACATGCTAAGAGCAAACTTCGGGGTCGGCCCGATGTTCCCCGGGTCCGATGTTCCCCGGGTCCGGTGTTCCCCGGGTCCGGTGTTCCCCGGTGAAGAAGATGGCATAGTCTGGGATCGCGTCTTAAATTCAGACAGAAGACATGTTTTATTGTCGATGGTAGAGACAGCACTAACAAAGCACACAAGCACAGATACAAGAGAATGCAAGTGTATTATACAGAGCAGAGGCATGGAGACCTCCAATCAGCAGCTTCCACGGTGTGCTTGTAGCTTGGCCTTCAGATAGACAAAACAAGGGAAAAGTACAGGCTTCTGCACATTGATAGAATGATGAGTTTAACTTTAACAAAAGTTGCTTAAAAGTGTTATGAAATCTCACACCGGGTCCGGAGTTCCCCGGGGCGGGGAACACCGGACCCGGGGAACATCGGACCTTCCAAACGCCGGAGGGCCCGGTGTTCCCCGACTGCGGGCCTCGCTCATAGACATGTTATTGCTGCGCGCGGATAATGGAGCAACAAGCGGCTTTCGCTCATAACTAGTCTAGGGCTACTGAATACTTTATATTATAAGGCTTATAAGCCTTGTAGATCTCGCATTGTAGTAGCCAACTACAGTTTTCCAACCTACCACCTCAGAATAAGAACGTGTTGCAGATAAGAAAAGTAAAATTAGCTCCACCACCTTTTCTTTTTGGAAACATATCTCCCTCCGTTCATCCTCGCAACAGTATCGGCGCCAGGTTTGCAATTTTGGGTAGGCCTGCAGATTAGTAAGTAGGCCAAATTCGCTTGCAAACTACAAGGGCTAACTGGAATTGGGGTTTCAAAGAATATGGTTCAAACGCACACACGCACGCACATGCACTCACGCGCGCACATACACACAAGCTCATTTATGAAACTTGCGTTGAAAAAGGTGTACATTTTGGGTGTATATTCCATTTACGCAATTTGCCAAAATGTTTTGATACATTAGAAAAATCCTTCTTGAATTGTAGAAGTGAATAAATATAGATTGATTGAATGAATGAATAATTCATATATATTATGCAGCGGTGGCTCTCATGAATGAAGCGTCTGCAGCGTCTTGGACGCAGCCTGGCTCGGGGTTGAAGTGCGCATTGAGGCGCTGTACACTTCAGAGAGCGTTTGCGGTCCAGATTTCACAAAGAAACTCTGGAGCCAAAACTTCTGCACATGTGGCGCGACCTCTCACGGCACTCGCTGCGCACTCTGGACAGGGCAGTGAGACATTTGAGTGAGCAATACCATCGATGCGTTATTGGGGTGTGTGTCTGTGTGAGGCTTACACAAATCTAATGAAATAACACATTGCTTTACCAGATGTGAATGAGGAATACAAATAGCCGTGCGTAATTACGCAGCGCAGAGCCTGCCACAGCAATAGATGGGTCACACATCCTTGTTGCGTAAAGTGTATTTATATAGAGCCTTTCACAGGATCACAAAGCGCTTCACATTTTAAAAACATACAGATCAAAATAATACACACACAAGTCAGATTTAATAGAGGGTCCTCATCATGAGCTGTGATTTATTCGAAGTTTGCGTGTTTCCATTAGACTTTTTCTGATGCGCAAATTCAAATTTTGAAACATGATCCTCAATGAAAACACAGCATATAATTTTGCCAGAGGGAATATGTTTATTGTTGTACATATCTTGAATTTCATGCGTGTTGTGCCGAAGGTTGAATTCAGCGTATAGATTTACACCACCTCCAGACCTGGCGTATATTTTTTGCGTATTGTACGCTCACGTCCAGATAGATAAATGCGGAAAAGTAAGTATTGTAAACATTAAAAATATATTGTAAATGAAAAAAATTAAAACTTACATTTACGGTTCTGATTTTTCATGTTTCGCTTCAAAAGTTACGTTTACGATTCACAAGCTACGCTTACGGGTCAAAACTTACGGTTACAATACATTTTCATCTGACCCCTTTTTGGAGGGGTCCAGCGCGCCCATTGGCTGGAGAGACCGGATGTCACAAAAGCAAAACACACGCACGTTGCTACAATCTTTACAGTCTGGTTACTACAGAAGACGAAGAACAGGCTTCAGGCCATCTACGGAGACCTGCGTACATACATGCTAAGAGCAAACTTCGGGGTCGGCCCGATGTTCCCCGGGTCCGATGTTCCCCGGGTCCGGTGTTCCCCGGGTCCGGTGTTCCCCGGTGAAGAAGATGGCATAGTCTGGGATCGCGTCTTAAATTCAGACAGAAGACATGTTTTATTGTCGATGTAGAGACAGCACGAACAAAGCACACAAGCACAGATACAAGAGAATGCAAGTGTATTATACAGAGCAGAGGCATGGAGACCTCCAATCAGCAGCTTCCACGGTGTGCTTGTAGCTTGGCCTTCAGATAGACAAAACAAGGGAAAAGTACAGGCTTCTGCACATTGATAGAATGATGAGTTTAACTTTAACAAAAGTTGCTTAAAAGTGTTATGAAATCTCACACCGGGTCCGGAGTTCCGCAGCTCCGCAGTTTGCGGTCCAGAGTTTCTTTGTGAAATCTGGACCGCAAACGCTCTCTGAAGTGTACAGCGCCTCAATGCGCACTTCAACCCCGAGCCAGGCTGATAAATGCGGAAAAGTATAATATTTTGCGTACGCCTCATTTACCCTGATTTGGCCGTACGCAGGTTTCATACATGAGGCCCACAGTGAGGCCCACAGTGAGGCCCACAGTGAGGCCTACAGTGAGGCCCACAGTGTGTCTCACACAGGCCTAGAGTTTACCTCATCAGTGCAAGGCGAGCCTGGCCTGACCGCGCTCTCCTCCTCTGGGACCTACGGGCCCGGGCCTCTGGCTCCTCTACCTCACAAAGTTCACGCTGAACTTTCTTAAAATTAAAATTAAAAAGGCTGCTCTGTTGTGAATGCTTTGAGAGCGTTGTCAATCTTTAAGACGAGGCTGGTTGTTCTCGCTTCACGCTGTGTGATATGATATTGGACAAAATTGTTCAGCCAATAAACATGACTATATTTGAAGCAACGTAGGAACGTGATGACGCTCAGGGGGTCATATTATTATTATAATTATTATTATTATTCCCCCCACTGTAGGAGCCAATACACTTTTCAATATTTTTGAATTCTGAGCGTTTCCAATTGTATTTAAAAATGGGAAACCTAATTAAACAATCATGAATTGAGCGTTTCCGATCTTATTTTACACTGATTCCTTTGATCATTTTTTTCTTAAAGTTCAAGTTGTAAAAAATGCTATGTTTGAATTGGTTATTTACATTTTAACTGTGAGTGACACGTAAGGCGGGACAACAATGCACAATGACGCACGCATTCTGAATAGAATAATATGTATTAATATCTCTAAAACTAAAGAGCATATTCAAGTTTTACAACAAAAACGACGTCATATGCGTGTCCATTATGCGTAAAAGCACAGTGCCCTCAGCAAAACCACGTATTTGGAAAAACTATAGGCTAACAGATGTAGTAGCTCTAGTTTCAATCGTCCTCATTTTATTCAGTCAGACTTGTCAAATATAGATGCCCATGGGAGAGTGAGCAAGGGGAGATAACATGCCCATAACATGCCCAAAAATATCCTGCATAGACTCAAGCTGCGATCAGCTGAAATATGAGCACACAAAGAGCGAGAGGGAAAAAGAAAAGTAAATAGGCTTAGGCTAGTTAGTATTTTTTCTCTCACAAAAGTTGGCACGGATCATATGCCATCTTTCGTGGAGGAGGAAACATCAAACATCAAAGGGCGCACGCGGGGAACAGCGGGACTAGTCTCGTTGTTGAAGTCCTGATGTTCCCCCACTTCTATTGGCGGGGGAACATCGGACCCGGGGAACATCGGGACTTTTTAATACGCGAAGTACCGATGTTCCCCGGGTCCGATGTTCCCCCGCCTATAGAAGTGGGGGAACATCGGACCCGGGGAACATCGGACCCGGGGAACATCGGTACGCACCCCAAACTTCATAGCCGGTAAGTGTCTGTGTCCTACAGAAGCTAATAATGAAAAAGTCCAATCCATAAGTGATCACTTGGTTACATCATGTCGCTATAAGAAGAGAACCCGCTGTGACCTGATGTAATCATGATCAGTCAAGTTAAAGCCAGCTCACTTTTAGCGCCGCTATAACAAATAGCTGACGTTGCTAAAATGCTAACATTAGCTGTCTTGCTAAATAAGTAGCTAGGGAGGCTCCTTCGTTTTAGTCTGAGGAGAAACAGTCTTCAAATAACTAACCAGTTGTTCATAAGTGAGCCTGTGTAGCCTTCTAGTCACAACAATACTGATACTGTGAGTGGATGAAGGGCACACCAATATTTTAGAGCTGTAAAACTATCTAATATCACAAACTTGTCTTTTTACTATTAATACAAAGACAACTGGAGAACAAAAGTGATCAACCTGTATACCACTCAAAATGTAGTAACTACTTATTAATGTGGCTTTTTTCCTTTATCAGGAGAACTGTTCCCTGCATCTGAGGAGGGGACTGCTGAGCTGAATGCATGGAGAGACGTGAAGTGGATTTGTGTTTTATTTTGTGCAGAGCTACTAGTAAATGTCATTCAGTGGTCCTCCTTGTGTCCTGCTCCTTCTTCAGACAGCGCAGAACATAAAACATAACGCAGATTACACTAATAAAGGGGTTAATGGGTGTGCACCAGGTTAAGACTATAATTGAACAGTTAAAAGCAAGTTACATGTCCATACCCTGCCATACAGGAACAGTTCAGAGTAAGGATGTACACCAAGTCTTTGTAGACGTAAACCCAGGCATCATAAGGCTTTGACTTAATGCCCGCCCTCTGACTGGGGAGCACATCAGCCTCAAAACATAGAACTCAGTCCCAGAGTGGAAGTATTTCACATTCTTCACATGTCCACATAACACATAATTGTATGTATTTATAGATTTATATGCTTTTGGGTTTTCTTTTAATAATTTGTTTTCTTGACACTCATGGTTGCCTTACATCCAAGTAAAAAAAAGTGTATTTTAAAAACAGTTAAAAGCATCATGGAGAGAGGAGAGTGTGGTTATGATGTTAGTGAGTGGGCTGGTCTAAACAGATGAGTTTTGAGGGTGGATTTGGAGAGGCTCTATTCCACATGGTGACAAGGCGGGCAGGAGGGACCAAGAGCTGGAGAGGATAGGAGGAGCGGAGGGAGCGGGCAGGTGTGGAGATCTGGAGGAGGTCAGTCATGTATAAACACTGTATGTCTGAATGAGGAAGTTATAGATATTAGGCCAGGTAACAGACAGCCATTTACTCCTATCTACAACCCACTGTTCTGTGAGAATAAGTGCTATTATATGTTTATTTGATAGGCACAGAACTAAAAGTATTGATACAGGTGGCCGATGCCATGTTCATAGGCTGTATAGCTAGCACTTAATTTGCAGACATGGTCCCTAAGACATGAAAATGCATCACATTTACATAGATTATTATAAAACCACAGTTTTACATCTTGCTGGTCTGCAATGTGTGGTGCTGGTGCCCATCGCAGAGATAACCTGCAAGATCAGAACTATTCAGGGTTTCTGTGTGATTTTAGGGATGTTAGCCATCCTAAATTAGCAAACACAGTACAGGTACAGTAGCCAAATATCGTAAAATTAATGGCCTTAACAGGTTAGCCCCGATGAGCTACTTAACCTTAAGTTAATTTTGATAAGATATCATGAAGCCAATGAAACGTACTATTTAGCAAGTTTCACAGATTTGTTTAATCATTCAGCTAGTTACCTCATTTGTTTCAAAACTTTATGTACAGGTTATGGACTGACAGATTAATTGCTAGCTAGCATAGGCTCATTAGGTAAGCCGCTATAACCATGTAAATAATAAGCAAACAAAAAATCCTGACATGACAAAGCATTCAGTGTGAACAACGTACAGTGGTGATGAAGGTCCCGAGATGTAGCTTAGCTGGCTAGCCTTGGGGTAACATAGGCATATGACGTTATCACGAGAGCATATTTCACATATCTAAACATGACCTGGTGTAATTAGGGTGTCCACAAGAGTGCACATACCACGTGAAAGCCTACAATAGCCAGCCCAGTTGAAAAAATTTGATCAATCATACGATGTAGAGAGTTCGAACGAGACTTGAATTTTGAATGGTGTGTGTTTTGCTTTTGTGATGACGTAACATCCGGTCTCTCCAGCCAATGGGCGCGCTGAGCCTGCCCCTCCAAAAAGGGGTCAGATGAAAAATGTATCGTAACCGTAAGTTTTGACCCGTAAGCGTAGCTTGTGAATCGTAAACGTAACTTTTGAAGCGAAACATGAATAATCAGAACCGTAAATGTAAGTTTTAATTTTTTTCATTTACAATATATTTTCTAATGTTTACAATACTTACAACCTACGATTACAATTCCTGCTTTACGGTTACGCTACAGTTTTTTTGTTTACAATATTTTTTTTATGTTTACAATACTTAGAACCTACGTTTACAATTCCTGCTTTACGGTTACGTTTAAGCTGACCCTGTTTTGACGCCATAGATATGCCCGTTCCTCTCCACTCAGCGGAGAGGAAAAACTGGCAGACGAGTCATTAAGCAACGGACAGTCTCACACACAAAATACGGGTTGTTTCTCTTTATTAAGAAAGCCTCTGCCCTCCCGTCCGCCCCTACTGTACGGGGAAGACATAGGCAATCCGAGCTCCCGGGCACCTCCGCAGATCCACTCCGGACCTCGGGGTCTCGCTGAAAGAGACAAGCTTTGGAGCAAGGAAAAAGATTAACCAATGAGCTTACAGCAGAGGCATCCCGGCCCACCGCATGATTTGCATATCATTAAGAGAAGATATACGGAAGATATACGGAAGATATACGGAAATAAATACAGAAATAAATAAATAAATAAATAATTAAATACAGAAATAAATAAATAAATAGAGAAAAAAAAATGATAAAATGTATAAATGCAGAAATAAATGTATGAGTAAATACAAAAATAAATAAATAAATATATAAATAAATAAATACAGAAATAAATAAATACAGAAATAAATGCACTTATTCTCATAATTACATGCATTTCTTTGAAAATTTTATCTTTTTTATTTATTTATTTCTGTATATATTTATTGTTTTGGCAGCCACGGCCCTCCATAGCCTTTCTCTGTGGTAATACTTGCACAGTTGGTGATCGGCGCCATATGGATTTTGAGCCACGTTTTGGATAAAGGCCACAGTCCTGCTCTTTACTTGTGTAGGAGAGAAATCTACTGCTTTTACTGCTGTAATCACTACTGCAACATATTTCTATGCTCTGGGAGTTTTGACAACAGATTATGCCCATTGCTAAACTGGACTTGGTTGAGGTTTTAAGAGCCTTTCTCGCCTGAAACCCTGACTCTCTGGTCTCTCTCTCTCGTCTCCTCTCTCTCTAGTCTCTCCCTCTCTCTCTTTCTCTAGTGCAGGGGTGTCAATTATATGGCCCGCGGGCCAGATCCGGCCCGGCAAGGGATTTGATACGGTCCGCGGATAATTTATGTAAAATTATAATAATAAGCAGGGAGCTGAGTGCAACTGAAGTGGCTGCCACCGGAGCGTGTTCTGTGACTAACACCCTCAGCAAAATGTGTCTGTCAAAGAGGCAAAAAAATTACATCAACTGTCGAGTTTTTCGAAAAAAGTTGACCATTTCTTATTTTTTTGCGGAGGAGAATGAAATACCTTTGCTTGGTATCATGCAACAAGTAGCTGAAGGAATATCATCTTATACTACGAGACATGCTGCAATTTGAGCTGAGAATTGAGAAGACAGAAGATAAACTGAAGAAACAAACGTTACTAACGCTGTTACTTTTTTCAGTAACGAGAAATCTAACTAATTACTTTGACCGTCACTATAGCACCGTTATCATTGCCGACACCCCGTTACTCAAGTTGCACAATTAACTTTTTTATAAACTTCATGATAGGACTTGTAGGCGTGTTGTCATGAGAGAGGATGAAATAACCTCTCAGCAATTATTGGCTGTAAGATTACGTCTTCAGCCAATCAGAGAAATTGGGTAGGTGGGTTTTTCCGCATTCACAGTGGCGGGTGTTTAGTGCTTACGGCACACAGAGAGAGATGGAGAGTAAGGAGGACTCAGCCTTTTCCAGATGGAAATATTGGCGCTATTTCAAACTCAGTGACGTTAAAGATAAAAATGTGCACGTCGAGTTTTGAGCAGTGTATGTCCATCCGCTGTCGTTTACGTTGCAAACCTCTTTGCAAACTTGTCTTTGTTGTCCTGCACTCTATTCATCTGGCTTTTGAAACGCGCTCTGAGAAGGTGGGGGCCAGGGGGGGTTACGGGGTAGAGAAATGAAAAAGTAACGCAATAGTTACTTTTACTGGTAACTAGTTACTTTTATAGTGGAGTAACTCAGTTAGTAACTCAGTTACTTTTTGGGAGAAGTAACTAGTAACTATAACTAATTACTTTTTCAAAGTAACGTGCCCAACACTGATCATGGTTAGTTTGATGCTTTCTCTGTGACAATAACATAACCATGTACCTTACCACACTGAAGATGGTTAGGATGAGGTGCTGTGTTAAAGCTGCCTACTGTACCTTTGGAGGCAGGTTTTCCCTGTAATGAGCCTTAATAAAACAAAGCTGCACTCAAAGCTAACCCACAATTATTAATATAAATATTGTGAAATGCCATTTAGAAAGTACTATTGTAAATACTTTATTTGCACATTGAAAAACCCACTGTTACATTTAAGTTAGTAACAGATTGACAGTTAAAACTTGGTTAGTATTAGACAGTGCTTTAAAGGAAGCTTTAAATAAATGTGTTTATGTGCACAAAATGTTGGACTTTGTACTGTTTTTGGGTATTTTTGTAAAGAAGTTTCTGGTCCGGACCAGTTGAGATCGAAATAGGTTATGTTGTCAAAAAAGATTTGACTGACGTGTTCAAAGTTTGATACAGAAAACAGACGAAGATATCCAAGTTTAACATCTGTATTTAATTTCCTTACAATCAGATACAGAAATTCAACAAGCTCCTACACTATGCCTGTCCCTCGCCGGCCCTGTGTTGACTGACTGAAAATCTCCTCCCAGCAGTTTCTATCAGAAGGTCCGATGACGTCACAGGTCCCAGACTGGTCCAGTCTGATCCAGCTTTTTCTGGTTTTGGGAGGCGCGTACTCCAGCCAGCCCATGGACTCTGGACTTTGTCTGGTCTGGTCTTGGTCTGGTCTGACATCAATCTCCTTCTCCAAACAACTCTTATCTGGCTGGGGGAGCTCTGCATTCCTCACATGGTCTGGCCATAAAATAAGTCCAATGAGTTTTAAAAAGTAAAACAAAACGGGTGTCTCCTCCATAGACCATACTCGTTTTCGCTAGCTGTCGGTAGCGGACTCTTGGGTATATCCAATTTCTAAAATCAACCTTCTTACCCTTCACCTCTCTTCTTAATCATTCCTATTGTCATTGGAAGAATAACATTAAGTGGATTTTAAATCATCTTAAAATGTGTTATATGTATGTTAGCCAAACCTGTAGCTGCCCTTAGCAGAGGAAAAACACAAACAGATCTTTTTGATGGAATCGGATGCAATCAAAATCTGGGCTCACAAGCGCCCCCTACCCTGAGGTTGGCCTCACTTGGTGACATTACAAGCTGTGGTTGTGCGCAATTAAGACCCATATTTGTTGTCAACATTACAATTTATGACCCATCCTCTCAGCTGTAGACATGTTGATTGTAAAGAAAATATGTTTGAACTTTGTAAACAGAGAAAACTGTTCGATAGCACCTCATGGGCCTCTCCCACTGTGAGCTGTTGATTTTACGTCTCTCAAGTGAGGCTCGCCTCTCTGTCAAATATGAGAAAAATATTACAAAAATCTGCAATTTCACGGTAGAAATAAATGAAAGAAGGTAAAGTTACTTGATATAGTGACCAAGTATTATTATTTCATATTATTATTTTTCTCTTTCCATGCTCTTAGGTGAGGCCGGGCCTCACCTGCCTCTTCTGACCGCACGTCACTGGTGCTAGCTTGATGATGCCCAATAGGGATGTGCTCAAGGACAAAGTTTTGCTTCATCTTGCTCTGGCTCCTATTGACTTGAATTAAAAAGTCTGTACAATAAATAGCTTTTTCTCCTCTGTGTCTGCCTTTTGGTCATGACAACGGTTGCTAAAGAGCTTTTGCTGTCTTTTAGCTCAAAGTAGTCCCTGTCCTTGAACATATTTTTCATATATACAGCCACCCAATCCCACTGCTCAGAGTCGTTTAATCCTTATAAAATCTTGTTGGACAAACCAACTATGAATATACTGTATAAAGAAAGAAGACTCTAGGTACAGACCTTGCAAATTATTCTTAGCTATAAATGTTGTAGAGTTTTACTTGTTGTATGCACTTGTCCCTATCAAATAAGAATAAAATAAATAAGAGTCAAAAAATTGTCTGCCCTGAAACAAGACAGCTCAGTTTTTACATACAATAGTAAATAAAAAATGTTGTGGTCTGATGGAGAATGGGATTTACTAGTGTGTGTGCTACGACACACTTGTCATACTACAACTGCTTAACTACAACTACAACGTGTGTGTGTTCTGCTACTGCCCCCTGCTACTAATAAAATACTACCAATGTGTGCGTGCGTTTGTCAAGTATGTTGTGGACATTTTGACAGTTTAAACATAGAAACCTGCTTAAAAGACGTCATAAATATGTGAGAAACATGTGAACTCACACTCACTCACGCGCACAAACAGACCACTCACTGTCGTAAGAATCCTCATACACAACACTGAACAGGAATTATACTGAATGTATTAGGGGTGGTTAATCTGTCTGATTTCCCGATTCGATTCGATTGCAATTATTGAGGTCCCGATGCGATTACCAATCGATTTTTGATCGCTATTTTTGATGCACAATTATGATTTTCCATTTGACAACAATAACCCGAAATACACAAAGTTAATGCACCATTTTAAAAAACTGAATTGCTGAATTACTCAACTTTACTCTTTTATTGAGTAACAAGTTACTTGTGAACATATGCCTCCAGCCTGAGTTGTCATTCTTCCATTTCAATCTGAAGAGACCAAAGACACAATAATATAATAATAATATTTTACAATCAAATTATTTATTTAATTGGCGCATTGACCCCAGCAGTGACACTTGCAGCAATGAGATCGATTGCAGCTGAAGATGATCTCAGATCCCCCGGGGTCAAGCACTGGTGGTGGCTAGAGTATGGTGTGAATGGGGCGTAGGCGGAGCAGGAGCCAGAGCCAGAGCAGGAGCCAGAGGAGATGCTGGGGAGGTGGTGGGTGTTTAAGCGCCTCAGGAAGCGTTGCTTGTCAGGAAGTGGCTGCCTTTTAAACTGCCCGCTTTGCTGTGAGAGGGTTGGCAGGAGGCTGGCCAGGCTGTGTGATTGGCTGAGGCTCAGGGCTGGCAGAGCTGCGTGATTTGCAGGCTTGGAAGGGGGAATTTGCACTCGGTCTTTCAGTCTGAATATCTGCTTCAGCTTCATGACTGTAAACAAGTGCCGCTATTGTGTTTGCAGATACAGAAGTACCGTTTGAAAACATATTACATCCATTGCGCAGCTCTGTGAGCAGATATTCCTGTTATATGATGTCTCTGGATGGTCTCGGGATACATGGAAGAGAACTTTATGCAAAACGCCCTGCCGCATGCACCGCTCACTCACTCTGGCCGCTGCATGCACTAGGCCCAGTGCGCGCATGATGTTCAACTGAAGTTGACCGAGGATAACACTTTTTCAAAACTAAAGTTTCAAAAATAATCTTTTTTTGAAAAAGTCATAATCGATCCATACTTGTCTATAACACAATTGTGATTAATCAATAATCGTTTTTTCCACCCCTAGAATGTATACTAAAGCTATGTTTTCAACTCCTTTTAGTGAGTATGATGTATACATGTATAATTGACCCATGATGCCTCTGTGCTACAGGTACATGATCCTGCTTTTCCTCCTCTTCTTCATCCCTGGAGTGGTAATGAGTGTGGCCTACGGACTCATCTCTAGAGAACTCTACAAAGGCATGCAGTTTGAAATAAACCAGGAGGCCGCTGGTCAGTACTGCTACTACTTCTACTGCTGCTTCTAGTAATACAGCTACTGCTACTACTAATGCTGCTACTAATACCACTTCACCAAACTATTTTACATCCAGAAACTACAGATAACATTCACAAAGCATAAGAATACATAAAATAGGCAGAAAAGTGTTAAACTAACTAAAAGTGTTAAGCTGTGTTCAGACCGCCAACGCTGAAACGCACATTCTCTAGTTTTCAGACACAGGGGTCTTCAGACCAGAAGTCCTGGCGCGTGCCGGAAGTAGCCGGCGTGCTCTGATGGTCACAGAGTTTAGCTAGCGGCTTCTTGTGTACAGATCTTCTCCAATAATGCAGCTTTGCATTTTTATTATTAAACGGTACTTCCGCATTGGCGGATACACTCGAAGCAGTTGCATAAAATAACTGGAGCATGAAAACTCACATGTTAACAAGCAAGCACTATGTCCCCCCATTGTCAAACCTGGTTTAGTCCTGATGTAGCTCCTGTTTTGGCTGTTTATGAGTATTTTCAGTCTGCTCGCTCAGACTGCTAATGTCCCCGTGATTGGTTGCTGCACAAACGTCCCAAGGAAAGTTTGAGCAAAATTCATCTCTTGCGTTCCTCCCCTTTGACTTCCCCATGCAGTCCGTGCATGCATTCCGAGACGCTCGTGCGTTTGACGCTCCAACGCGCGTCACCATTGACTTTGCATTGAAAGCCAACGCAACGCATGATCTGAACACGGCTTTAGTGTTGCTCCCAAACTGGTCTGACCACTCTGGTTTGATGGAGCGTGTGACGCTTTTAAAGGCATCTTGTAACTTTGCTTAAGTGCTCCAACTTTCGAACAGTAATCACCATACCATATGGTGTATAATCACAAATTTGGTGTGTTTAATGAAAAAGGTTCAATATTTTAAATTCAAATTCCTTTTCAATTTCCATCATAAACAACCATTGTTGACATCTAAAGTATTATCAATGTTGTGCCTTTTATCCTGACCTCCACTTCACAATCTTGACATTTTTTACATCCTTGATTTTCTTAAAGGTCAATTTTTTTAATATATTTGATGTATCTCCCTTGTGAGTGGCCTGTATGTGCCAAAATACACATTTCTAATTTCATTTCACTGCACTCTCAAATGCATGTGCTGGCCTTGTCTGTAGGTGTTTCACTATGGGGAATCGCCTTGGGCGTGACCATCCATGGAAGCTACAATGGCACCACGTCTGTCTTTTGACACACAGGTTGACAGTACCTAGCACTGCCCACCTATCCTGGTACAGTCAACCTCCTCCTTTTGGGATCATTCTCGCTTTCTTCCCGCGTGAAACCCATAACTTAGCTCCTTCAGCGTTCTCGGACTTTAGGCTAGCCTCCGCTTAACAGTTCACAGACGAGCCGTAAAGGATTTTGTTGACGAACGCAGTGGATGGTTCTTTGGTTCACCGACGCTGGGTAAGTCCTTACAGTCTTACCACTAAGCTATTATTACTTGTTTCCGGAGCAGTGGCCGCGTCAAACTGCTCTTTACAGGGGAAGATTTATTTCTTTATTTCTTTATTTTTGTGGATAAGCCCCTTGAGATTAACCATCTCATTTTTGGGGGGGCCTCGAGATTTCACAAAGTGACAGATATAGCAAAACAGATGCAAACAAAACAAAAATACAAGAAAATCATACAAACAAAACAAAAAAGCAACCATAAAAAATGCACACACATAAACCCTCAATCACTCACACACATACGCTGTGACTGTACTGTAATTACACTAAATAAGGATAACACTATTAATAATAGTAATAACAATAATTAGGAGACAGAAAAGACAAGATTAGGTCTCATAACCTAAGATCAAAAACATTGACATGAATTCTGGAGATATTGTAGCAGTTCTGGACTCAGAGTTGAATTTTCAGCGACACATAAATAAATACACATAAATTCATTTAAAAAACATTTCCAGAATCAAAGGTATTGTGTCTAAACCTGACTTAGAAAGACTTATCCATGCTTTTGTCTCTAGTAGGTTAGACTACTGTAATGGCCTTCTCACAGATCTGTCCAAACAAGCGGTAAAACAGTTGCAGTACATCCAAAATGCAGCAGCTCGAGTCCTGACTAGAACCAGGAAGCATGACCATATTAGTCCAGTCCTCAAGTCTCTGCACTGGCTTCCTGTGGCTCAGAGAATAGACTTTAAAACAGCTCTGCTTGTGTACAAGTCTCTACATGGCCTCGCACCACAGTATATTCGAGATATGTTAGCACCATATGAACCGGCTCGGACACTGAGGAGCACAGGGACTGGACTCATGTTAGTGCCCAGAGTCAGTACTAAACATGGGGAGGCAGTGTTTCAAGTCTATGCGGCCAGAATTTGGAATGGTCTCCCTGAGCTTGTGAGACAGGCCTCGACCCTGCAATGTTTAAGTCCAGGCTGAAAACTGTCTTATTCAGGAATGCCTATGACTAATCTGAAGCATCTATTTATTTTTTAAATGTTCGTAACTTTCATCTTCTTAATACAATATGTTTTATATGTATACACTGTTTTTATGTTTTTGTTTGTTTTTAATTGCTTGTGAAGCACTTTGTGTTACACTGTATGAATTGTGCTTTATAAATGAATTTGATTGATTGATTGATTGAATGTAGACGCTGTGGAATAATCTGTCAGGGATGAAGCAGACAGAGACGGATCGTGGTGCGCCAAACTCTGGAAGTTTATTTAAGTTTCTCTCAAGTTCCAGTGGTTTACCTTGTTTCCTTCTCCCAGACAGAATAAAGGCAGTACACAGTTTATATAGTCATTGTCACGTCACACATCGAAAGACATACGTGTCACACAGAGACAGTCAAATCATAGTCAAAACATGGAGTCCTTGTAGAGTCCTGCACGTAGGCCATATTGCTATCTAATACTAACACCCTCCCCTTTGATCACATAATCACATGTGATCACTCAATTTGATCAATCAATAAAGTGGAAAAAGAAAAAAAAGAAAAAATTCCAAAAAAAATGTATGCATTACTCATAATCATCAAATCAATATCAGTGGATTTTATCCTCTATCCTGGGAAAAAACAAACAAACAAAAATAAAGTAAATAAACAAACAAAAAACAACAAAAACAAATTAAAGCCGCAAGCGGCATCTAACGGCCCTCGCCGCACCACGCACCAAGATGGCGCTGACGCGCCATTTTCCCACTGCCCTGATGGGAGCGACACTGTGTAATTTTACTTTCTATGATTAGTGATTGTGTTTCTCTATTCAAAAGATATACCTCATTTTCCCCATGTAACACTTGTATCAGTCTGTAGGGGGCGCTAATGCTGATATTTCATAATTCACACTTTCAGTTTACTCAAACCCAAGAGTTAAACAGTCATTTCAAATTGTGTGCAAATCGGACTTTGTATGTGCAAACGGAAGGCATTTATGTTGTAAAACAGCGCCCCCTACAATTTCAATTGTTTAGTCTTATACCAAAGAACACCAAAATAATACACCCTATGCCTGAAAAAAACTTGTGGCAAAGTTTGGTGAGTTTTCATGTTTGTAAAGTGGGTCAAATATGAGATCAAACAAATAAACCCAAATAACTGTATCCCCATGTAAACCTATACTCAGTCTGTAGGGGGCGATAAAGGGCCAATGACACTGTCATGTGACCTAGGCCCAGGAGTTGAACAACCGAGTCAAGTTTAGTGCAAATCAGAGTTTGTGAATGTGCTCCTGTTTGTTCATACAATCTGTGAGTGTGTCCATACAGTCTCTATTGCAGCCATTCCCAAACTCAGTAACACCGAGGCCCCCTTAAAAATCTGACGGGTCTGCGTGGCCCCCCAAAATAATGACCAAGAAGACAACATTAAGAATCGGCTCTTCTGGTTATTTTATTTTGGGGAAATAGCCTCTGCTACAAACATTGTAATACAAAAAAGATTACCGTGGATTCTTCAAGTCAAATAATGAACACAAATATTTTAATATTACAAACAAAACATTATAAATTTAACATTAAATAATTATATTATTTTTTTTATTTTTTTTATGACCTCCCGCGGCCCCCCTGCAGTACCCTCCACCCCACTTTGGGAGACACTGCTCTATTGGATAACATGGGAACTTCACACCTCTCTATGAAAATAACCACCCTTTGGGAGTCTGTCAGGCGCAAACCGTTTGACTAATTCAAACTCTATATCCCCCCCCATAGGACCCCATTGATTACACTGTGTACTACAGCAGGAGCAAAGCCATTCAGTGCCTCCGGCACTGTTTTGTCAGTGTCTGGGCACGCGCCGTCAGGCTTGGGGGACGAATGTCCGGGCGAAGCCCGGACATTCGTCCGTAAGACAGTTGAAGGAACCCCCCTTTAATAGGACTTCAATCATTTCACTGTGTACTACAGCAGGAACAAAGCCATTCCGTGCCTCCGGCACGGATTTATCAGTGTCTGGGCACGTGCCGTCGCGTGCAGGTCACAATCTCCGGGCTGCGCCCGGAGATTGTGACTTATGACAGTTTAACGAGTAATGCCTGGGCTCCGCCCAGGCATTACTCGTTGGAAAAGCAATAGGCCCTTACCCCGGTTGGGACTCGGGCCTAATAAAAAATAAAAACAAACAAAAACACTATTGGACACACAAGAACTCAGCAGATTCAGTCAAAACACAGACAAAAACAAGCTGAGTCTCAAATTAGAAGCTAATTTCACTGCATTGCATTAATCTAGGCTACACTCATGAACTTTTTGCATTGTCAACATTCACTCATGTTTGAACACAAGTGAATTTGGCAAGTATCTAATAAAACTGGTACATAAAACTAAGTAACTTTATCTACTTTTGAAGTAAATGTTTGTGAAATGGTCCCTCTAGAAACCGGCAACATGTCTCAACCAAACACGTTGCCATTTGTTTCTTTGCTCACAGTAGATATTGATGCTGATAAATGGCGTCTTTTAGCAACAGAATCTATGCTTGAACCTGACAGACATCTTGGGTTATTAAGTAAGTCCACACTTTTGCAGTTTGGATGAAAAATACAGGACAATATTCCGAAGCCTTCCTCCATAAGCCGCTGTTCGCTGTCGTTGTGTCCTTGGCCAAGACCCTTAACCCCACTTGGCCAGAAGCCCCCAATGAAAGATCAAAGCTGTACCGACACTGACTGAGCAGCCGTCCTCCTGTGGACTCGCCGCCTGCAGGAGGATCAGTGAATTGGGTGGCAGCTGATTCCCACTCCCCCAGACCCAGAAATGGATTAAGGGGAAGAAAATGGATGTAGTTGAAATTGGGGACAGTGTGAGCCTGTGAAGGAGAACACTTGTTAGTCCTCAGTGCCAACCTGATGTTTACCTGGACCAATGAAGCAGCCTCATTGAAGTGGCTCTTTTGTAATTTTTTAACCAATTCTTTTCACCACTGCTCATAATTATCTCCACTCGAGCCTCCAATCTGCATACTGAACAGCTTTTTATGGGCAATTTCCACATGGCAAAGTTCAAATTGCCTCTGTTTTTTGCATAATATTCTTTGAGCAAAACAAAAATTACTCAGGCAAAGTTGCTATAACCTGTGAACAGTATTGAGAGAAGGATCCATCAGCGCTGATATTTAGGAATTCAATTACACCTCTAAACCGGTAATACCCATTGTTCAGTCCTGGAGTGGAAAAGTGAAAAAGAGGTCTTCAGAAAGACTATTGCTTGTTCACTATTTTGAAAAACAATGTTCGTTGGATTTCTATTTCAACATTTAGAACATTAGACAGTATTGTTTCTTTGTTTATGTCATTCATCTAAAACTAATCCTTCTGCCCTTCTCATCTCTATTTGTGGAGTTTCAATACATGAAATCTTTTATTATCACATACTGTAGCTTTGTTTCCTTGCGCTTTTCCACTGTTTGATACAGTACTTTCCAGCATCATTCACCGCTCTTTGAAGTTGGAGTGGCCACCAACTCTTCAGCTAAGATTTGTCAGATTTTTTTCCCCTCTTGAGAAAGCCGGGGAGTGCGTTGCTTTTCGGCGTGTCATTATCGCACTATATTTCCATGGTTACAGTCATCAGACAGGCCTCAGAAAAAGCTTGCCTCCCGTGGATCGGCTTGTGCGCTCTCATTACTGCCCTGTATGTGTCCTCTCCAGCTGCGAGGTGGGGTGGCTGGGTGCCGGATAGGTAACAATAAGGGGCCTGCGTGTGCCGATTTAAAAATACATTGGCAAGTGAAGTACGGGGGGCATCTGGAGATGGAAAGTGGATGGGACATGTGGGAAAGGGACTCCCAGGAGAGGCCCTTCTGTTGCGACGGGGGTGCAGCAGTGATGAGACGGCAATGGAGTAAATGTCCACTGGGAGCTTGATTGTGTTCACCTGCGCTTCTAAATCACTTCTAAGTGCTGCATTTGTGGCTTTTGTTGACTAATTTTAAGACGCTTTCTGAATAAATGTTTTAAATGGAGTTATTCTTATTTTAGAATACAATGAACATGATGTCCACAATATTTATTTTTTTGGTCTTCTAGCAGATTATCAAATCAGAAAGCAGAAAGTGTCTCCTTGGGGTTGACAATTTCTTAGAGACAAAACTAGCTTTGGTAGACTGCTTCAGTAATGTGTGCTTAGAAGACAGGTTTGATTTTGGTAACAAAAGTTGGATTGTAATGACTTTATTAGACCACTAAGAGTGTATACTTCATACGGTTCCTTTTAAGTCTTTGTGTTAATCTTTAGTCTACCCAACAGTTTGTTATGATTTGTTCTTCTCATCCCCATCTCCACCAGCAATGAGAAATAAAATAATTGTTCCACTCAAGAGAGAATACACATATTTATGAATAATTTGTATGTACCAGTAGCATGAAATTGTTTACAAGTTTAACACCAGTCCTTAATTGCGTTGGTTGTTTTTTACAACATGAACAAATCCTTCCTGTAATTGCAGCTCAATATAAAAGCTACATGATGTGAGTCATATTAGACTCCCTGGAGAGGTTTCAATTCAGAAGGCAGCCAGCCCTTGTGCCTTCAGCTCTGCTTGGATTGATTTCATTTCCACACTTGTAATTGAAGCATACATGTCAACAAATTCAATTGAACACTATAGCTTCCGGTGGCTGTTTGACTGTACATGAACTCTTCCATTAATGAAACCAACTCCAGATGATGTGGTTTCTGCAGGCCAAGTACACCCTGGATGATTGCCAAATAATAACATGGCTAAACTTAGAAACTATCCCTTTTACACTCATTACTGTGAACACTGGACCGGAGGCTTTAATAAAAGAGCTGTCTGTCTCCTTCCAGTTTAGTTTTTTATTCCTAAAGGAGAAATATGATGCATTACCTTTGGTTTACTTTCATGTTTAAGAAATTAAAATGTATGTAATATCTTCAGTAGAAAAACACATAGTGAAAACCCATATGGATGCTATTGACGTATGCTCCCAGCAGGGGGGGGACATTTATTTACTTTTTAAATTTTGCAGGCAGGAATATTAAAACAAATCTAAATTATTCTAAATCTAAATACAACCCCAGGTCTGTTTTCGATGAGTGACACTGCACAGTACTTTATAGAATGAACAAAGTGGTTGGGTTTAAAGTTTAAAAATTAGCTTTTGTTACTTGTCAAGAAGGAACTAGGTATAAATGACCCTCTTATTTTAAACAGAGAGGTAAATGTTACAGGACACAAATAGGACTATGACCCACCACTGTTATGTGAATACTACGCTTGTCAATATCTCCAAATACTGTACTTTTGTCTCATCCCATGTTCATTCACCCACATTCTTGTATGTTTTTATGAGTTACAGCACCAACACAAAGGAATAGACAAAAGCTAAGCGTTGACGTTTGCTTGAAGGTGACGATCCATTGGTGTTTATGGAGTCAGCCTTAAAGCAGCCAGCTCAGCGCCGACCAATTGTGCCCACTCGCTCTCCAAGACATCACTAATTAACATCTTGTTTAAACTGCAAATTGTGGCTCCAGGCTGAAAAACACTCACTTGATTGTGAGTGTGAATAAACTTAATACTACAGATGTTCAATCTAAATGGTGCTCTTAAATGTCTTGAATAATTATCTTGGAGTTTGAGTTAAAAGATGTTGGTATATGGTGACTGAATGAGTCAAAGAAAAAAACGTCTAAAAGTCAATATCTGTCTGGAGCACCTGGATAAAACCTATACACAGACACAATGACAACAGAAACTCTACACAGAAAGTTGGAGGAGATGGAGATGGAGGTGGAGGAGATGGAACTAGGGCTGCACAATATTGGAAATTAGAGCAATATTGATATGATTGATATGGGTGTTTAGTATTTCGATAACAATATTATAGCGAACCGCAAGAGAAAATATTATAATCTCTAACAAAAATGAAAGACAACATTAAGTACATTTAAATGCAGTATGGTACACATATTAATACACACAATTTTAACGGAGAGTGTGCACTTTGCTATGTATCGCGAACTGGCTGCAGTTAAAGCTTTGTGTCGCTTCGAAGTTTCCTCATAAGGCGCTACAGAAGCGAAACTGTCATTAATGCTCGTTTGTGCATTTGCCGTCGGTTTGATCGGAGTCCGCTGTGGATGTTTCAATTGAAAATACACAGCATAAAGTACCTTGTGGTTACAGTGGCTCTGGAGATTTGTCGTGTTTCCCTTCGACGTAGCGACTATTTTTTGACATGACTTGCAAATAACTTGTTTCTGTGATTGGTCCTGTCTTGTAAATCCGAAGTAGTCCTAATTTCCGGAGGTGAAGTGTGTTTTGGGAACAAGTCGCTCTTTGCATTCGTCTGCATTTGTCTCTTCATCATCCGCTCGTTTTGTTTCTCTGCGTGCTCCACTCTAGCGTGTGGCGGCTCTAGGTCGCAGATTCGTCACAGCAGACGCGTCAAAGTGCGCGTACAAGAAATGCATACATAATAAATATATCAAAATTATTGTGCACCTTTTCTATATGGATTGCACAACTGCTAACCCCTGCGCCCACGTGTACATGTAGTACACCTATTCGATCTAATTCTAGCTTATTTTGATTAAAAATAATGAAAATGAGAATAACATAATAAAATGAAAATAAGATGAGAATGGAAATGTGTGTCTAACTTTGTGTCTTGAAAGGAATACATTGTGTTTGCTCCAATAAAAATAGTCTTGTTTGAGAAATGTGTTCATATAAAAACTATTTGGGTCACAACATCTTGAACATATTTATCTTTTGCATAAGAAAAAGCCTGGTCGCTAGTTGACGCTTTGGGGTGAAAGCTGATTGGTTTATCACTTTTCTCTCTAACAGCTGATGTAAAGATGCAACAGAAGCCACAAGAGGAACGCATGTGAAAACTATAGAAACAGAACCCAACTGCTTTGAGAGGAAATGACTAAATGACTAGTTGGATGGATTTGAAAGCAATTTGAAAGGTACCCCGAAGTTACCATACATTTATCCTGGGCTAGTTTGACATAATATTATTTTATTCTTCAATGTTCACTCCTTGAAAAAAGCAGTGTATTTTTTATGTTTTGGATTTTCTAAGATTTAGGGACTAATAACACAAAAATAATGTTTAAGGTTTATTTTTTTTAACCCCTTAGTTAATTTTTTTTATTTTTATGATTGGCCTTTGTCTAATGGTTGAGATGCAGGTATAATACAGGTCCAAGCAAGTAGATATACTGACTCAAAAATGAAGCTACCAAATGGTTGAGGAAACCATAAAGTGTTAATTTAGCAGTTTAAAAAGAGACATAAAATAGTTTGATTGATATTGAGCGTTCTTCATGGTACTGCGATTAGGTGCTATACTAGTGGGAGCATCTAGGAACCTGAGTTTTAATATATGTAGATTGATAAAAAAAAAAAAAAGAAAGAATGCATTTATACTTAAAGGTGCAGTAAGCGAGTTTGTTAGCTAAGCCGTAGCACCAACTGGAAACCACTCCCCCCTCCCCTCGCCTCTCCACCAAACCAAACATCCAGCGTTTTATTTCCTTTGTCACATCAGGGAGAGTGGGTGGCAAACGTGAAATTGGCATTTTCTGTTCAGTCATTTTAGGTTTTAGAAAATCCCATAACTCAGGTGCGCGCACTGGTGAGAAACAGGGTGAAGGGGGTGAACGCATCCCATTGGTTCGTTGGGGAAGAACAGATCCCATTCATTCATTTTTATCGGTCCGCTCCAAAATATTTTTAAATTAATTTTCTGAGACTATAGGCATCTGGTCAATTCCATTACTATATGTAAACACATTATAACTTAACTACGTTTAGGGTTTAAGGACGTTTGCCCACATGATTTAACAAAACAAAATTCTGGAAAAAATCAGTGACTGTATCTTTAAAGATCTTTTACTGGTTACATAGAGAACTTTTTAGAGGAGAACAGGATATTACAGAAAAGAACAGTTGACACACAAGGACTGTGCTCGTCTGCTCTCTACAGACAGACTGAGCCCTTACGGGGATTAGTGTCGCGATACTCGACTTCAACACTATTAAAAAAAAGATTCAATACTCTATACCAATTTAAAGTCTGTAACAGTAATATACGTGTTTTTTTGTTTGTTAATAATAATACAACCAGTGCATTATATATAGTTCTGAAATAAATCAAAATCATTTAAAAACTGCTCAAAGAATTATGCATTATTTCAATATTTTTCAGCATCGGATTACTCTGAAATAATCTAGTTTTGAGTGTTCATTCCTATCCAATGTTACTGCGGATTAGTTTAATAACACCATACACTCGCAGTACCCGCATAGATAACTACAAAAAATCACACCCTTTTGTTCTATTTCAACTTCACACTTCACAATTGCGTATTTACTTCCATTTGTCACACTTTAATTTTCTCTTTTCTTTTTGGGGCAAGTCTGCACAGTTTGGAGACGTGAATGCTGAAATCCACTCCTTGAAATTGCACAAAGGCTGGAATTGTGTAGAAGGTTATCACAACTAAAGCAGGTGCAAATGCAAGCTGAAAAGAGTGTCCTTGTGAATGTAGGACACCCTGGACTGATGTAGTGTTTTGTTGGAGCTGGCCTAGTGCACGGAGCAGCTGAGAGAATGAGAACAGGACGTTGTTCAAATACGTTACATAAGGTGTGTTTCTTTAATGTCAAATCAGGAATTCCTCAGAAGACGCAAACAAGCAGATTCTTTAGCATGTATCATATTTTCCATAACCAGACTTTTAAGTTTTTCTGTGTCATCATTTTTATATCATTTGACGGAACTATAGATTTCCCCTTTTTCTTTATAATTAGAGTATAAAGCCAGAAAAAAACCAGCACTGCTATTGCCACTGTTGTTTATTGTGCATAAGTATATCTTTTTAACCTTTAACTGTTTGCACAACCTGAGCGATTCTATCCATGCCAAATGTAAATTTCTCCAGTGTGAAATCAATAAAGTCTATCTTATCTTATCTTATGATGGTATCCAGCATTTTAATACAATTTTATATTTATGTTATCTGTAGCCTGGTCGTACCACATCATAGTACAAATTACATTTCGTACTAAGGTCTGGAGGTGCTTCATTGAGCTCCGTTTACAGGTGGGAGGGGTTAACTCCTTTTGCAGATTGAAACGATTGGATCTGAGTTTACCGTCACGTATGTAATGCACCCGAGTCTGTTGTTAGCATTTAGCAGTTAGCCTAGCCATCTCCTTCGCCGCTAACAGAGCCCGTGGGGAGTGGTGCCACAATCTTTGCCAGCGATTACATTTGCTAAACATTCTTTTTTTTCCGGCTTCAATTTCTTGATAGAACCAGACCGGATTACTTTACTATCGCATTTTTCGCCATTGCCAAACTATAACCTGCTCGTTCGACGCAAACTCTTGACATCACCCACATCTAACTACAGCGCTCGCTGATTGGTCGGATGGAATTCAACCGATTGTAATCGCAAACACAGGGGCCAGACCCAGACGTTACATGCAGGGAAATGATCATTGAGCGGAGTGTACGGATGGATAAGGCCTGGCTAGATTATTTGTCTCAACAGAAAAAAATGAGTAGTATCTGTCTTCATCACTATAGAAAACACATTATCTTTTGAATGTACGTATTAGCCTTGTGATCAGTACTATTTGACTCTGGGCTGAGAGGTTGAGTGAGGGTGGTCCTCTCTTTTAGACTTTTCACTTTTGTATGTGATATATGAGACAAAAATACTGTAAAATTCATTTTACTAAACTGTTTTGATTCACACCAACTATAGCTGGATGAATGTTGTATTAGTATTATCATTGATTCTTGTGTCAATTTCTTTCTTCTTGGTCATGTCTTTTAAACAAGTCTTAAGAACATTTGTTTTCTGGGATTACATTGCTAAACTGGCTCAGTGGCCTAAAACAGTTTCAATAGTTTATAACCATGTCGCCTTATCAAGCTTAAAAAAGTCCTATCTTGATGGAATCGTGGGGAAGCATTTATTACGGCTTCAGTATTCTAATCCAAGAGAAAGAAAGTAAATGTTCAGAGTCCCGATATAAAATAATGTCAAATGCATATAGACTTTATTGCTCAAAACGAATGCAATTATAGGCACTTTTCTAGCTGTCACTTCATAAACTGGTTACAAAAGACAGGGCCGTATCTAATCGCCTGTTCCGGTAGCTCTCAGTTGAGGTTAAGTGAATAGGTTTTCCAGCAGTGACATAAAGGCGCTTGTGTAAAGCCCATTCACCTGCCGGCCCCAATGGGAAGGATTAATTGCACCATGCACAGATGTGACATGACAGACGTCTATGGCTAATGGGCCCCAATGGAGGAGAGACGTGTGGGAATGTCATATCTTTCAAGTTTCAACAACTTATGGACACTGGTCATCTGCCCCCTGTGGACCAATACCAATGTGTTTTCTGTTTTGTTTCTTGTGTTTAAACTGTTTGATTCTCTGATCTGTGTTGGCGAATGTGTAAAGTCCTCCGACATACATTTAGGGCTATACAAGAATACATCGAATTGAATAAAAAAAGTTGTATCACATAGTCTTAAAGGTTGCAGAAATGACTGTAATTGAATATTGTAGCAAAAAATGTGAAGATTAAAAGATAAAACTTTAAAAATAAGAGGTTACTATGTTATACAGTGTGTTGTCTTCAATTACAACAGCAGTGTTAAAGTTGAAATGTAAATATGATGTAACAATCACTCAACACCTCCAAGGTTCCAAAAGAACTC